>JAJAGP010001189.1:0-223136 GCA_025084515.1 Ancistrus triradiatus | reverse complement strand
ACCAAATTTGTAACATTAAATAACCAAGACAAACAAAACACTACGGAGACGAACCTACCCTCATCAGTGTAAGACCGCACTGTGAGGAAGGAACGTGACGCAGCCCAATATAACGTTCGTGGGAGCGCAGAACATGTCCGGCATGTCAAAATAAAATACCCCACAGACGATAAAATTCACATTACATAAAATAAAACATCAATATAAAACAGAAACGAAAATAATATGTGGGTGCATTTTTAACTCCGTTACACGTGTCTGAGCAGAATACCACCAAAAAATAAACTGGTTTAATGGATCATCAGCAACTGGAAGGACCGCTTCAGGAGGGTGGCTTATTTTAACAAACTGAGTAAACACATCAGAGTCGAGGCAGATGGAAAAAAAAACTTTAATGTTTTCAGAGCACCACTTGGACAGCCAGCAGTTCAGCGACCATAACCTGCTGTAGGCTTGGTCACTCGCCGCGTTGGGATGGGGCCAGAGCACACTACAGCATCGGACATCGCCTTCGCCACGCTAACCACCTCTACAAAATTAGCCTTAGTAACCTCTGACTGACGAAGGCGTATATCATTAGCCCCTACATGAATAACTATCCTAGAGAATCTGTGGCTCTCAAGTTCACTAAGATTCGTTACAATGTCCGGCACTCTGGCTCCGGGGATACAGAGAACTCTAGCTGCTGGTGTCCCTAAAGGGGTAGCAAGTTTCACGTGTCGTAAAATAGAGTCACCTATGAGGAGTGTAAATCTGATGTACACACAAACTGGTAAAGAGTGGTGCTCTCATGGGCTAGCTTTACGACGCCAAACCATCACCCACTTGTCCTGCTGCAAGGCTGCTGCCGGGGCAGGGGCACTAGCTTCACCTTTCGCATCCAGATCTGCTAAGCTACAAGCTAAACTAGCCTTCTCTAATGTCTGGATGTGCACCTCTAAAACTACAATCTTCTCTGTCAGACTGGCTACAAGCCTACACCTATCACAAATAAAATTTAAACTAAAGACGGAGGAAGAATAGCTAAACGTGCCAGACTCGGCACAGGGAACAACTGCAGCAGAAGCCATGTTAGTACAATTAATCAAATAATAAATTAAAGGTACTTAGCTTTGAGTGGTGTTGTGGGGTGCCGATTGAAGATATGGTTCAGCTGCAGCCGATAGTTTATTGCAATGCTTGAGCAAAGCATTACTGCAGAATTACTGCAGAAGCTCCCGACATTTTTTGCATTCTTAATAACTTAAAACATTCTTAATACACAGTCCAAAACACAAACTAAAAATATTTAATACTATTATAAATACCTGCATACCGATTTTCAACCGTCTACATGCAGCCATTCGCCAGAAATCACATACCAAACACAGCTGTCCGCCATGTTTGTTTACATAAATAACCATACCAGGCCAACTATTTTGCCTTTTAAAATATACTTAGGATGTAAAATAACTTTTGTTTTTTTCATAGAAAATTCACTTACCGTCTAAACAACTCCAAGATACTGTTAAACTCCAGATAAAATGTCAGTAAAGTCCTTTTTTCACTTGCTCAGTCGTCCATTCATTTCCAATGTTACCGAAGACGAGCGTTCTTCGGCTGTGTTCTCAGTACAAAACACGATGTACCCTTGAGAGGGAACATAAGATATCCCCTATGGGAGGGCTCTGTACGTACTCAGTTCGTTATTTGTTCGTGAGCTTCCAAATGTCATTGGTTAGCGTTTTTTTCCAGCCAGTCAAATCATAGAGAGGTGGGAGCTGTTCCTCGGCAGTATGGAAAATTGAACGATCTGTGTAAGCGCTGATTGGACGACACCCCTTCCGTTGGAAAGCCAATAGTCTAAGCTTTCTAACAACATGTCACATGCCACGCTCGGGTTCACACAGCGCGTAGGGGAGGGGTGTGAATTCTCACACAGACTGAAAAACAGCCTGGCCCAGCAATGCAGAGAACTACATTCAGCGTGATTTATTCAGATAAATAGCAAAATAATGTTGAATTGTGACTGATATTTGTTTGTTCTATTACAGAAGACATAAAAAAAACTTGCAACCATTTGATTTATGACGACAGGCTTCTTTTTATTCATATTTTTAGAGGTCATGACGCATTTCGAGATGAATGGTGATCAATACTAAAAAAGCTGTGTAACTCTTGAATACTTTATTGTATCTGTTCCAAATTTTGGATTTAGCTTTACAAGTCCCTGGTGAACTATAAAATGTACAGCATGGATAATGTTCACTCACCAGCATCCACACACACATTATAAACCCAAAAAATAAAATGCGTTTTTTGTTTTTTCTGTATTTAATCTTGTTGGCCTAAGTGTTTACTTCCATGTAAGCCCTGAATGATCATTGTGCTATATGTAAAACCTAAAATAACCAGTGTTTTAATGTAATAGTGCAAATCGCATTGAAAATGAGCTTGCATTAAGATCAGCAGCATAGGGTTAATACAAAACGTCACAAAAAACTAAGTCTCAGAAAAAATGAAGGTGGGAAAAGGCTGTAAAAAAGTTATAAAAACACACACTACTGCAAAAGATGAGGCTGAAAAGACAGCTAATGCTAATGGCTAATTAATGCAAACAGAAGCCGGCATACCTGTAAAGTTACTAAATAACGATTAGCGACGAAAAATATAATCCACCGGTACTAGAAGAAAATGATTAAGATGTTGTAAAAAGTACTATATATACGATACAGATGCAATCAGGAATTGAAATAGTTAAAAAGTAATAAACTGCTAACACCTACAAAACAGTGTGTGTTCTGTGCGCAGTTGACAATAATGAGTCTGGGTTGCCAGATCCTCACAATCCTTGCATCAGTGGACAGCGTCAGTGGTCAGCTTTTCCTCTCAGCGTTCTCTCTCAGCCAATGTTGAAGCACAACTATGGGATGTGACAGACAAGAGGTGGGAAAATAAACAATTGACTGACTTCCAAAATGGCATATAGCAACAACCCAATGCCTAAAATGGCCTCCTTGAACTCTGAGATCGTTCTCTTCATCTCCAAAACTAAAATAAATTATACATTTAATTTTATTTTACAGATACATATTAAATATGCTCCTTTCCTTCAGAATTCACATAAATTATGTAGTCATTCAGCTCAGTTCTCAAGCTACATATCCATTTAAACTCAATTCAGACCATGATTTAACAAATTTTTAAATGTTTTTGGTGTATTGATTCATGCCAATGATAGTAATGACCTGCTTCATTCTGAACTAATTGAAGCTTACTTATAGATTTACTAGAGCATCCAGTACGTAAAACATACAGTAATCCAACTATGAGGTTACAATAGTTCAGCAATATTACGTAACTGAAAGAAGGCAAGTTTTGATTTAAGTTCTGTCTTTTATTTCCTTTACACAATCTTCAGATTTATTGATTGTAATGCCATCATTTGGTTTTACTTATATGTACAGCTGTGTATCATCTGATCATCAGTTGAAACTAATATTATATAACATAACATAACACTTTTCTGCTAGAAACACAAGTCTACCTTGACATAAATGGCTGAGACATACTCCATCAGACAAGTTACAAATTTATGCTTCTGACATAAATAGATCAATAAATCACAAATTAGAGGACCATAGCATCTTTCAGTTAGTATGATAGGATAGAGTAACTTCATTAATTATGAAGGGGGGATATTAAGCCACAACAGGCAATACATTAAATAAAGAGCAGAACATGCAAAAACAACTTTATATACATAATGCAATAAAGGTTAGCACTAAAATCACACAATCGTATATACCACTAATTACTACCTTTATATCTCTATGTTAATTTTCACCTCTGTTGATCTCAGGTATCATTATGATACCAAACCTGTAGTTTACTAAGATTATCATAAAATACAGTTTTGCAAAACAATTTCTGGAGGAACAGTGGTCTCATAAGCTTGCCAACGATGGCATAGACCCTGGGTCATGTCAAGTTAGGTTTATTTATATAGCGCTTTTTACAATGGAGCATTGTCTCAAAGCAATTTACATTATCTCCTAATATATACATGTCCTAGATAGGACAGGGTCATGTCCTGGTGATGCCTTCTGGTGAGATCAGGCATCACAGGCACAAAGACCAGTTATCAGTTACACTCACTTCTAACAATAAAAATCTACTAGGATGCATGAGACATTTTCAACAAAGGAAGAGGCAAACTTAATGAACAAACATCAGGTAGATCTCATTTCAAATGCTTTCCACATCCACATATGCTTCTTCATCTGTCTCATCATCGCTGCGGTCAATTTGGATACACAGGTTCTGTAGGAGTTTATGCAGGATAGGGGTTAAAGGGCAACCCTTACAAAGCTTTTTATATGCTGGTTCCCCATCAGACAACAGGTGCTCCAGAATACGAAACTCTGCCAAACCTGGGTGATCCTTTAATTTTATTTGAATGGAACTACGTAAATCATTCCATCTAACCTGCCAATGTGAGGACCAACTCTCACATATCAGTTCCCTCACTGTTTTTCCCCAGTCAGTTAAATGCCAAGCCAGAACTTGTGCCAAGATAAGGTACTCCACATTGAAGTAAAAGTAGCCATTTTGTGTTACAGCATCATTGAAGCCTTGGGGTAAGGGGTTTATCCTCTCCTCTATTTGTTTGTGGATCATTTGATTGTACTTAGACTTTAAGCCATCAACAAGCTCAGCCCTGAGGTTCTTGTAGTCTGAGACCTGTTTACCATCTGGTCTTTGAACATCACTGAGCTGTAGAGACTGAATGACTGCCACGATCTCCACTGCACTGATGTACTCATGATGTGGAGCCATGGTGTTTAGCTGCACGATCTCCACTGCACTGATGTACTGATGATGTGGAGCCATGCTGTTTAGCTGCAGCAGCAGAGGACTGTGATCTGTATCATAAGTAATGACCTCACAGTTTTTAACTGAGTCCAATCTCTCCTCAGGCATGAAGAAGTAGTCCAGTCTGGAGAAGGCTGTATGTTCATTCCCTTTTCCTTTGTTTTGTGTTGTTTTATAAGTAAAAAAGGTCTCATCCACGTGGTCACCATGTTTTCTTCTAAAGACATCGACCAATTGAAGATACCTCATGAATCTTTGGACACAGCTTCTGATTTTTAGATGTCGAGAGTTTTTTTTGTCATAACACCTTAATCCTGACCCTGGTACACATTTGGCTCGGTCATTCTGGCTGAAGGTGGTGTTGAAATCTCCTCCAATCACTAATGTTCCTACAGTCATGTTCTGCAGATATGGTAAGAGCAGATCTAGGGTCGTAATATCATCTTCATGGTTGTACACAGATACAAATGTGAATTGTTGACCTCTCAGTTTACATCGCACAACCACATAACGTCCGTTCCGATCAACTTCCTGATTATAAAGCTCAAAATTCAGTACTTCATCGTTCTTCACCAGTATGGCTGTCCCTTTATCAGTGTTGCTGTATTTTGTGTAGAAAACCCGCCAACCTTCTAAATGTATGTTTTCCTCCACACCAATCGCAGTCTCTTGCAGGAAAATGATGTGAGTGTTATGCAGGTGAAGTCCAAGAGTGTTTGATAAACTTTCCTGTATTTTTTTTTTCCTGTTGATGTTCCAGCTGATGATTTGTAGTTCTCCAACAGAAGCCCTAAAAGCAACAGTTAAATCCATTAATAAATGAATGTATGATATCGGATGACAAACCAGTGCTCGGTGTCTCAGTAGCTGATTAAGATGAAGGTGTCTACTGTCACTTTCTCCATACTAGTTTTCTCAATGTCTGCCTAAATATGACATAAAACATTACCATTTTATCACACAAATCCTAAAAGTAGATAAAAAAAGAACCCAGATTAAACAAATAAGATACAAATATTACACTTAATAATTTATTTATTGAGGAAAACGATCCAATATTACATATCTGTGAGTGGTAAAAGTATGTAAACCTTTGCTTTCAGTATCTGGTGTGACCCCCCCCTTGGGCAGCAATAACTGTTACGACGCAGGAGCTGGAGCCTCCTCTGAAAGGTTTGAACCACCGTGTGCTGATACAACGCACGACCACAGAGTCAGAGTTAGTGTTAAAAAGGTGCAATTTATTTACACAAAGAAGGGTGAATGGTTTGAGTGGGGGTGCAGTAATACTGTTACGTGTGTCTTCCATCCAGGTCGTGGCAGCCAACAGTGATCTAGTCCAGTCACCGAGAGAAGCCGAGCTGAAAGCCTTCATTCAGCGAGGGTGAGCCGGGTAATCTCAAGAGCGAGGCGTGCTCCAGTGCAGCGGCAGAGTTGCACACAAAGAGAAAGCACTATTAGTGGGCGTAGAAAACACAGACGACAATCCATTCTGAAGGAAGCTAAAGAAACATGGAAAGCCGCCACTTATAAGGAGTATGCTGATTGTGTTTGATGAGCCGCAGCTGCGCCGGCAATCAGGCCACACAATGCCGCCAGGACTGAAAAGCATAAAAACAAGTACCACACAAACATACTAAATGTCCCTGGGCTGAATAAAACCTTTCACCGGCCTCACCCCATAACAGTAACTGTAACTAAATGTTTTTTCGGTAACTGTTGATCAGTCCTGCACACCGGCTCGGAGGAATTTTAGCTCATTCCTCTGTATAGAACAGCTTCCATCTGGGATGTTGGTGGGTTTCCTCATATTAACTGCTCGCTTCAGGTTCTTCCACAACATTTCGATTGGATTAAGGTCAGGACTTTGCTGTTCCAAAACATAAATTTTATTCTTCTTTAACTGTTCTTAGGGTTAATGACTGTGGTCAGGGTGGTTCTGCATTACCCCACGTTCTATTGAGATTCAGTTCAAGGACCGATGTCCTGATATTTTCCTTTAAAATTTGCTACTGTTATTCAGAATTAATTGTTTCGTCAATGATGGCGAGCTTTTCTAGATCAGATGCAGCAAAACAGTCCCATACTACCACCACCATGTTTCATCTTATGATAAAGCAGTGTTTTATGTTCTTCAGACCTCACTATGTTTATTTAAAGAACAACAACAATGAAAGTTCTATTTGGGGTCAGCCATCCATAAAATGCTTTTTCAATAGCTTTTTGGATTGTACATGTGCCAAAAGATGGGAAGCAATATTCTTTTTGGAGTGCAGTAGTTTGCTTTTTGCAACCACCACTTTTGTTCAGTGTTCTCCTGATGCTGGACTCATGAACTTTAACATATGACAGTGTGAGAGAGAACTTTAGTTTCTTAGTTTGTACACAAGCTTTCCGAGTTTGAGTTGGTTGAATCAAAACTTTTTAGAGATGAGTGTCACCAGCTCTCTAATTTCACCTTCAGATTAACTGCTCATCATAGAGGTTCACATATTTTCCCACTCACAGATATGGAATATTGGATCATTTTCTTCAATAAATAATTGACCAAGAATGATGTTTTGATGTATGGTCATTCGCCATCCATTTTGGCAGTGGCTGTTTGGGTTGCCTGATGTACTGTTAAGTGCCAGGAGGGTTGCCAGGAACTGTACATTGGGGAACCCAAACAGGGTGGCATACTATAGAAGAGCTACCTCATCAAGGCCAGGACTCCACTGGGTTGTCTTCATCTACTTTTGTCTGTGTACTTTAAGCTCAAAAGTATGCAGAAATAGAGAAAATCCAAAAATGGATCTCAAACTTTCAATCACCACTGTATCTATTTAGCTTCATATTCATTATTCTTCCTCTAATATCTGCATTTATAAATGCATTCACATACAAATAATTCATCTAAATAAACCCATTAAAACAAAACTAAAAACAGGTTCACTTACATATTTCTCACTGCAGTCTAGAAGATCTGATGAGTCTAACAGCTAACCAGCACACCAGTCTAGTCTATGTAACAGGACAGGAATGTAACCAAACAAGCTTTGCAGGCAGTAATAGAAAGCAAACAAAGATGCTCTTGGAAGAAATAAAGATTGTTGACAGGAAACATGCAATTATGTTTTATCACATTCTACTCTGAACATTAAATCTGATGAATGGTTCTGATGAATAATTAGTCAAATATCTGGTTTGGGTAAGAGACTGGAAAACGTTTTTAGTTACAACCAATCACCTTCCTTCTGCCTTCTATGTTAAAAACAACGGTTACTGAGACTCATTTCTGAAATGACTTTTCTTGTTTCTCAGGAAATTAAGTAACATTCCAGTTTAAATACAGTTTATTTAGAAAGCCTGGAGATCTGTTGATGGATTTGACATTGGAAAATGATAAGTATGCTAGGAGCAGTTAGAAGTTCTTTCAGGTTTTTAAATAAGGAGTTTGGTCATTCAGAGTTATCGTCACTACTATATAGAACAACTTTAGAGAATCAGATCAGTAAAATACCTACAGATAACAGTTTACAGTTATGTAACACCTCCACTTAACTTTAACCTCTGTAAACTAAAGATATGTTGCTCTTTTGGTTTTTCAATAGAAAGTTGCAGTTTTAGAAAAAGCAGTGAAAAATAAAATTTCCTTATTAGAACCAATTAAATGTCCCCACAACATACACAATATCAATTTACTCTATATAATAAAGATATAATGAGATTTAATAAATGAGTGCTCACCATAAAGTTCCTGATCTGACCACCTGCTGAATCTGGATCGATTTCTGTCGGGTTAGTCCTGTGATTCTCCTACGTGATTGTCTAATATGACAGATTAGAGTAAAGCTAGGTGGAGTCCATCCCTGAATCACCTGTTCAGCTTTGTGGTTGTATTGTCAGGCCACAAAAAGTCATTAGAGTCATTAAAGAAGGAGTTCATCAAGGCTCTGTTCAAGGGTTCAGTTTCATTTAGCAGCTCGTCTTGAACAAGTCTACATTCCAAAATGCATTGAGTTTTCGCCATGCGGCTCGCTGATTAGATATCATCTTTAACAAGCAGTTGAGTAGGTGTACATTTGTGTTTGTGTTGTTTGTTTGTGTGTGTGTGTGTGTGTGTGTGTGTGTGGTGTGAGAGAGAGAGAGGGAGAAAGGTAGAGAGAGAGAAAAGCTTTTTATATTTTAAATACCAATTTAATGGTAAAATTAAAATTAAATCTGGTTTTATAAATACAATCTGAATTCGTTCTACTCAAAAACAAACTTTAAAAGCTGTAATACAGAAATGATTTTGTTCTGTATCTTTTTTAATAGTTTGACACTAAACACATTTCAGACGTTGCTTAACTACAGTGGTGCTTGAAGTTTGTGAACCCTTTAGAATTTTCTATATTTCTGCATAAATATGACTTAAAACATCTTCAGATTTTCACACAAATCCTAAAAGTAGATAAAGAGAACCCAGTTACACAAATGAAACTAAAATATTGTACTTGGTCATTTATTTATTGAGAAAAATGATCCAATATTACATATTGGTGAGTGGTAAAAGTATGTGAACCTCTTGGATTAGCAGTTAATTTGAAGGTGAAATTAGAGTCAGGTGTTTTCAATCAATGGGATGACAATCAGGTGAGTGGGCACCCTGTTTTATTTAAAGAACAGGGATCTATCAAAGTCTGCTCTTCACAACATGTTTGTGGAAGTGTGTCATGTCACGAACAAAGGAGATTTCTGAGGAGCTCATAAAAAAAGTTGTTGATGCTCATCAGGTTGGAAAAGGTTACAAAACCATTTCTAAAGAGTTTGGGCTCCACTCATCATTTCAAAGTTTGGACTCCCCACCCTTTAGAATGTTCTATATTTCTGCATAAATATGACCTAAAACATCATCAGATTGTCACACAAGTCCTAAAAGTAGATAAAGAGAACCCAGTTAAACACATGAGACAAAAATATTATACTCGGCCATTTATTTACTGAGAAAAATGATCCAGTATTACATCTTAGTGAGTGGCAAAAGTATGTGAACCTTTGCTTTCAGTATCTGGTGTGACCCCCCCTGTGCAGCAATAACTGCAGCTAAACATTTCTTGTAACTGTTGATCAGTCCTGCACACCGGCTTGGAGGAATTTTAGCCCATTCCTCCATACAGAACAGCTTCAGCTCTGAGATGTTGGTGGGTTTCCTCACATTAGCTGCTCACTTCAGGTCCTTCCACAACATTTCCATTGGATTAAGGTCAGGACTTTGGCTTGGCCATTCCAAAACATGAACTTTATTCTTCTTTAACCATTCTTTGGTAGAACAGCTTGTGTGCTTAGGGGCGTTGTCTTGCTGCATGACCCACCTTCTCTTGAGATTCAGTTCATGGACAGATATCCTGACATTTTCCTTTAGAATTCTCTGATATAATTCAGAATTCATTGTTCAATCAATGATGGCAAGCCATCCAGGCCCAGATGCAGCAAAACAGGCCCAAACCATGATACTACCACCACCATGTTTCACAGATGGGATAAGGTTCTTATAAACTTTTTTTTTTCTTTTAAACCAAAAAGTTCTATTTTGGTCTCATCCACCCACAAAACATTCTTCCAATAGCCTTCTGGCTTGTCCACATGATCTTTAGCAAACTGCAGATGAACAGCATTGTTCATTCATGCACATTAACATTATCCAATGTGAAAGAGGCCTTCAGTGGCTTAGAAGTTACGATGGGGTCATTTGTGACCTCACCAATTATTACGTGCCTTGCTCTTGGAGTGTTCTTTATTGTAACAGTGGGGTAACTGTGGTCTAGAATTTCCTCCGTTTGTACAAAATCTGTCTGACCGTGGGTTGGTGGAGTCCAAACTTTTTAGAGATGGTTTTGTAACCTTTTCCCGCCTGATGAGCATCAACAACTCTTTTCCTGAGCTCCTCAGAAATCTCCTTTATTCGTGCCATGACACACTTCCTCAGACATGTGTTGTGAAGGGCAGACTTTGATAGATCCCTGTTCTTTAAATGAAACAGGGTGCCCACTCACACCTGATTGTGTTTTCTTTATCCACTTTTAGGACCTGTGTGGAAATATGCTGATGTTTTAGGTTGCCGTAGCATCTAGCAGATATGCAAAAGAATTAGTCCAAAAATCAGAGTTGAAGAAAGAACAGCTTTATTGAAATTGGCTTGAGACAAAATCAGAGTGGACCATGTACAATGCAGAGCAGTTGGACACGATCTGAAGTCTGTGGTTCCCAGGGCCCCTTTTATACCAATTTTACCTGGACTAGCCACAACATCGCCACGGTTATCTCCCAGATTCGCGCATCTGGCGTAGATAATGGTGGAGTCCCTTCTCATACACACGTTTTTATATATAAATGGTTACTTCCCCTTCCTATATCAAGTAATATATTCACAAAATATTACTTAGCCTTATACATTGCGCGGTTATGCCATACAGTTATGCTCTAATACATAATTACTCATCAATATGGCTTGTCCACTGTTCAAACGCATTTAGCAGCACACATACATAACCACCCCTCCCTCACTGGAATTCTGGGCAGTAAAATTGTTTTCAGTACATCGTGTGAGTACATGGTGATACACTTCAACTGAAAGCACTTTCATTCCCATCATTAATATAATATGGACATGAATCAGACACTCATTTGATTGACGAGCTTCTATCAAGGTTAGGGTCCAGATGTCTTAAGATTAGTACTTCGCATCTGCTTAGCTCACGAGGCCATGTGATCACCCTGGAAACCTAAACCCAAAACTATCACTTGTTTATACTTTTAGAAGCAGTGTGCCTCTTGCTCTGATAACAGAACCAGTCTCTATTACACTGAGGATTCTTTGTCAAACTATAATGCCATATCTATTTTGCCATATCTATTTATGCGATTATCACTCTATTGAACCTATTCTAGTAAAACATATATTAACAAGATTACCATTCACACTAATTTCCATTCAATTATTAGTTCAAGGAGCCTAAACGCTCAACTTTGGGACCCTCTGGGATTCACAGATTCAGGCACCTGCACAACCTTGAAGATAAGGCTGCAGTTCCTCATGCAAAACACACAGCTTTCAAGACAGAGTCGAACTCACTATTAAAAATGATTACACATAAATGATTTCCACTTAATGTGTTATGTAGTGGTTAAACTTGTAACTGTTATTACAGCAGTCATCCTGTAGGTGGCAATAACAATGCGTAAGTAATTCAGCAATTTAGTAAAGTAAGAGTTCCAATGCATCTCCGTTTGTGTGTGTGTGTGTGTGTGTGTGTGTGTGTGTGTGTGTGTGTGTGTGTGTGTGTGTGTGTGTGTGTGTGTGTGTCCTTACTGCTAACGGAGGCTTTGCACGCTGTTCGTTTCTATATGTTGTCGTACTGAAGACATAACATATTTGGCGACGAGGTGTTTAAATTGTTTTTGGACCCAGCAGAGTGACTACTTTGGCTCAACTTTGTCTTTTGAGAGTGTTTTAAGACGAAAACAGGTAACATGGCTGCAACGATTGGCCACATTGAAGCCTTTGACGAAAATATGGAGCAATGGACAACCTACACTGAAAGATTCGAGCATTTTGTGGAGGCAAATGGCATTGTGAGTGGGAAGAAAGTGCCTGTTCTACTCAGTGTCATGGGTTGTAAAACATATGGTCTGCTGTGTAGCCTAGTTGCACCGGAGAAGCCGGGTGACAAAAGTTACGACGACATAAAAACAGTATTACAGCAGCACTTCTCTCCTAAACCTCTGGTCATCGCAGAAAGATTTCGCTTCCACAAACGGAATCAAGAGGTGGGTGAGACCATTTGCCAGTATGTAGCAGTGCTTAAAAAATTGTCTGAGCATTGTGAGATTGGTGATCAGCTGGAAGATGCACTCCGAGACAGATTTGTTTGTGGATTGAAGAGTGAAGCTATGCAAAAACGACTGCTCGCGGAGGCTGCACTCACATTTAAAAAAGCGGTCGAAATAGCAGCATCCATGGAGACAGCGGCTTGAGAGTCACAGCAGCTCAGTGGATCACTGAAGGTAAATGCTATCTCATCAAGCAAAGCCCCAAATAAATGCAAACGATGTGGAAAAACAAAACAAATCGCAACGAGGATAATTGTTGGTACAAGGACAAGAATTGCAATTCATGTGGGAAAAAAGGGGACACATAAGTCGTCTTTGCAGATCTAAAAAGACGCCAGTAAAAGAAAGTAAAATGAAGCACAAGCCTATCAGAGGTATGGGCTCTGCCAAAAATGAACGTGTACATTGTGTGGATGCAGGAAAAATGTCCCGTGATGACACAGACTCCAGTGATGACCTGGCTCTGCATAAAGTTTCTCAAGCAGGAGAAAATGCACGCATCACAGTAAAACCTGAAATTGAGGGAATCCCTTTCGAGATGGAGCTTGATACAGGGGCAGCAGTCTCACTGATTTCAGCAGCGCAGTACAAAGCAGTGCTTAACCATTTACCCCTACAGCCAACTGACATAATGTTGAGAACATACACTGGTGAAGCATTGTGTCCACAAGGAGTTGTTGATGTTCAAGTGAAAATGAACAAACAAACTGCTGTACTCCCTCTGTATGTTGTCCAGGGAGAAATACCCACCATTGTTTGGCAGAGGGTGGTTGCGCAAAATCAAACTGAACTGGAAAGAGATACGGGCAGTACAAATGAGTACGCTGGACGATGTGTTGCAGAAACATGTGGCAGTGTTCTCTAAAGAGCTTGGAGTGATGAAAGGCATCAAAGCAAATGTGTCACTAAAGCCTGAGCACAAACCCATGTTTTTTCAGCCAAGAGTGGTCCCATACACTATACACCCTAAGGTTGAAGCCAAATTGACCCGTCTCACTGAAGTTAGAGTCCTGTCACCTATACAGTATAGCGAGTGGGCAACTCCAATAGTCCCAGTGGTAAAAAAGAATGGAGCAGTGCGCATCTGTTGTGATTTCAAGGTGACAATAAACCCTTTTCTCCAAGTTGAGCAATATCCAATACCACGTATTGAGGATCTTTTTGCATCCTTGGCAGGAGGACAACGTTTCAGCAAATTGGACCTGTCCAATGCCTACCTGCAAATGCAAGTTAACAAGAGTTCACGAAAGCTCCTCACAATTAACACACAGAAAGGTCTCTTCTGTTATACCCGTCTTCCTTTTGGGATTGCCTCAACTCCAGCCATTTTTCAAAGGGCCATGGACCAGATCTTGCAAGGGCTACCCAATGTCCACTGCTATCTGGATGATATATTAGTGACTGGCCATACTGACGCTGAACACCTACAACATCTCGATGCAGTTCTTGGACGTCTGAACGAGTTTGGCTCGCGAGTTGAGAAGGAAAAATGTGAGTTCTTCAAAGACTCATTGGAATATCTGGGTCATATAATTGACTCTGCAGGATTGCACAAATCTCCCGAGAAAGTGCGAGCAATTGTTGAAGCACCTGCTCCAACCAATCTCACCCAGCTGAGGTCATTCCTGGGCCTGATTAATTATTACGGACGCTTCATACCAAATCTTGCGACCATCCTGAATCCTCTAAAATACCTGTTGTGCAAGGGGACACGTTGGCAGTGGTCTGGGGAATGTGACTCTGCTTTCAGGAGGGCGAAGGAACAGCTTGTGTCACACAACGTATTGACGCATTACGATCCCCAAAACAGTATCCGACTGGCATGTGACGCTTCACCCTATGGTATTGGGGCAGTAATCTCCCATGTGCTACCCAGTGGGGAAGAGAAGCCAATAGCATTCGCATCACGGACACTCAGCAAGGCAGAACAGAATTACGCACAAATTGAGCGTGAGGCCTTGGCAATTATTTTTGTGTGCGAAAATTACACCAATATCTATATGGGCGGAGGTTTACACTTCTTACTGACCATCGCCCCCTGACCACCATCTTCGGAGCGCAGAAGGGAGTGCCTCCTATGGCAGCAGCACGCATGCAAAGGTGGGCTCTACTCTTGTCCGCACACAACTACACAATTGAGTACAAGAAAGCAGCTCATCATGCCAATGCTGATGGCCTCTCGAGATTGCCTCTGCAGGTGGAACACAGACAGGCAAGACACCGTTGACATATTCTATTTAAACCAAATGGAAACATTACCAGTCAATGCTACTGAAATCCGTCACGAAATGCAGACAGATCCAATCTTATCGGCAGTTTTGACACTGGTTACCCAAGGAACTAGAGGACTGAACAGTGGTAGTACCAGTGAGCTGTCACCATTCATTTCCAGACGCAACGAGTTGTCTGTGCAACAAGGATGCCTAGTGTGGGGCATACAAGTCATTGTTCCACCTACATTGAGACAGAGGATTCTTGAAAAACTGCACAGTGGCCACCCTGGTGTGGTGAGAATGAAAGCCATAGCTCGCAGCTATGTATGGTGGCCTGGTCTTGATAATGACATCGAACAGCAAGTGAGGGGCTGTCTATCTTGTCAACAGATCCTGAAAATGCCATGCCAAGCCTCTATGGAATTCCTGAAGTGCTTGTCAGTGATAATGGATCTCAGTTCACAGCACGAGAATTTGCCTTGTTCCTAAAGGCCAACCACGTCAAGCACATTCGCTCAGCCCCGTACCATCCAGCCACAAATGGCCAAGCTGAGAGATTTGTACAAACTTTGAAATATGCCTTGAAGTCCTCAAAGTACTCCTCAATATCTCTCCAGCAAAGGTTGGATACCTTCCTTTTGACCTACCGTAACACCCCACACTCAACAACTAAAGAGTCTCCATTCATGCTTTTCCTGGGCCGACGAGTACGCACTCGCCTGGACACTGTGAAACCAAGTGTTCTGTCAGCGGTGAGGCATACGCAGGAGTCACAGGTCCTCCGCAGAGCCACACGTTCCAAACAGAGACAGTTTGCTGTTGGTGGTGTTGTGTTGGCTTGTGACTATAGAGGGGAGGGAGATGGGCAAAAGGAGTTGTTACCAACCAAAGTGGACCGGTTTCGTACACAGTAGGTGTAGGTGCAACAGAATCTTGGCGACGTCATACTGATCAACTTCTGCCTCACCAGTTACAGATTGATCCAGGAAAATCTGCAGAATCGCCCACAGTTGTAGCCTCGAGCATGCCTTCAACTGTTCAGATATCTGCTGAGGCAAGTTCGTCCACAGCAGCTAACAACGAACAACGCATGTCTGGAGATATGCCAAGTGAGACCCCACCTACTGGCCAGAACTCACAGGATGTCTCCTTTGCAAAGGAGGAAACCCGACGTTACCCTGTTCGAGTTATTAAACCGCCTGATCGTCTGAATCTGTAGAACTGTAGAATGCAAATGTGTTGCATATAAAATAACTAACGAAAGGATCTATTGACTGTATGTAGTTATGATAATGGGCCAACATGTTTGTGTACTGTTTCAGTAAGGTGGGAGGAAATGTTATGTAGTGGTTAAACTTGTAACTGTTATTACAGCAGTCATCCTGTAGGTGGCAATAACAATTTGTTAGTAATTCAGTAAAGTAATTCAGCAATTTAGTAAAGTAAGAGTTCCAATGCATCTCTATGTGTGTGTGTGTGTGTGTGTGTGTGTGTGTGTGTGTGTGTGTGTGTGTGTCCTTACTGCTAACGGAGGCTTTGCACACTGTTCGTTTCTATATGTTGTTGTACTGAAGACATAACATAATGCCCAACTAAATCAATGTAAAGAAATACATGGATAATGAATTATATGTGATCAGGTACTTAAAACAATTAATGAATGAATAAACATGCAAAATAATGAATAATAATGAATAAATCCCTCTCACACTACCACAAGGTCATATTTATGACCACTGTAAGAGAATAGCTAGGCAACACAGCCAAGAGGGATCACATGAGATCAGGACACCAACAAACAACACATGATAGGTAAGAAGATCAACTCAACAACCCACCATGAACCTCTGGCCCTGTCCTTAGTATAACTCAAGATCAAGGTGGCTGAAGCCCAGCCCAGTCAGGCAGCCATGCCCGACACACCCAGCCAGTTGGCCAAAGGTGTGACTTTAGCATCCAGAAGCAGAGACATTCATTTCAGTCTAGAGTCTACCCAAAGGCCTGTTTAAATAAGTTTTTAATCTAAAAATAGTGATTATAACCTTGAATCAGAAAAAGTTGGAACAGTATGGAAAATGCATATAAAAAAACAGTGTTTCTTACATTTCCTTTGACTTTTATTTAATTACAGACAGTATGAACCCAAGATATTGCTGTTTTGTCTGGTCAACTTCATTTCATTTGTTAATAAACATACATTCCTGCATTTCAGGCCTGCGACACATTTAAAAAAAAGTTGGGATGGTACAGCATTTACCACTTTGTCCTGTTGCCATTCCTTTTCCTCACACTTAAAAGATGTTTTGTTACTGAGGATACCGAGTGATTTAGTGTTTCAGGTGTTATTGTGTTCCGTTCTTCCTGCAAACAGTCTTAAGGTGCGTAACAGTACGGGGTTGTTGTTGTATCATGTTTTGTTTCTAAATTCTCCACACACAGGTCAAGAATGCAGAAGGGCCAGTGCAGTACCCGTACCCTCTTCTTCCACAGCCATGCCTTTGTAATGTGTGCAGCATGTGGTTTTGTTTCTGATTAGTCCTGTTGAAAAATGCATGGA
Source organism: Ancistrus triradiatus (assembly GCA_025084515.1). Lineage (NCBI taxonomy): Eukaryota > Metazoa > Chordata > Actinopteri > Siluriformes > Loricariidae > Ancistrus > Ancistrus triradiatus. The sequence goes on along the minus strand of JAJAGP010001189.1, from coordinate 205,658 downwards.
CATCCCTGCTAAAGATGTCGTCTTGACGTCTAAAATCTCGGGGTACTTGGAGTACTGATTCTTTTGACCACATTGATTTTAAACATTTCAATAATTTTCTCACACATTGGTTGACAAACTGGAGATTTGCCCATATTTGCTGATGAAAAATTCAAGTTTTGAGTTTGGATGCTGCTTTTATATCAAAATATGATTATAATCACCTGTTTGAAATCACATTATTTAGTTATTTTAATTCATTACTAGCTCTACATTACCCCCGTCCTAACTATTTGTGAAATGTGTTCAATGGAACATTGTCTCAAAGCAACTTTACAAGTTTAGATTATCTCCTAATAACTACGTCCAATCCCAAATTGAGCAAGCCTAGGGCGACAGTGGCAAGGAATAACTCCCTAAGTGTTATGAGGAAAAAACCTTGGGAGGACCAAGACTCAAAAAGGGACCCAACTTCCTTGTGCGGCGTAGATGATAAATCTAAGAATGAAACTAAAGTCATGGAGTCATACTTCAAATAAAACGTAAAGTATGCACATCAGCATTAAGTGGCCCAAGTATCATGGGGCTGGAGCTGATGACGGAAGCAGCTTGAGTGAAGCTGAAGCGGATGAACATCATGTGTGGGGCTGGAACTGGTACCGGAACACAGCTAGGAGAGAAAACAGAAAATGTATTTAGTTATTGATTAAGAGCACAGTGTCAATTAACAATCACTGATGCCATGTGTAGCATGAGACCCTGGCAGCATTAGCTATAGCAGCATAGCTAGAAAGAGGAGAACTGGTAGGTAACACAGCTAAGAGGGATCACATGAGACATCGGCAACCCCACGGGAGGCAGAAGACAGCAACCCAACATCTCTGATCACCATAAGGTTCTTTGACTATGAACCCCCAGCTCTGCCCTTAGTCTAAGGCAAGGATGCACAAGTCCAGTTCAGCCAGACCGCCCACCCGACACTCCTGGCTAATGGACAAGGCAGGCAGATCAGACATGACTCCAGACTCCGGCCCCAGTGACCCAAGCCATGCATCCCAGTCTAAATCTAGTCAAAAGCCTGCGTCTTTAGCCTAGACTTAAAATTTTGGAGAGTGTCTGAGTCTCGAACGAAAGTGGGAAGTTTAGTGGGAAGTTTTGTAATCAATGCGGAATTTGACTGGTAACCAGTGCAGTGATGATAGAACAGGACTGATATGATCAAATTTTCTAGTTCGAGTTAGCACTTGGGCGGCTGCATTCTGAACTAATTGAAGTTTATTTATAGATTTACTAGAGCATCCAGTAAGTAAGGCGTTACAGTAATCCAACCTTGAGGTTATAAACGCATGAACAAGTTTCTCTGCATCATTAAAAGAGAGGATATTTCTAAGTTTAGCGATATTACGTAATTGAAAGAAAGCAATTTGAGTGATGCTGCTAATGTGCGCGTCAAAGGAGAGATCTGAATCAAATGTGACCCCTAAGTTTTTTACAGATGGACTGGGCTATACTGGACAGCCATGTAGATTTAGGATAGATGTAGCCAACCTGTCTCTCACAGCCTTGGGACCCACTAATAGAACCTCAGTTTTATCTGAGTTAAGTAAGAGAAAATTTCCTTTATACAGTCCTCAATTTTGTTGATAGTAAGGCTGTCATTAGGTTTGGCCGATATGTACAGCTGTGTATCATCTGCATAGCAGTGGAAACTAATGCCATGTTTACGAATAACTGAGCCTAGTGGCAGCATGTACAGAGAGAATAAAAGCAAGCCAAGCACTGACCCCTGAGGCACGCCATACTTCACTTTTGAGAGCATAGACCTAAGATAATTTATGTGAACAAACTGGTACCGTAATTTATTTGAAGTCCTCAAATAAATGAAGGAATGGTCATTTATTAACAAACAAAATGAAGTTGACCAGAAAAAAAAAACATGAAATATCACAGGTTCACTGAGATATAGCACTCATACCATCTGCAATGAAATAACACTCAAAGGAAATGTAAGAAAATGTTTACTGATTTGGGGCTGTATGTCTGAATCCTGAAAAAAAGTGAGTAGGTTTCCCCATAGCTTGGGGGGCATGTATGAGAATGTCATTCTCCTGCTTTGACGTTTTAATTCGAAGAACTAAAATGATTCCTGTACGTTGTGAACATCAGTAAATGAGCTGGATTGTAATATTGTACGAGTTCTAACAGATAAAGTGGGGTCAGGCCATGTAGAGCTTTATATGCTACAAGAAGTATTTTATAATAAGCAGTCATAAGAGTGACTTTTACCTTCCCTAACTCCAGATGTGTTTATGATGTAATATAGGAAAAGATTTATAGCCTGACACCTGGGATAACTTTGATGATTGTTGACCACACAGGCAGCAGCTAGGCACAAAATCAAGGCCGGGTCACTGGAGCACTAAGGTAAAGTTCAAGAAAACTATTATTATTATTTGAATCTGAAATGTTTTCTAGTCTTACACCTGGAATAACTTCATGTTTTTGGTATACCAGAGATATTATTGTTTACCTCAGACTGGAGGCTCTGTCTATAAATGTTAACAGCATTTCTTATTTTTAAGAGAGATGTCAGGGATCTTCCTGATTCTCACAGGTGAGGAGAAAAATTCTAAATGTCTACAACAGACACAAATGTGAATTAGATAAGGTTTTAGTTTTTTATAAATCTTACAAATTTAAGATAATTACACTTTCATTTGCATCCTTAATCTTCTACTTTAACTTCAACGACACTAAATGCAGGTCATTTACTTTATCCTGCAGTCAGCTGTGGACATTTTGGCAGTGTTTGTGTTCTTGCAACTCTGGCATGCTTTAATTATTAAGTCCCTTAACCCACAAATGCTTGAACTGTAAGACTGTAGCTGTAGTAAGTTACTTAGATGAAAGCATCTGATAAAACTAAATGTTATTCGTTTAATACTTAGAAATTGTAATGTGTGTGAAATTGTGTCTTTTTCCAGCAAAATTCAAAAATAAATTAGGATCTTCTAAGAAACATAACTAACTTCAAATAAAAATGTTGCTTTAAAACTAAATCTGGGTTTTGGTTTGCGTCGATAGAGCAGACCGGATCAACAATAAATCAAGGTTAAAAATAAAGTATATACAAAATTCTGAAGTTAATGCACCCAAACTGCCCTGCATCTTCCCTTTGTGTATGTGTTATTTGTGCATTATGCATTGTGTTACACCTGGACTGAGGGGAAGACAGTGACGGCAGAGAGACAATAGAGATGGGCATAAACGTTTTATTGAAAGACAAGGACACAGTAACAGTGTGTAAAACAGGAGCTTTAAGACAAGACAAAGGTAAAAAACACACCAGATTGCATGGGTATGGAGCGTGAAAAATGAACTCAGATGTACAAAGGACAACATTGAGACGCAACACCAAAGGGAAAGACTCATAGGATTAAATAACATCTGGGAGCCGACAACCAGTCACCGCTCTAAACATAAAGGTGCGAGATGCAACCTCAGATGGAGATCCAGTAGGACAGATTTTTGTAGCTCTCTGTAGCTTCACGTTAACCTCCATTTGTTTCACGCTACCTCCGTGTCTTCCCGCGGTGTCACGCTGACCTCTGTGGTCTTTTGTTAGCGTCTGTGGCTTCACGCTAACCTCCGTAGCTTCACCTAGTCTCCATGGATTTTGCTAGCCTCCGCAGTTCTCGGCTGGCTTCTGTAGCTCACTGCTAGCATACTCTGCTTATTGCTAGCCTCCGTGGCCTCACGCTAAGCTCCATAGTTTCATATTAGCCTCTGCGGCCTTGCGCTAACCTCCGTAGCTTCACGTTATCCTCTGTGGTTCTCAGCTAGCCTCTGTAGCTCATTGCTAGCCTCCATGGTTCTCTTGTAGCATCTAGTTGCCCATATAGTTTCATTTGCTGTTTATTTTCCTTGGTACAGTGTTATCTAGTGTTTTGTTGGCTGTGTTCTTCCATGGTTTTTGTGTATAATCCCTGTGTTTAATTATTGCCTTGTTTTCTGCCTTCTGGGGACTCTTTTGTTAATAAGCTTTATTGATTTGTATTGGAACCTGCATCTTCGTCTGCCCCTAACAATTTCAGTCATTTTCTAACACATTTTTGCCCATCTTTACTCCTCAAAGACTCCAGCTCTGCTTTTGTACCAAAACATGATTACAATCACCTGTTTGAAATCAAAACATTATTTAGGTTTTTTTTTTTTCTTAACCACTTTCATAGCTCTAAATTCTCCCTGTCCCTGTTAGGAGTCACGCTGACCCTGGCTCGTGACTCTGGAGGTCAGCGATGACTCACTATGGCAGCATGAGCATGCTCAGCGCGATCACGCATGCTCCAGCTAGGACGTGGCGTGATGTGTGAAAATGGTGACACGTGTTGTTGGGGCTATATACAGTATATGGCCTAGTGTGGCATTGTCTATGGCTCATTAACAAGCACATAACAGTCCTCATAACGTTCTTTCTTATAACATTTAGGTGGTTTTTCCTTGCCATAGTCGCCGCAGGCTTGCCCAATTAGTGCTTTGGGCCTAGATATTTATAAAGCTGACTGAGACAATGCTCTGTTGTAACAAGCAATATACAAATACATTTGACTTTGACGTATGTATTTGCATCTCAAGTAGACTGAGGGGAACTCCAGGAGGAATGCTAAACTCCTCTGTCATTTCCTTACACCAACTGATCTACATGCACACAGTCTTTCATCTGCTTTACATGTTTACTGCCTTGGAGACAAGCAATAGGTTTTGCATTGTAAAATCTGCTTTCTTTGTCTGCATTAGCAGTTCCACATGTAACCAGATTGTATTGTAATGTTTGTGTATGAACAGCAATATTCTCTGATTGTATCACCTGATCTTTCAGCTAATTTCTAATGAAACAGCATCACTGTCTAAACCTTGATTACATTTTTTTTTTGTATTCAAACCAACCTAAACATCACATATTCAGAGTTTTGAATAAGGACTGCTGGACTTGTTACTGCACAGATAGGTGATTTCTATTCCCTATCCCATTGCTGTACATTCAAACCCGCCTACTTTTAATGATGTGACCCTCCTTCCTCTTTCTTGTGGACTTGGTGGAGCTACAGCTCTCTAGAATGTCAAGTCAAGTCAAGTCAGATTTATTTATATAGCGCTTTTTACAATGGAGCATTGTCTCAAAGCAACTTTACAAGTTTAGATTATCTCCTAATAACTACGTCCAATCCCAAATTGAGCAAGCCTAGAGCGACAGTGGCAAGGAAAAACTCCCTAGTTCTAGGAAGAAACCTTGGGAGGACCAAGACTCAAAAAGGGACCCAACCTCCTTGGGTGGCGTAGATGATAAATCTAAAAGCGAACTAAAGTCATGGAGTCAAAGTTCGAATAGAATGTGAAGTTTGCACATCGGCATTAAGTGGGCCGGGTATGATGATAAATCTAAGAGCGAACTAAAGTCATGGAGTCAAAGTTCGAATAGAATGTGAAAGTTTGCACATCAACATTAAGTGGGCCGGGTATGATGATAAATCTAAGAGCGAACTAAAGTCATGGAGTCAAAGTTCGAATAGAATGTGAAGTTTGCACATCAACATTAAGTGGGCCGGGTATGATGGGGCTGGAGCTGATGACGGAAGCAGCTTGAGTGGAGCTCCAGCAGATGAACATCATGTGTGGGGCCGGAACTGCCGGAACACAGCTCGGAGAGAAAACAGAAAATGTAATTAGTTATTGATTAAGAGCACAGTGTTTATTAACAATCACTGATGCCATGTCAATCACTGATGCCAAGTGTAGCATGAGACCCCGGCAGCATTAGCTATAGCAGCATAGCTAGAATGTGTAGAGTCTTGCTCATCACTTCTACCACCATCTCTAATTTCTTACATTGCATCTTCTAGCTGTTCCATCCACCACTGACTATTCCCCTCCACACCAAAATACACACCAGAAATACTGTATTAACATTGCATTTCTGAGCCTTTCTGTGTTTTCCATGTTCTGTTTTTTGGTCTCCTTGCTTTGGATTTGTGGACGTTGTACCTATGCCACTCTCAAGTTAAGGAGCTTTTGCCTCCTTGGACTCAGTTTGTTATCCTTTGCTCACTGTGCTAGTAAACATTTGATTCCAACCTCTGTGAAGCTCTGTGTGACAGAAGACTTCTTTTCTTATTTTGTCATCTCTCGCCTGTCCGGAAAGGCTAAAGCATTGGCTACTGCCTTATGGACTCAAAATAGTGATACTCCAATATGAGATGCATTTTCATTTGTTGTTCAAAGCCGTTTTTGATGACCAACTTGCACGGAAAGACGTGGGGTCTCGGTTATGCAAAATTCATCAGGGCAATAGACCAGCTGTAGACTATGCCCTCGAATGTCATACATTATCAGCAGGAAGTGGCTGGAGTGAGCTCACGTGAGGGAGAAGCTAGGGCATTCATACTAATGACTTTCAGGTGGTTGAGCCTGTATTTAGGCAGGGTCCTAGCACTCCCTCAGTGCGGAGGATTACTGTGGACTATCGTCCTTTTGACTGTAAAGGCGGGTAAATGGCTCGTTGCCATTTCAGTGCATCGCATGCACGCTACGGTAGTTCCTTTTGTCTGTACATGCTGGGTAAGCCGCTTTTGTTACATTGAGTGATTTTTAAAGAATTTAATTGTAAATTTTGGTGGAAAATAAGTATTTGGTCAATAACAAAACTTTGTAACATAACCTTTGTTGACAATGAGGTCAAATGTTTCCTGTAAGTCTTCACCAGGTTGGCACACACTGTAGCTGGTATTTTGGCCAATTCCTCCTTGCAGATCTCCTCTAGAGCAGTGATGTTTTGGGGCTGTCGCTGGGCAACACGGACTTTCAACTCCCTCCACAAATTTTCTATGGGGCTGAGGTCTGGAGACTGGCTAGGCCACTGCGGGACCTTGAAGTGCTTTTTACGGAGCCATTTCGTCGCTGCCCAAGCAGTGTGTTTGGGATCATTGTCATGCTGGAAGACCCAGCCACGTTACATCTTCAATGCTTTCACTGATGGAAGGCAGTTTTGGCTTAAAATTTCACGATACATGGCCCCGTTCGTTCTTCCCTTAACACGGATCAGTCGTCCTGTCCCCTTTGCAGAAAAACAGCCCCAAGGCATGAGGTTTCCACCCCAATGCTTCACAGTAGGTATGGTGCTCCTGGGATGCGACTCAGCATTCAAACACAACCAGTTGATTTTTTACCAAAAAGTTCTATTTTGATTTAATTCCTGATATTCCCCCAATCCTCTTCTAGATCATCCATATGGTCTCTGGCAAAATTCAGGCAGGCCTGGACATCTTGGACACCTGGACGTCTTAAGCAGAGGGATACGCCGGGCACTGCAGGATCTGCAGAGTCCCTCTCGGCATAGAGTGTTACTGATGGTAGCCTTGTTACTTTGGTCCCAGCTCTCTGCAGGTCATTCATCAGGTCCCTTCGTGTAGTTCTGGGATTTTTTCTCACCGTTCTCAAGATCATTTTGACCCCATGGGATGAGATCTTCTGTGGAGCCCCAGATCAAGGGAGATCATCAGTGGTCTTGCATGTCTTGCATTTTCTTACGGTTGCTCTCACAGTTGATTTATTCACACCAGCCTGCTTGCGTACTGTAGATTCACTCTTCCCAGCCTGGTGCAGGCCTACAATTTTCTTCCTGGTGTCCTTCGACAGCTCTTTGGTCTTGAGTTTGGAGTCTGGCTGTTTGAGGCTGTGGACAGGTCTCTTTTCTACAGATAATGATCTCAAACAGGTGCCATTAATATAGGTAACGAGTGGAGGACAGAAGAGCTTCCTAAAGAAGAAGTTACAGGTCTGTGAGAACCAGAAATCTTGCTTGTTTGTGAGTGACCAAATACTTATTTTCCACCAGAATTTAAAATTAAATTCTTTAAAAATCCTACAATGTGAAACTGATTTTTTTTCTCATTTTGTCTCTCATAGTTGAAGTGTACCTATGATGAAAATTACAGACATCTCTCATCTTTCTAAGTAGGAGAACTTGCACAATCAGTGGCTGACTAAATACATTTTTTCCCCACTGTAGCGCCTTTCTCAAAAGCTTTCCACTCAAGACTCAGCTTTACATTCAGTCAACACACACAAACCAGTGAGAAGCAGCAGCTAACTGTGCACAGCGTACTCTCAACCAGAAACCACAGCCCCCTGGGAGACTGCACTGGGTGCAGGAAAGGAGAGGGGAAATACAGCAGAAGAACAGAACAACATCCATTGCTCGGCATACAGACACAGAGGCATTCACAGACTCACTCACAACAGGAAAAGTTAGAAATAACCAATCACAGTGGTACCTCGGTTCTCGTTGTTAATTCATTCCAGAAGCCTTCGAGTCCTGAAAAAGACGAAATGTTTCTCTTAATGCAATGAAATAATTTGAATGAATCTGTTCCAGACCCCCAGAAAATCCAACCTGTATAAGGCGTTATATGCATTAACGGAGTTGTATTGTACAGGTGCTCCCTGATTTATGAGGATGATATGTTCAACAAATCCATCATAAGTAAAATATTTCATAAACTGATGAGTTTAACAAGTGTTTGGTAGAGCGGCCTATAGTGTGTCATAGCGGAGATATGGAAAGGAGTGTATGATAAGTAATTATAAGTAGGTTAATGTTTAAAACACTTACATAAAAAAAAAAAAAAAGTTTGACCAAGATGGCGGCGCGAGCACATCACGAAACCTTGCATCTCTACCAGATTTAGCGATTTTGCAGTATTTTCCTCATAATTTTGAGTCTGCTCACACAGAACAGCTCTGCTTTAAGATCCTACACCCGACAGGAACTTTTGGACATTGGTTTACGTTACTCCAATAGTTTTATCACCAGTCTTCAGCACATCCCAGGCTATGCACCCCACTCAGCCAGGCGGAAGCGAACACAGGTGCCGTCGAGATTGTAAACACAGGCGTGGAAAGTGAGGAGTGAAAGCTAGGCTAAAGCTAACACTGCACCGGCTCTCACTACCCAGCATTTTCCTTGTTAATGTGCGGTCTTTGGTGAATAAAATGGAGGAGATACGACTTCGCATCACTCACAGTAAGAGACTTATGGACTGTAATGTCATGATCTTCACGGAAACGTGGTTAAATAGAAAATACCCGACAATACTATCAAGCTAGCTGGATGCTACACACTCTGGGCAGATAGAACGGCAGAAGACTCCGGGAAGACCAGAGGTGGTGGATTGTGCATTTATATTAATAAGGCTTGGTGCACAAATGTTACCATTGTCGAGAGACACTGCTCTGCTCTACTGATTAAGTGTAGACCCTTTTATCTGCCAAGGGAGTTCACTTCCACCATCATAACTGCTGTGTATATCCCACCATATGCCAATGCCAACTTTGCTATAAACGAACTTTATACAGTCATTAGCAAACAGCAGACTGCTCACCCGAAGGCTGCTTTCATAGTTGCTGGTGGTTTTAATCACTCAAACTTAAAGACAGCGCTTCCAAAATTTCATCAGCATGTATCCTGTACCACAAGAGGAAACAAAACTTTGGACCATGTTTACACTAACATTGCTGGAGCTTACACCGTGACCCCCCTCCCCCAACTGGGACAGTCAGACCACATTTCTTTGTTTCTCATTCCTAAGTACTCCCCACTAATCCAACATGTGAAACCATCAATAAAAACCATCAAAGTGTGGCCAGCGGAGGCAGACTCTATTCTTCAGGACAGGTTCTGGAGCATGTTTGCTTCACAGGCTACTTATGGCTCCCACACGGACATAAACACATACACTTCCTCTGTGCTAGACTACATCAAGACCAACATTGACAGTGTTACTTCACAGAAACAGATCACCACGTACCCAAATCAGAATCCATGGATGAACAAGGGGGTGCGTCTTCTGCTGAAAGCCAGAGATATCGCTTTCAAATCAAGGAACGCACACGCCTACAGTATATCCAGAGCAAATCTGAGAAGGGGTATCAAAAAAGCCAAGTACTGCTAGAAGCTCAAAGTAGAGGATCACTTCACCAACTATGATCCCCGGCGTATGTGGCAGGGCATACAGGCCATCAGTGAATACAAGGCCAGCAACTCCACCCTGATTACTGCAGACGTCTCTTTTCTGAACGAACTGAATGACTTCTACACTCACTTCGACAGGAACAACGAAGACACGGTTACCAACACCAGACCCTCTGCAGATCTCCAGCCCCTCAAAATCACCTCCACAGATGTCTACACTGCACTGAGCAGGGTTAATGCACACAAGGCTGCTGGCCCTGATGGCATACCTGGGCATGTGCTGAGAGCATGTGCGGAGCAGCTCACTGGAGTTTTCACGGATATCTTCAACCTGTCCCTCACCCAGGCAGCTGTACCAACATACCTCAAATCCACATCCATCATACTAGTACAGAAACACTCCAACCCGACGTGCCTTAATGACTATCGCCTTATAGCACTCACACCCATCGTTATAAAGTGCTTTGAACAGCTGGTCCTGGCACAACTGAATAACTGCCTTCCACCTACAATGGACCCACATCAATTTGCATACCGCAGCAATAGGAGCACAGAGGATGCAGTTTCCTTCGCGTTACACTCTGTGCTGTCACATCTGGACAACAAAAATACTTACGCACGAATGCTGTTTGTTGATTTCAGTTCAGCGTTTAACACTGTAATTCCTGCCAAGTTATTCACTAAACTTGCAGATCTGGGCATTGATTCCTCCCTCCGTTACTGGATCAATGAATTTCTGACCAACAGACCTCAACATGTTGGGTCAGGCCGTACTCACTCCACCACCATAACACTAAACACAGGTGTGCCACAGGGCTGTGTCCTGAGTCTGTATCTCTACTCCCTCTTCACTCACGACTGCAGGACTGTTCATGAATCCAACTCCATGATCAAGTTTGCTGATGACATCACGGTGATTGGCCTCATTAGCAACAATGATGAGACGGCCTACAGAGAGGAAGTGGAGCATCTGACCTCGTGGTGTGCTGACAACAACCTGCTCCTCAATAACAAAACAAAATAACTCACTGTAGACTTCAGGAAGGAGAAAGGTGACACACAAGACCCCATCTACATCTGCGGGATGGCTGTTGAACGTGTTGCCAGCTTCAAGTTCCTGGGACTACACATATCTGAGGACCTGTCCTGGACCACCAACACCTCCAGTCTGGTCAAGAAGGCTCACCAGCATCTCTTTTTTTTTTGAGAACACTGGGGAGACTACACCTGTCCCCAGCCATCCTTGTGAACTTCTATCGCTGTGCGATCGAGAGTATCCTGTCCAGCTGTATTACTGTCTGGTATGGAAACTGCACTGTCGCAGACCGTAAGTCACTACAGCGAGTGGTAAAAAATGGCTCAGAAAATCACAGGGATCCCACTTACATCAGTTGAGGACATCCAAGAGAATCGAGAGCACGCAGTATTCTTAAAGACTCCTCCCACTCGGCTCATAGTCTCTTTGCCACCTTGCTCTCAGGCAGACGACTCAGGAGCCTCCAGACCAGGACAAGTAGGTTGAGGAACAGCTTCTTACTGAACTCTGTCCATCGGTAACACTCGCATATCTACATTGTGCATAATGACTGCACTCCATTCTCCAGGATCATATAAAAGTATATTACATTACTTTTAAACTGTACATAGCTGTATATTTGTATATCCTTGACATATTCTGCATATACTGTACATACATAGTTATGCACATCCATCCATTTAATTATAATTTAAATTGTAAATGATTCAATGTGTATATATGTCTATAGTGTTCATAGCCAATAGCCTACATATGTACATACTGTATCTATTGTACATTCCGCACTTTCTGCCTATTGCACTTCTGGTTAGATGCGAAACTACATTTCGTTGCATTGTACCTGCACATGTGTAATGACAATAAAGTTGAATCTAATCTAATCTAATCTAATCTAATCAAATTAACCTCCAGATACTATCAGGGTTTGCTCCACCACATCCTGCTTCCATCACGTTCCGTTTCAGTTTGGTTTCGGTTCTTTATGCTTGCTCCCACTATGCCTTGTTTACATTCCGTCACCGCTCCATGTGCACTTTGTTTTGTTTTCAGGATGTGCGGCGTGCTCGTGTGTTGTGCTAGCTCATTATCAGCCTGGTTTTGATCAGTTATGTTTTCCTCTGAGTTTTCAGCCCTAGTGCCAGGTTTCTGTTCGCCACTTATATTCTGTTCTCTTCCCCACAGCACTCCCAATACCTGCATTGCTCACCCATTTCTGGACACCTGGAACACCACCCGCAGAGGGAGCCAGCCTCACACTTCATACTTCATACTCACCCGTGGTTTCCTGGTTCCAGCGGCAGGTCCTTGGACTCTCGTTTGTTTTTTTTTGTTTTTTTCCATCCCTCATTCCTTTCTTTTACACCTCGTTATTTTTGCTCTGTTATCTCTTAATAAATTATGCTTTGCACAGTCTGTCGTCCCCTTGTGTCTGCATCTTGGGTTCCACCACATTTCTCCCTTAACAGAACGATCTGGCCACAATGGAACCGGCAGGTCACAAGCCGGACAACGCTTTCGCTGTCGGCATGCTGGTTCAGTGGGAAGAAGTCTGGCTGACCCAGCATGACCAGTTACTTAGATCGCTCACTGAATCAAACCGCTTATTGTGGGCTCAAGTAACCACTTTAAGTTAAGTCAAGTCAAGTCAGATCTATTTATATAGCGCTTTTTACAATGGAGCACTGTCTCAAAGCAACTTTACAAGTTTAGATTATCTCTTAATATCTACGTCCAATCCCAATTTGAGCAAGCCTAGGACGACAGTGGAAAGGAAAAACTGAAAGTGTTATGAGGAAGAAACCTTGGGAGGACCAAGACTCAAAAAACGGACCCTGTCACGCCCGCAGTCTGCCCGCCGGTCCACGCCCGTGTTTCAGAATGCTCCTCTTCCCCTACCTTCTGATTAGGTCCACCTGGTTCTCATCTACGCTCCTATTTAAACCCTCCTTCTTCCATCCTTCCCTGCTAATTCACTTAGTTCCATACCTCGTCTCTACGCTCGTCCATCTCGTCCTGTGTAGCGACTCTTCGTTTCGTCTTCTCTTCTTCATCCTCCCCTTCTTCGTTCTTCTGTCTTCAGTTGTTGCTCCGTGTTACTCTGCATTCCTGGTTTTGTAATAAACCCCACGGTTTTCGACTCAGCCATCCGCGTTTGTCTCCTTTATCCGAAGCCGACGTTTACAGTTGAATTAGCCGTCATGGAGACAGCGGGTGCTGGATCGGATTTCTGCACGGTTTCCTCATTTGCACAACAGGTCTTCGATATGCACGCTCAACTGGGGGAGGTAGCGCAAGCTGTTACGCAGATTGCAGAAAACCAGCGTTCGCTCAGCTCGCTGGTTCCCACGGTCAACGAGCTATCACAATGCGTGTCATGGCTTACTTCTTCCCCGGCTTCTGCTGCTACTGCGGCTTCAGTTCCGCTTCCTCCCAGCCCTCCACGGGCCCCGCCCATGCATTCGGCTTACAAGATCACCTTACCGGAGAAATACGACAGGGATCCAGAACGCTGTGAGGGTTTTCTCCTTCAATGTGAACTGTACTTCGCACATTCTCCTCCAGATTCAGATGCGGCTCGGATCACCCTGGTGATCTCTCTCCTTACCCATCGTGGCTTGGATTGGGCCACCGCCATCTGGACCCAGCAGGGGGAGGAATCCAGGAACTATCAACGGTTCCTCAACGCCTTCCGTGCCGTCTTCCAACATCCTCGTCAAGGTCATTCCAGTGGTAAGTTGCTGCTGAATTTACGTCAAGGACGCCGCTCGGCTGCAGACTACGCTCTTGAGTTCCGCACTCTGGCGGCACAGAGCGGTTGGAATGCGGCAGCTCTCCTGCCTACCTTCCATCAGGGACTGCGCCCCGATCTGAGAAGGGAACTAGCGGGATGTGATCTCAATCTCACCCTGGAGGAACTCATCTCCCTCACCATTCGTTTGGATCAACTCCTCGGATCACGGCCTTGTTTGGTTTCTCGTCCCAGGCTTCATCCTGTTGAGTGGGATCCTTCACCGCCACCGAGGCCATGGAGCTGGCCGGTACCCATCTCTCCGCTAAGGAACGATGACGTCGCCGAGTTTTGGGTTTGTGCTGTTATTCTGGCACCAACCGTCACCAACGCCCTGACTGCGACCTCACACCATCTCCTCCTACAACAGGCTCCCAAGCAGGAGCCTCCAGTACGTGCACCCCGAGTGAGTCAACCCTCTCTCTTTCATTCTTTCACCCTGCCAGTCCTGTTGCGCGTGGCTCACACTGATATTCCTCTTAAAGCCCTAATCGACTCCGGCGCCCAGGGGAACTTCATCGCGGACCATGTGGTTACCACCTGGAAGATTCCCTGCACCACTCTCTCCACTCCTCGTCGTGTCACCGCTGCAGATGGTAAACCTCTCGGCTCTGGTCGTCTCACCCGGGTCACCACACCCCCCTGTGCCTGCTCACCAGCACCACCCATGAGGAGACGATCTCCTTCCTACTACTGACCTCTTTGGCTTATCCCATCATCCTGGGTCTCCCCTGGCTTTGCCATCAGGATCCACTTATCTCCTGGTCCACTCGGGAGCTTCTACACTGGTCACCTTGGTGCATGGATCATTGCCTTCATCTTCCAGCCCTCCAGGTCAATTCCCTCCTGCTTTCCTCCTTGCCAACTTTCCCTAGCAACGTGCCAATGGTCTACCAGGACTTGGCCCCGGTCTTCGGCAAGGGAGTATCCACCAGCATGCCACCACATCGCTCCTGTGATGACTGTGCTATAGTTTTGGTCCCCGACGCATCCCTACCTAAGGCCCGTCTATTTCCGCTGTCACCGGCAGAGGAGAAAGCCATGAGGGATTACATCACTGAATGTCTAAGCTTGGGTTTCATCCAGCCGTCCACCTCGCCAGTCTCAGCAGGCTTTTTCTTCGAAGAAATACACCTACCCTCTTCCTCTCGTGCCCTCATCTTTGGAACAACTTTGCTCCGCTCACTGGTACACCAAGCTGGATCTCCGCAATGCCTACAACCTCATCTGCGTCAAGGAAGGTGACAAATGGAAGACGGCGTTCAGTACCACCTCCGGGCACTATGAATACCTGGTGATGCCGTTCAGCTTGGCCAACGCTCCTGCAGTCTTCCAGGACTTCATCAACGATGTCCTCCGGGACATGCTGGGTCGTTTCGTCATCGTTTACCTGGATGACATTTTGGTTTACTCCCCGGACCTTGACACTCATATCGCCCACGTTAGGCAGGTCCTCGAAAGGTTACAGTTCCACCATCTCCGAGTCAAGGTCGAGAAGTGCGAGTTCCATACTCGATCTGTGCACTATCTCGTCTACATCATCTCTCCCTCTGGGATAGCCATGGATGACTCCAAGGTGTCTGCCGTCCTCTCTTGGCCTACTCCCAAGACTATCAAAGACCTGCAGCAATTTCTGGGCTTCTCTAATTTCTACCACCGCTTCATTAGGAACTTCAGCCGGACGATGTTGCCTCTCACATCTCTTCTACGGGGCAATCCTCGTTCCCTCCGGTGGTCCCCCGAACGGAGACATCCTTTGTGGCCCTCAAATTGGCCTTTTCCCAGGCGCCAGTTCTGGGTCACCCCGAACCGGGTCTTCCTTTCGTCGTGGAGGTTGATGCGTCTACAGTTGGAATCGGGGCCGTCCTGTCTCAGCATCTTGGCAATCCACCGAAGCTTCATCCTGTCGCATTCTTCTCCCATAAACTCACACCTGCCAAATGGAACAACGACGTGGGGGATCGCGAACTTCTGGCCATTAAGTTAGCCCTGGAGGAATGGCGGCATTGGCTAGAGGGTGCCCTGCTTCCATTCAGCGTCTTCACCGACCACAAGAATCTCGAGTACCTCTGTACTGCCAAGCGCCTCAATGCCCGCCAAGCTCGCTGGTCTTTCTTCTTCGCCCAATTCCACTTCACCATCTCCTACCGGCCTGGTTCCAAAAACTCCAAAGACGACGCACTCTCTCGAAGCATGAGCCCCACCTTAGAGGCCCCAGAGGCTCCCGCACCTATCCTTCAGGCCTCCTGTGTGCTCGGGGCCATCCAGTGGGATTTCGAGCAAGAACTGGACAACCTGCTCTCCCAGACGCATGCTCCTCCTGGATGCCCTGCTGGTAAGAAGTTTATTCCTCCTGCTCTTCGTGATCGACTCATCTCATGGGTGCACGTCTCCCTTTGCTCAGGTTACCCGGGTGAGACCCACACCTATCAGCTTCTGGCGGCGCGTTACTGGTGGAGCACTATGCGTAAGGACATTCATCATTTCGTAGCGTCCTGTAGCATCTGTGCTCAGAGCAAGGTCCCATGTACCCTTCCTTCAGGCCAGCTCCTTCCTCTGCCCATTCCTCAATGGCCGTGGTCCCACATCGCACTGGACTACATCTCTGACCTTCCGTGATCTCAGCGGTTCACCGTCGTCCTCTCCATCATTGATCGCTTCTCCCGTGCTGTATGCTTCATACCGCTTCAGAAACTTCCTTCGGCTCTTCAGATGGCAGAGGTTCTCTTCGAACATGTGTTCCATGTGTTTGGGGTCCCGGAGGACATCTTATTGGATCGTGGTCCTCAGTTCACCTCCTCGGTCTGGCAGGTGTTCGTGGGTAAGCTGGGAGCCTCGATAAGTCTCTCTTTGGGCTACCATCCCGAGTTCAATGGACAGTGTGAACGGTCCAACCAGGAGCTGAAGAAGTTCCTCCGCTGCTACTGTCTCCACAACCCGCTGGCCTGGAGCTAGTTTTTTCCTTGGGCTAAGATTGCCCAAAACTCCCTGAGACTACCGGCCTCACTCCATTCCAGTGTGTCCTAGGCTACCAACCACTCTTTGTGCCCTGGGATTTGACTTCTTCTGATGCTCTGGACGTTGACGACTGGTTCAATCGCAGCGAGGAGGTCTGGGGTCAGGTGCACCAGAAGATCAACAAGGCCATCCGACGTTACAAGAGTCACGCCGACCGGCATCGGCGTCCCGCTCCCGTTTAACGCCCGGGGGATAGAGTCTGGTTGTCTACGAAGGATCTACGCAGGACTCAGGGAAGTACCCAGCTCTTTCCATGTTACCTGGACCCGTTTAAGATCACTAAGCAGATCAATCCGGTCACTTTCAGCGGCTGAGAGAACGCTGAGAGAACGCTGAGAGAACTGACGCGAGGATTGCGAGGATCTGGCAACCCAGACTGATCCGCGGTTGCACACAGGATGCCATTTCGTAGCTGCTAGCAGCTTATTACCTTTGATATATTTTAATTCCCGATCGCATCTGTATCATATGTAATCGTATGTATAGTAGGTTTTTACAACATCTTAATCATTTTATTCTCGTACCGGCGGATTATATATTTTTTTGCCGCTAATCATTATTTAGTAACTTTGCAGGTATACCGGCTTGTGTTTGCAGTAGTTAGCCATTAGCTAAAAAAACAGAGTTGCGTCTTCTTTGCAGTAGTGTGTTTTTATAACTTTTTTACAGTCTTTTCCCACTTTCTTTCTGAGACTTAGTTTTTTGTGACGTTTTGTATTAACTTAACTTGTATTAACGCTTTAATCGAGCATTGCATTGGACCATCGGCTGCAGCTGAACCAGATCTTTACTCGGCACCCCACAACACCACCCGAAGCAAAGTACCTTTAATTCATTAATTGTACTAACATGGCTTCTGCTGTGCTTGTTCTCTGTGCCGAGTGTGGCATGTTTAGCTATTCTTCCTCCATCATTAGTGTAAATTTTACTTGTGATAGGTGTAGGTTTGTAGCCAGTCTGACGGAGAAGATTGTAGTTTTAGAGGCACGCATCCAGACATTAGAGAAGGCTAGCTCAGCTCCTAGCTTAGCAGATCTGGATGCCAAAGGCGAAGTTAGAGCCCCGGCAGAGTCCTCGCAGCAGGGCAAGTGGGTGACGGTTTTCGGCTAGTCCCACGAGAGAGCACCACTCTTTACCTGTTCCACGTGTCCAACAGGTTTGCCCCTCCTCAAGTGAAAACACCCACTGAGGCAGCCTTGTTGAAAGAGCTTCTGGTCATCCGGTGACTCTATTTTTACCATACACGTGAAACTTGCTACCCCCATCCCCTTTACCCCCCTTTCATGGACAACCAGCAGCTAGAGTTCTCTGTAATCCCCCGGAACCAGAGTGCTCCGGACAATTGTAACGAGGTCTTAGTGAACTCGAGAGCCGCAGATTCTCTAGGATAGTTATTCATGTAGGGCTAATGATATACGCCGCCTTCCGTCAGTCAGAGGTTAATAAGGGCCCTAATTTTGTAGAGGTGGTTAAGCGTGGCGAAGGCCGATGTCCGATGCTGTAGTCTGCTGTGGCCCCATCCCCAATGCGGCGAGGTTGACCAAGCTATAGCAGGATTATGGTCGCTGAACTTGCTGGCTGTCCAAGTGGTGCTCTGAAAACAACGTGGGCTATATAGACAACTGGAACAGCCTTTGAGGGTAGAGCCTGGCCCTTTTAGGATGGGACGGTGTACATCCCCACACTCGGGAGGGTGCTGCCTCTCACTCTCCTGCAACCATTGCCCATAGTCCTTTATGGCCCGATTGGTTAGGGGCTGAACTATCCAGAGCAGGGGTCAGGCAGCAGACAGACCGGCTTAACCAACTGTCTGCTGGTAGCCATGCACAACCGTCACCAATAAGAACCCACATTTTTTGAAACTGTGTCTGTTAACCCGCCATCTGCCCTAAACGTAAACGCCTGCTCTCAAAAAAAGCCTGTTTTTAATAACCTCATTAGTATAAACCACAGATACCTGCCAAAAGGAAATAACAACCATGAGACTAAAGCTAGGACTACTTAGACAGTTAGATCACTTACAAAACAAAGCAGTGATTGTAAAATGAAATGATCACTGATAAACCGCTTACAACGCTCTCTGTGTCCTCAACTGAGACTTGAATAGACCTGATGAATATTTTAGCCTTAATGAAGCCTCAACCTCGTGGATACAGTTCATGCTAGTCGCCCTCGTCCTAATGGTCGGGGGGGAGGCATAGCACACAATTTTTTTTGACAAAGAGTTTAGGTGTTACAGCTAAATCCCATTACAAGGCTAACTCTTTTGAAATAAACTGATTCTTAATGTGTACTGATCCATCGTTATGGAAGTCAAAAAAACCACACTCTTTTTTCAGCTTATCACTATTTACCGCACGCCTCGGTCCCTATTTCAGAATTTCTGCAGGGAATTTGATTAACTTTTCGTTCCATGCTTACTTACTTTCAACAGTAAATAGGCTTTAATAATTGTAGGTGATTTCAGTATTCCAACTTTGACAATGAGCAGTATCCACTTTAAAATTTGCTTTTCAAGTCCATCTTAGGAAATACCATGGGTATCACTCAGAATGTGATGGGACCAACCCCACCGCTGTAATCATACTTTTTAGATCTAATATAAACATTTGGTAATCAATATAGATAACCCTGATGTTTTCCCTCAAAGTGATTTCCGATTTCAGATTACCTAATCTTTTTAGTATTTGAAGCTATCCTCTAATGAATAAAATCCTTCTTGCCTCGTTATCACACCAAGCGCACTAATCACCTCTGGTCTTACTCCCCAGCTCTGCGTTTATTAAAAAACCTAGCCAGACTTAAAATTTACTACACCTACGGAGATAAAAAAATCATCTTGAGTGTGTGGAATGAGCAATTAGAATGTGTGCTTCGCTCAAACCCTGGACACAACTGCCCCTGCCTAGGGTCAAAACGTATTAGGGAAAAAGTGGCTAGCACCATGGATTAGTATGACCACACCCGTTACCTTAAAAAGCAAAAGAACACAGCATTTTAGAAGCGCAAGTGGAGACATAGTAAATTGGAGGTGTTTTAAGATTGCTTGT
This sequence comes from Ancistrus triradiatus, assembly GCA_025084515.1. Taxonomy (NCBI): domain Eukaryota; kingdom Metazoa; phylum Chordata; class Actinopteri; order Siluriformes; family Loricariidae; genus Ancistrus; species Ancistrus triradiatus. The sequence continues at coordinate 185,760 of JAJAGP010001189.1, read as the reverse complement.
GGAGGGACACAGCATGGCAAGAGTATAAGCATGCCCTCACTAAAGCTAAAAGCTGCATACTTCTCTTCAATCATAGAGAAAATAAATAAGAATAATCCAAGATTTATCTTTTAAGATACAGTCTTCAAATTAACAAAAAAAAAAAAAACCACAGAAAGTGACTCTCCCATTCTGTGTAATTTTAACAGTTAATGATTTTCATGACTTTCTTTTAATGATAAGATAGAACATAGACATTAGGCATAAAAACTCAATTGCTCATCACATCACCAAATTGTTCAGCAAACTTTTCCAGATGCAGATGCAAGCAAAAAAAACTAAAACCCCCCCCCCCCCCCCCCCCCTGAAGACCATCTGTTCAATTAATACCGTAAATCAAGATTAGAATCTTTTACCCCAATTACTAATTACTGAAAAATACCCGCACTGATCAGCTCGTCCTAAGTCATCACCAATGGTTGTTTTGTTACGATCCAATTCCCCCCTACATGTCTACTCCCCGAAAACAAGTATTTACCTAGTGTTATTAGAACTAGTGTTAGTTATTTTAAATTCATTCATCCCTACCCTTAGGTTATTTTTTGTGCCCAAATCCTTTAAGTCTTGTCTGCCGTTTATCAAACCACTGATTAAAAAAGCCAATCTTGACCCTTTGTTGTGATTATCTAATTTTAGACCAATTTTCAAATAATAACCGTTTCTGCTGTCCAAAATCTTAGAAAAAGCCGTCTATCAAGCAGCTCTGTATTTTTTTTTACCTCCAAAGGAATAAAATTTATAAACATTTCAGTCTGGCTTCAGGCCCCCATCATAGTACTGAAACAGCATTACTTAGGGTACTAAATGAATTGTTAATTCCACTCAGATAAGGGGATGTCTTTTCTTTTTTTTTGTTCTTTAGATTTTAAGTGCAGCATTTGACCACTATAGATCATGATGTTTTACTAAACAGACTAGAAAATACTGTAGGTATTAAAGGGATCAGCACTTTCTTGTTTTAATCCACCTACTGACTGAACTGACCGGTACCAGTTTTTGTTCATATATATAATCTAACGATCTAAGCTCTCAAAAGTTTTTAAGTATGGCGTGCCTCAGGGGTCAGTGGCTTGGGCTCGCTTTTATTCTTCTCTGTACATGCCTGGCCACTAGGCTTCAGTTATTCGTAAACATGGCCCCCCATTAGTTTCCACTGCTATGCAAATGATACACAGCTGTACATATCAGCCAAAAGTAATGACAGCCTTACAATCAAACAAAATCGAGGGACTGTGTAAAAAGGAAATAAAAGATTGGATGTTATTTAATTTTTCTGTAACCGCCTTTACTTACTGGATGCTCTAGTAAATCTATAAATAATCTTCAGTTAGTTCAGAATGCAGCTGCCCGAGTGCTAACTCGAACTCGGAAAATTTTTGGATCATATCACTCCACTCCTGTTTCTGCATCAATCACTGCACTGGTTACCAGTCAAATTCCGCATTGATTACAAAATACTTCTTATTAACTTATAAAGCTCTACATGGCCCTGGGCCCAACTTATCTGAGTGAGGACCTCTTAGGAGTTTTACAATCCAACTTGTCTATTTCGTTCGCAGGGTGCAGGACTTCTTTTTAGTTTCCTAAGAATTAAAAAAGTCACAGCAGGGGAAAAGGCTTTTTTTCTCATACATGGCCCCCCAAACCTATGGAATAATAAATTCCCACTTTCGTTCGAGATTTCAGAACAATCCCTCCAAAGTTTTAAGTCTAGGCTAAAGACAAATACTTATTTACGCAGCAGCTTTTGACTAGATTTAGACCAGGCTGCAATGGCTTGGGTCCGCTGGGGCCAGAGTCTGGAGTCATGTCTGGCCTGCCCTGCCCTTGTCCCGCTAGCCGGGAAGTGTCGAGTGGGCGGTCTGGCTGAACTGGCTTCGGTCCTCGTGTGATCTTGACTCATGGCATGTTTCCTTGCCTTAGAATAAGGGCAGAGATGAAGGTTCATAATCAAAGAGTCTTATGGTGAATCAGAGACGTTGGGGGCTGCTGTCCTTCTGCACTCGTGGGGTTGCCAATGTCTCATGTGATCCCTCTTGGCTGTGGTTTTCCTACCCCGTTCTCCTCTTTCTAGCTTTCTAGCTATGCTGCTATAGCTAATGCTGCGCCGGGGTCCTCATGCTTTACCACTTGGCGTCAAAGTTGATTGACATGGGCATCCAGTGATTGTTAATAACACTGTGCTCTTAATCAATAACTAATTAATTTTCTGTTTTTCTCTCCGAGCTGTGTTCCGGCAGTTTCCGGCCCCACACATGAATGTTCCTCTGAATGGAGCCTCCATTCCAGGTGCTTCCGTCATCAGGCTCCAGCCCCCATCATACCATACCCGGGGCCACTTAATGTCGATGTGCATAATTCACATTTTATTCGACCATGACTCCATGACTTTAGTTTCGCTCTTAGATTTATCACCATACCTGGGCCACTTAATGTCGATGTGCATACTTCACATTCTATTCGAACTTTGACTCCATGACTTTAATTCGCGCTTAGATTTATCATCTACGCCGCCCAAGGAGGTTGGGTCCCTTTTTGAGTCTTGGTCCTCCCAAGGTTTCTTCCTAGAACTAGGGAGTTTTCCTTGCCACTGTCGCCCTAGGCTTGCTCAATTTGAAATTGGACGTAGTTATTAGTAGATAATCTAAACTTGTAAAGTTGCTTTGAGACAATGCTCCATTGTAAAAAGCGCTATATAAATAAATCTGACTTGACTTGACTTTCAGGCTTGCCTTGCCTTCCCATTTACGGGTCTACCCATCCTTTCATTTCTCACTCCTCAAGCCCTGGGTCTCCATCGGACCAGCCTTTCCACCTTTCCATCGGACCAGCCACCGCCGACGGACGTGGGGGGCTCTTCTACCTACTCCGTTTGTTGTCTCTTGGACTCCCGTCGGCATGCTTCTCGAATCCAATACCTGGTTGACTGGGAGGATTATGGTCCCGAAGACCGCTGCTGCGTTGACGCCAAGGACGTTCTGGACCCTCTCCTTATCCACGAGTTTCACGCTGCTCGCCCCGACTGCCCGGGTCCGGTACTGCGTTGACCCGTCGCTCCTTGACCCACACGGGTCCTTCGAGGGTGGGTACTGTCACGCCCGCAGTCTGCCCGCCGGTCCACGCCCACGTTTTAGAACGCTCTTCTTCCCCTACCTTCTGATTAGGTCCACCTGGTTCTCATCTACGCCTTTATTTAGACCCTCCTTCTTCCATCCTTCCCTGCTAATTCACTTAGTTCCATACCTCATCTCTACATTCGTCCATCTCGTCCTGTGTAGCGACTCTTCGTTTCATCTTCTCCTCTTCATCCTCCCCTTCTTCGTTCTTCTGTCTTCAGTTGTTGCTCCATGTTACTCTGCATTCCTGGTTTTGTAATAAACCCCGCGGTTTTCGACTCAGCCATCCGCGTTTGTCTCCTTTATCCGAAGCCGGCATTACAGACCCAGCCTCCTTGGGCAGCGTAGATGATAAATCTAAGAATGAAACTAAAGTCATGGAGTCATAGTTCAAATAAAACGTGAAATATGCACATCGGCATTAAGTGGCCCGGGTATGATAAGGAGGCTGGAGCTGATGACAGAAGCAGCTTGGGTGAAGCTGCAGTGGATGAACATCATGTGTGGGGCTAGAACTGGTACCGGAACACAGCCCGGAGAGAAAACAGAAAATGTAATTAGTTACATTTACAGCATTTAGCAGATGCCCTTATCCAGAGCGACTTACAATTGATACAGTCTTACAATCCAAGCAATTGTGGGTTAAGGGCCTTGCTCAAGGACCCAACAGTGGCAGCTTGGCAGACGTGGGAATTGAACTCTGGACATTTTGGTCCATAGGCCAGCACCTTACCCGCTAGGCTACCACTGGCAAATGACCCCTTTTGGGGTAATTACTTATTGATTAAGAGCACAGTGTCTATTAACAATCACTGATGCCATGTGTAGCATTAGACCCCCGCAGCATTAGCTATAGCAGCATAGCTAGAAAGACCCCAAAAGGGGTCATTCGCCAGTGAACCTGGGGGCCCTGACGAGCACCACTTTGAGCCCCCCAGCATCGTCTCGACCATCACTCCTGCTCCCCGCCACATTGCACCTGGCCGGTACTACCTGAATTTTGGATGCCCTTGTTGGCTCTTGGACGGGACCCTCGCTACTCAGCTTGGGCCGCAGCTGGAAGCACTAGAGGCCCTGAAGTGGGCCTATGCTCTGGATGGCAAGCTCCTGGCTGAAATCAACCATCGGACCCTCCCTATCCCTCTAGTGTTGTCAGGGAACCACCATGAAGCCATCTCCTTTGCTCTGGTCCCCATTCCCAGACCCCTCTTATGGAGTCTCTCACCACGGGCCTCATACGGCCCTCCTCCTCTACCCTGGTTTCCTTTTATCAAGAAGAAGGATGGATCACTCAGGCCTTGCATTGATTTTCGGGGCCTCAATGCCATCATTAACGTAAGAAGTACCCGCTCCCCCTCTTATCGTCGACGTTCGACCTCCTTCAAGGGTCCACCATCTTCACTAAACCCAACCTGCGGAACGCCTATCATTTGGTGCGCATGAAGAGTGGGGATGTGTAGAAGACCGGCTTCAACACTTCCTTTTGCCACTTTGAATATAGGGTCATGCCCTTCAGCCTTACTAATGCTCCTGCAGTGTTCCCAGCCTTGATTAATGATGTGTTGAGGGATTTTATTAACCGTTTTGTGTTTGTGTATTTAGATGACATCCTCGTTTTTTCCTGGTCTGAGGAGGTGCATGTGAGGCATGTGCGCCAAGTTCCCACCCACCTGTTGGAGTACCTCCTGTTCAAAGCCAAGAAGTGCATGTTCCATGCAGACTCTGTCCCGTTCCTGGGATTCATTGCTCAGAGGAGGTGCAGCTAGGCGGACCAGTCCAAGACATGGCAGTCACGGAGTGGCCCAGGCCCCAGAGGTGCAAGGAACTGCATTGCTTCCTGGGGTTCACAAACTTCTACAGGAGGTTCGTCCATGACTACAGCACCCTAACACAACTCACCTCCACCAAGCCGCCTTTCCGGTGGACCCCTGAGGCCGATGGGGCCTTCTGCAAACTCAAAGGCCTGTTCACTACTGCCCCCGTACTGGCACAGTCGGATCTCACCAAGCAGGTCATGGTGGAGGTGGCGGCAATTATCCCTGGCTGAGGCCAGCTCCTTGCTGTGAAGCTTGCCCTGGAAGAGTGGATGCAGTCCGCCAAACGGTTAAATTCTTGCAAAGCCAGGTGGGCTATGTTTTTTGACCGCTTTGACTTTGCACTAACCTACCATCTTGGTTGTAGGAATATCAAGCCGGACGCCCTCTCCCGCCGGTTCTCCCCTGAGGCCGGACCGCCTGGTTGCCAGACTCACATGGGAGGTGGAGCGCACTGTCAGAGAGGCTCAGGGGACAGAACCAGACCCCGGGGGTGGACCACCCAACCGCCTCTATGTGCTCGCTTCAGCCAGCTCCGCCGTGCTCCAATGGGGGCAAGAGTCCAAGTTCGGCAGCCACTCTGGGAATCAACACACCCTCGCCCTCGTGAAAAGGTACTTCTGGTGGCCCGGAATGGAGCCCGATGTCCGACAGTTCTTGGCCGCCTGCGCTATGTGTGCCCACACTAAGGCCCTGCAACAGCCCCCGGCCAGACTCCTCCAACCTCTGCCGGTCCCTAGTCGCCCACGGTCTCACCTTGCCATGGACTTTATCACAGGTCTCCTGGAGTCTGATGGCAACTCAGTCATACTTACGGTTATAGACCGTTTCTCCAAGGCTATCAGACTCATTCCCCACACTGACACTGAATCTCCGATTCCCCCATAACAGTTACCCAAATCATTTTAACACAAAGCTTATTTTATAATATGTATTGAAAAATATAATGTGACTAAGTGAGAAATAGATTAAAAGTGAAAAGTAAAAGCAAAACATTTGATGAACTCAGGGTGCTAGCATAACTGCTAAGCTAACTGCACCCTGTGTTCTGCAGCATTCAGTTCCTGTTTTGCTATCAGTTGGGTCTTATAAACTAACCTTTTTAGGACCCATGGAGAATTATTTGCGCTAAGAATAAAGTACTGAAAAACACAATAAAAAACAGCTGGGATCTTCTTTGTCTGAGTGGACTGATGGGAAAATTCATCAATTTCACCATTTTAATGTTAACTGGATGTGCAGTGGATTGTAAATATATGTGTTTACATACAGTATGTTTTACAATTACTGTTCCACACTTTCACACAGTTCATTTTTATCATTTAATTTATTTTATTTATCACATGATACACAAAAGTTTCTCTTTAATATTAAGTGGTCCATTATCTTTTTTTTACATATATGATAGGAGATAACAAGAGATACTTTGCGTAACTACACTTGATATGTGAAAATATTAAATTAAATTAATTTGTTAGGGTTAGATATCTAAGGAATTTGTTGCATCTCTGTAGCTGAGACCTATAGCAAGTCAAAAAGGAAATTATGATACTATTACTAAACATCTGTATAATAATATAACAATAAATTACAGTATAATATATAATATTTCTCCTTAGTTTGTAAAATATTGATAGAATGCACACCCAGTGTTACATGACATTACATTTCCTTACACTCTGCACTTGATCATGTAGTATGTGAATATAAGTAAAGAGGAAAGTTTTACACTAAACAGAAGAGATATTGGTTTCTTCATCAACTAGAACAAAAAATGTTTAAATCTTAGAGGTTAGCAGGATAATGAAAAAGCAGAAAATGTTGCAGTTCTACATTACATATTCTGCCAAAATAATCCAGATTCTGCACTACAGAGTCCCAGTATCATTATCACTCATCCTGCTGAACACCAATCCACCTGGCTGCTCTCTCCATTTCACCACAATGTTCTCATCCATCCCATGCTCCTTCAGCTTCTGTTTGATCTGTAGATCAGATTATGACTTTAATTAGTAAATAATTCTGTATAATGATGACAAGCTCACTATATGCATGTTAAAGCTTGATGAATGTTCATGCTGCTTTATTAAGGAGGGACTTTTCTATTGTTAATTAGAACCTTATGCAGGATTAGACCCATCTGCTCCTCGAGTGCTGCCTTCACTGCAGGATTATTCACATCCTTATTGGACTGGATCTTCACTCTCATGATCTGCTTCCTGGTTACTTGATAATAAAAATACACACAAATAGATTTAAAATCAACTTTTCGTACAATATTATCCAAATAAGAGAGTGGGTACAATAATCACGCACCTGAGTGACAGAAGAAAGGCATTAGTCCTGAGCACGCTGCATCATAAGCCTGGCCATTAGATATATTTGTATATCCACAGTATATCCATTACTCCCAGTATTATTAGGTTGTCCAGCTGCCCATCTGATGTTAGACACATTGGTCTGGTCTGACCATTTCCATATGTCGCGATGCAGTCCAATCCAGGCATAACTATAGATTTTTTCCTTTATAGCTGTGTATTCTGACTCATCTCGTGCACTAGCCAGGACTGTGTGATAGGTTCTGCAGTATTTCTGAGCTTCAAACCACGCGGTTTGCTTAGAGTAATAAACATACCTGTCCAGACCGGTCTTCATCTCTGTGAAAATATAATAAGTAATGTATGATTAGTGTTTTCTGACATGAAGATAATGTTTCATGTACTGTCTGGTAATAAATATTCTGAGAACATTTTCAGTTCCCATTGTTTGTAGCTTCTTAGTAAAGCATTAAAATTTGTACTTTTACTCTGGGATTTTTATTTCTGCTCATATTCTGTATATATTTTTTATTCCACTTTATACATTAAAGGTTTCTATTGGATTACAAGCAGAAATATCCATATCATCCACACCAAATGTATAAATAGTGTTGTTTTGTCTTGATGCCTGCTCAATAATCCAAGTAAGAAAATCCCAGAAGTTGAATCTGTTCATCTGGACACAAGGTTTTTGTCGGAGAAACGTTTTGTCACTCATCTAAGTGACTTCTTCAGTCTCGAGACAAAAACCTTATGTCCAGATGAACAGATTCAACTTCTGGGGTTGTTGTTTTTCTTGAAAAAAATACATAAGCAAAATGTAAGCCTGATATATTTATTTGCATTCTAACGTATATGAATGTAAATGAGTTTATGGAGAAAAATATATATTTCTTCATGTTCTACAGTTTCTGCACCTCTCCAGTTGTTACACATTCACTAAGGTCTCAGATAGTGATTGACCTGTTAATCCTTAAAATACAGAGACATGTCGTTTGTGTTTTTCATTGCAGGGGATACATTTGCTAACTCTTTGGACCACATGGCCCAAATGTGTGTATAAAACTGTGCACAAACTGATCAGCAGTTAACCATTAAAACCACTAAAACCACTCACAGACCATATAACAAATAACCCTGACTTTAGCATTAGACCAGCACACAATAAACAGCATTGTTATGGACCAGGTGGTTTAATGGTTTAGCTGATTGGTGTGTATTTGTACTAATAAAACAACTCTGCATTATGTAGTGGTGTCAGATTTATAATCAAACATGTTTGATACTTTAGATCACACCGTAAACAGTTAAACTCTTCTTTCGACAAACTGTAAAGGGAATCTGTTGTTACTCACCATCAAATCACAAAGAGGGAAATGAATTAGTGCATAATGTATCATGACACCCAGACTGAATGACTGTTACACACTGTTGAAGCCTGTCGTTAGGCTCTCCTGGATACCATGGTCTGAAACTACCTAATGGCTCGTTGCCTAAGGACCAGCGCCAGTTGTCGATGTCCCTGTACAGTCCAGTCCAAGCTCCAGAACTGAACCCTTTGCTCTTTGCTTCAGTTTGAAGTTGAATGACATCAGCATCAGTTTGGACAGTAGCCAGATCACTGCCCTTGGCTGAGTAAGACTGAGCTTCAGTAAAATTTTTCCTCTGCTGGATCAGACCGTAGTTAGGGCTGATGGTCAGGACGTAGTGGGAGACACCTGTGGATGTGATTTAATGCAGGAACAGCATACTCAGCCATCACCATGTCTAGACATGTCTTAAGATACATTATGAAGATACATTATATTGAGGCATGTCTTAAGAATTAAAGACACGTCTATAGACAAGCATCTTAATACGTCTTCTCTATAATGACGTTCCAAGATGTCTAAAGGTGTAGGATGCATAATATTTATTGTCATACAAATCTACTTTTATTTGATAAATATTCCTTAATATTAATCATTAATATTAATATACATACTACATTGATGATTGCAGATAAATAAATTGTTTCTATATAGTGAGCCATTTTCTTTTTTACCTTAATTTTATGGTAATGTTCTGTATTTAAATATCATGTATGCAGCTGGCTTACACTCTTTCATATCTACTGTACAGTCTTCATAGCTAAGTTGAAATGTGCATATAAATAAACAAAAAAAAATTCCTAGTAACAGTTTGCACTAGTACTTAAAATTTTACTGCTGTACTATAAAGTGCAACTTACTTGCCAGTATTCAGTAAAATGTACTTACCACGACATTTAACATTTATAACAATATCAGTGTCACTTGTATATCAGTATCAATATCATTTTATGAAATGTCATGAAATTGCAAAACTCAATGTTTACAATGTAACGTGAAGCCCATCACACAGACACACTTCATAACTCCAACGTCGCTGAAAAGCAATCCTACAGCAAACACTGAGTATTAAGCAAATGCTACTTAATTATATTTCATTCACAAGTTATATTTATTAAAATTAATTCCATTAAGTTTTCAAAGACAGTCATCAAAATGAATAAATTGTCATGTTTTATGAAATAAATAATTAGATTTTATGATATTTTTTTGTGTTTGCAATTTTCACTTACTTAGTTTTCAATATATATTAGTCACAATAATTCAGTAAAGGTTGCAATTCTTATTTAATAAATGTTACCAAATGAAATAATTTTCTCAGTGCACTCATTTTTGTCGCAAATCACACAACTAAAATACAAATTAAAAATGTATTTAATCAATATTAAACAACAAGTAATCACCCACGTTCACATCATCTTACAAAATAGTTTTCAAATGCAATAAGTCATGACCATACAGTGCATTCAGAAAGTCTGGCCCTTTCACTTTTTCACATTTTCTCATGATGTGGTTTTCCTCATCATTCTGCACTCAACACCCCACAATGAGAAACTGAAAACAGAATTGTATAATTTTCTGCAAATTTATTAAAAAGGTAAAATAAAACTTTGCATAGAAATAATTATTCAGACCTTTTGTTATGACACTAGAAATTTAGCTCTGGGTTCCTCCTATTTGTCTTAATCATCTTTGAGATGTTTCTACACTTTGATTGCAGTCCACCGGTGCTAAATTCAGTTGGTTAGACAATAAATGAAAAGACATGCCTGTTGATAAAAGGTCTCACAGCTAACAATGCATATCAGAGCACAAAACAAGACATGACGAGGAAAGAGCTGCCTGTAGAACTCAGAGACAGGATTATGTACAGAAAAATCAGTAATCAGGGGAGAAGGATGACCAAGAACCCAGTGGTCACTCTGGCTGAGCTCCAGAGATCCTGTGTGCAGACGGGAGAAACTTCCAGAAGGTCCACCATCACTGCAGCACTCCACCAGACTGGGCTTTATGGCAGAGCGACCAGACAGAAGCCTGGGCCAAAGGTCCACCTTCCAACAAGACAATGACCCTAAGCACAGAGCCAAGACAACACAGGAGTGTCTTAGGGACGACTCTGTGGATGTTCTTGAGTGGCTCAGCCAGAGCCTGACTTGAAGCCAATGGCTGTCAAACCTGACAGATCTGCAGAGAAGAATGGCAGAAAATCCTAAAATCCAGCTGTCCAGACCTTGTAGCATCATACCCAAGAAGACTGCATACCCAAAATGCACTATTTTAGTTTTTCCTTTTCAATAAATTTGCAAAATTTCTAAAATTCTATTTTCATTTTGTCATTATGGGGTATTTTTGGGTGCAGAATGACAGAAAAATCTTGATTCTTCAACATTATAAAATGTGAAAAAAAGTGAAAGGGTCTGAAGACTTTCCGAATAAATTCTATATAATAAAACTTACTTTTCTCACACAGTTCATTTATTACATGAAAAAATGTGCGAGGCAAGAGGGGAGGACTACATGCTAGGCTAAAAGCTCACGCTAGCCGACCACCTAGCCTCCTGCTAGCTAACGTGCAGGCTCCGGATAACAAACTGGACGAGTTGAGAGCAAGGATTACATCACAGCGGGAATTAAGAGAGTTTTGTGCTCTAATATTCACTGAGACTTGGCTTTCAGACAAAGTGCCGGACAGCGCCATTCAACTTGAAACTCACTCCGTACACCGAGGAGATCGAACGGCAGACTCCGGTAAGGCTAAAGGAGGAGGTGTGTGTGTGTTCATGAGCAATGCATGGTGTGGAGACGCACAGACCGTTCATAAGCACTGTTCACCAGACGTGGAGTTCCTAATTCTAAAATGCCGTCCTTACTATCTGCCACGGGAATTTAATGTCGTGTTCTTAGCCGCTGTTTATATCCCCCCACGGGCTAATTCTACGGCAGCGCTCGGGAAACTCCACGACGTCATCACCGCATTAGAGACGGCTCATCCTGATGCCGTCTTTATCACCGCTGGTGATTTCAACCAGTGCAATTTACGGACTGTATTTCCCAAATATTACCAGCATGTGGACATTCCCACCCGTGACAAGAACACCCTAGATCGCCTGTACAACAATCTGCGCGGTGCATACAGGGCTGCACCCCGCCCCCACTTTGGACACTCTGACCACATTTCTTTATTCCTGTACCCGGCCTACAGACAAAGACTTAAACAAAAAAACCCTGTAACCAAAACAGTTAAAAGATGGACATTGGAGACTGAGGGCATTCTGCAGGACTGTTTTGCTTTGACAGACTGGGATGTGTTTAAATTTGCAGCCACCTTGGGGGACTCTATTGTAAATATACAGGAATATGCCGATCACGTGTCCGGTTACATCAGCACTTGTGTGGATAACATCGTTCCCACCATACAGGTGAAGAGGTTCCCCAACCAGAAGCCATGGATCAACAGTCAGGTACGACACATGCTGCGTGCTTGCTCTCTGGCATTTAGTTCAGGCAATGAGACCGAGTACAAAGCTGCGAAGTACAGGCTGAGGAAAGCCATCACAGCAGCTAAGAGGCAGTACAAGGAGAAACTGAATGGTTTCTACTCCACAGCTGACTCCAAGCGGATGTGGCAAGGTCTGCAGCATATCACAGATTACAGGAACACCACCAACACCATCATCCCAACAGACAGCCTACCAGATGACCTTAATAGCTTCTACACTCGCTTCGAGACCTCCAGCAGCAGCACAGAGAGGCACATGCACACCCAGCCCTCCCAACCCCCCCAACCCCCCTCCTCCCCACCATTGGTATCATCAGGCCAGGTATGGAGAACTCTGAAGAGGATCAACCCCCGCAAGGCGGCAGGACCAGACAACATTCCTGGGCAAGCCCTCAGAGTATGTGCTAATGAGCTGGCTGATGTTCTCACCTCCATTTTTAATCTATTCCTCAACCAGAGCATCGTTTCTTCCTGCTACAAAACAACAACCATCATCCCCATTCCGAAGAAGAGCCCCCCCCCCACTTGCCTGAATGAAGTGCTTCGAGAGAGTGGTGCTGGCCCACATCCAGTGCAGTATACCAAATACCCTGGATCCCCTGCAGTACGCCTACCGTCCCAACAGATCCACCTCGGATTCCATTGCTGCTGCCCTCCACTACTCTCTCTCTCACCTGGAGAACAAAGACTCCTACATCAGGATGCTCTTTGTTGACTATAGTTCCACCTTTAACACGGTAATCCCCCACAAACTCACCCACAAACTGTTCACACTCTGCCTGCACCTCACCCTCTGCCACTGGCTTCTGGACTTCCTGACTTGCAAGCCCCAGTCCGTTAGAATTGGCAACAGGACTTCAGGAAGCATCACAACCCATACCGGGACCCCGCAGGGATGTGTCCTCAGCCCCATCCTCTACACCCTGTTCACCCACGACTGCGTCTCCTACCACAAGGACATCATCATCCTGAAGTTTGCTGACGACACTGCAGTGATCGGACGTATCACTGGTGGAGATGAAGCGGCCTACAGGGGGGAGGTGACCAGGCTGGTGTCATGGTGTGAGGACAACAACCTCGCCCTCAACACGGAGAAGACAAAGGAGCTGATAGTGGACATGAGGAAGGGGAGGAGACCTCATCAGCCACTGTTCATCCAGGAGCTTGAAGTGGAGAGGGTGAGCAGCTTTAAATAACTGGGCGTCCATATCAGTGAGGACTTCACATGGACACTGAACACCACGCAGCTGGTCAAAAAGGTTCAGCAGCGACTGTATTTCCTGAGGAGGCTGAGAAAGTTTGGGATGTCTCCCAAAATCCTCAGCAACTTCTACAGTTGTGTGATTGAGAGCCTCCTGACCAGCTGCATCACCGTGTGGTACAGCAGCACGACTGCGATGGACCGTAAACGCTTGCAGAGAGTGGTAAAGACTGCTGAGAAGGTCACCAGGACTCCACTGCCCTCTCTGCAGAGCATCTACCATCACAGAGTCCACAGGAGTGCTGCATCCATCCTAAAAGACCCCACCCACCCCCAACACGGACTGTTCACACTTCTGCCCTCAGGTCGAAGATACAGAAGTCTGAAATGTAAAACCACCAGGTTAAAGAACTCCTTCTTCCCCACTGCCATCAGACTCTTGAACCTACCTCAGAAATAACCCTGCACCTTATCGTCTACATGTTTACTTGCCACTGCAACTTTACACATTTGCACATTCACACATTTGCACATTTTCACTTCCTTTTGGTAATAATATCCATATTATATATGGCGGTAATTTTTGTTGTACTAGTTATTTTGTTTTTATTATTATTATTATTATTATTGTTATTGTTGTGGATGTTGTTGATTCATTGTATTTTTCTTTCTTTTTTTTCTTTTTCTGTTTGGCATTCTTGGTGAGGGGCAAAGAAAGAATTTCATTGTACACGGAAACCTGTTTCCTTACTGTGCAAATGACAATAAACTCTTTGAACTTATCAACCTGTATTGTTGTAAATAAACTGGATTTATCCATAATGATTCAATAACAATTCTAATAACGTCTCTAGTAACATTAACCCACTAATTAGTGAAGGATGACACTATGGCACTATGTCTTTTCAGAGCTACAATAAAAACTGTAAATACAGTATCTGATTAAAGCATTGTCTAGCACAGTTACATTTTCCCTGTATGGGCTTTTGCCACTGTCACAAGCGCCCCCTAGCGCTGTATGCCAGTTATCACAGTGGCTTCCCTTATTTGACAGTGGTACGTGACAGTGGGTAACCGCCACTATGCATTATGTGACAATCAATATAGTGAAAAGGTTTACATGGCACATAGGCAGTACGCTTTTTAAACATATAAATTAAACCACTTAACATACAGACTCCCAGCATTTATTTTAGATAATTTCAGTAATATATGTGATCTATTTTTATAACTCTTTATATTTTATGATCATTTAGTATTACAACCCCAATTCCAATGAAGTTAGGATGTTGTGTAAAACATAAGTAAAAACAGAATACGATGATTTGCAAATCTTTTTCAATCCATGTTCAATTGAATACACTACAAAGACAAGATATTTAATGTTCAAACAGATAAACATTATTGATTTTTGCAAATCTTCACTCATTTTGAATGTGATGCCTGCAACACGTTCCAAAACAGTTGGGACAGAAGCATGTTTACCATTGTGTTACATCACCTTTCCTTTTAACAACACTCAGTAAGCGTTTGGGAACTGAGGACACTAATTGTTGAAGCTTTGTAGGTGGAATTCTTTCCCATTCTTGCTTGATGTACAACTTCAGTTGCTCAACAGTCCGGGATCTCTGTTGTCGTTTTTTGTGCTTCATAATGTACCACACATTTTCAGTGGGCCTGCAGGCAGGCCAGTCTAGTACCGCACTCTTTTACTACGAAGCCACACTGTTGGAACACGTGCAGAATGTGGCTTGGCATCGTCTTGCTGAAATAAGCAGGGACGTCCCTGAAAAAGACGTTGGTTGGCTGGCAGCATATGTTGCTCCAAAACCTGTAGTTACTGTACCTTTCAGCATTAATGATGCCTTCACAGATGTGCAAGTTACCCATGCCATGGGCATTAACACACCCCCATACCATCAGAGATGCTGGCTTTTGAGCTTAGCACCGATAACAATCCGGACAGTCCTTTTCCTGTTTGGCCCAGAAGACACGGCATCCATGATTGCCAAAAACAATTTGAATGTGGACTCGTCAGACCACAGGACACTTTTCCAATTTGCAACAGTCCATCTCAGATGAGCTTGGGCCCAGAGAAGCCGGCGGTGTTTCTGGGTGTTGTTGATATATGGCTTCCCCTTTGCATAGTAGAGTTTTAACTTGCACTTGTAGATGGAGCGACGAACTGTGTTCACTGACAGTGGTTTTCTGAAGTGTTCCTGAGCCCATGGGATAATATCCGTTACAGAATGATGTCGGTTTTTAATGCAGTGCCGCCTGAGGGATCGACAGTAACGGCATTCAGTGTTAGTTTTTAGCCTTGCTGCTTACTTGCAGAGATTTCTCCAGATTCTCTAAATCTTTTGATGGTATTATGGAATGTAGATGATGGAATCCCTAAATTCCCTGCAATTGTATGTTGAGAAACGTGCATCTTAAACTGTTGGACTATTTGCTCATGCAGTTGTTCACAAAGTGGTGACCCTCACCCCATCCTTGCTTGTGAACGACCGAGATTTTGGGGATGCTCCCTTTGTACCCAATCATGACACTCACCTGTTTCCAATTAACCTGTTCACCTGTGGAATGTTCCAAACAGATGTTTTTTGGGCATTCGTCAACTTTCCCAGTCTATTGTTGCCCCTGTCCCAACTTTTTTGGAACGTGTTGCAGGTAACAAATTCAAAATGAGTGAAAATCAATAAACTTTATATGTTTGAACAATAAATGTCTTGTCTTTGTAGTGTATTCAATTGAACATGGGTCGAAAAGGATTTGCAAATCATCGTATTCTGTTTTGTTTCTTGTCATTTTTTTTATGTTTTACACAACATCCAAACTTCATTGGAATTGGGGTTGTACATGACAATGCCCATGAAAGTGGCATGCGACAGTTTGAAAAGCGCCCCCTAGCGGTGCACGACAGTTATCACAGTGGCTTGGCTTAGATGATACTGACATGTGACAGTGGGTAACCACCCTTATGAGTTATGTGACAATCAAGTGACAATTATGTGGCAAGGCTTTCATGGCTCGTATACAGTACGCTTTTAATACAAATAACTTAAACCACTTAACATACAGACTCCCTGAATTTATTTTAAACTTTTCATGCTGTCACGTGCCACTATCATGTAGAAAGAGCCAGTGGCATGTGAAAACGTCACGTACAGTACACTCCATGGCTTTAACTGCTGCTCCGAATAAGAGCTGTTGAGTCAGGGTTGCAAGATCCTCACAATCCCCACAGCGTTCTCTCAGCGTGGCACTAGCAACACCATAGCAATCACCTGGGACACCACAGCAACCAACTAATAACACCATAGCAACCACCCGTGCTTACCTGTTAACCTGTGTACCTTAGCAACCACATAGTAACACCACAGCAATCACCTGGAATACCTTAGCAACCATATAGAGACACCATATCAACCACCTGGGACACTATAGCAACCACCTAACAACACCATAGCAACCACATGGGACACCATAGCAACCACCTAGCAACCACCTAGCGACACCATTCCTTCCATTTTCCATATTTCAAGGGGTGAATCCCATTTCAGGGGCTGCATCCTTCGAAGGACGCGGTCTACGCGGTCTATGAAGTCGTGTGCTTGGAAGACTGGGTAGACCGCGATGAAGACCGAACCGAAATGAGACGGTCTACTCTGCATTGGATTTCCTGTTTGCGTCACTGAAACACCCGCTCGCACCATATCACAATACAGCAATAATCCTTATAACAATGGAGCCAGAAATTTTGAGTTTAGTTTATATGCTGTTTTTGTTGTTTGAATTATTGGAGGAGACGCTTCATTGCAGGCGCTAGCATTTAATTTCCCTCAAGCAGTTTAATAAAGGTCTCTGTTTGCTCCTTGCTCCCTAAAACAAAACAAAAAAATGTTGTGCTTTTGCTTTTTCTACCTGTTCGAGTTTTTAAATCCTTACATTTAAATAACGTATATTCCTCAGCCAATCGTTGCGATATCCCTAAGTTCCCCTCAGGCACAATGCACCTCGGGATATGGTAGGTCGCGAAGGATACATCGGATGTATCCTTCGTTTTGAGGGAAAAGAAGGCTGCATTTGTCGGCCGGATACAAAGGACTCTTCGGAATGGGACAGCCTAGGCGCGGCGCTATGACGCAATCGGTCTTCAAACGCAGCCTTCGAAGGACGCAGCCCCTGAAATGGGATTCACCCAAGGACTGTTGTTGTTCCTTCAGGAAATGCAGATCTAGTTACAGTATATAAGCACATTCTCCTTCTTCTGCTTTTCTGAGATGTGCTCCCCATAAACCTCTGTTAACAGCACCTCTAGAGGGCAGTTACATTTATATGAAACACCTCTATGTATTACAACTAGGGGGAGCACTCTGTATCATGGCTTCTGGATTCTCCATCACCATATTCTTGTTTAGTCAGTCCCATTACCCAGGTGGCTTTAATGTCTGTGTTTTGTGGTTTGAGTAATCATAATGTCTGTTAGTGGCTGTTGTTTCTTCTTATTGTAGCTATTTGACTACATGTACAAAAACAAACAAACAAACAAAAAAAAAACTTACACAAACTCTCTTTGAATAATTACATTTGATTATGTTTTAATTCACACGTTATTGTACCAGGATGGAAAAACTCTTTCATAATGTAGTATACAGCACTGAAGCTGTAGATCAGATGAAGACAGCAGCATGTGATGTCTCGGTTCAGTTTGTAATACTTAATGTGAACATTAAAGAATGAAGTAAATGAAGCCCAGATAATTATGTCTGTTACAAGAACACACAAATCATTTGAAACAAAACTTTTTGAGACGTTAAAATCCATTTGAGATAGATAAACACAAATTTAGTTACAGTAAGTTAATAACTGGTACAGGTCAGTTTATTGGAATATCTTCATTTTTTGTCAAATAAAATTAATTTTTTTAGATTCAGATCTACAGGCTAAATTGGCATCATCATGACAAAGGTTTTAAAAATGGAGATTTCCTGCATCCTACTGGAACGCCCTCTCAGACCAGTAGAGACCGGATTCGGTAAAACACTTGTCTGCCTCTCTATCATCTCTGTCAGATTTCCTGCGTTATGATATAATTCACAAATAACACACAGGAAATGGAGATGCAGGACAGTTTGGGTGAATTTTTGTATATATTTTATTCCATCTTTGATCCTACCTGATCAACACCAAGCAAAACCCAGACTAAGGCAGCACTTTTACATGAAGTTAGTAATGTAGCTTTCTACTGACACAATCTGCCAGTCCAAGCATTTGTGCTTTAGGTGCTTTGCTTAAGGACCCAACTGCAGCACCTCCACAGGAACACAAATAATGTTTGAACAACTTTCTAATGGTCAGAAACTTCCAGAGCTGAACACAGGATGAAATAAATGACCTGAATTTAGGGTTTCTGAACGTAATGTAGAAGATGAAGAATACGAAGCATTGTGTATTTATTTAAAATATGTAACATTTTTAAGAACTAAAACCTTATCTAATTCACATTAGTGTCTGGTGTAGAAGGTTAGAATTTTTCTCCTCACCTGTGAGAATCAGGAAGATGAGCAGACGATCCATCTCTGATTAAATCACTTTAAAAATAAGAAAGGCAATTAAAATGTCACACTCCACCTGCACACCTGCTCAACACGCCCACCTTCCACTGCGTTCCACCACTTTCTCTCACCCTCTCTTCGCTTCTCTCTCCTCCTCCTGTTATCACCTGCACCTGCCTCCCGTTTCCAGCACATTCCACCGTCTCTATATATATCGTTCACCTGCATAGTCTCTCTGCTCTGTCTCGTGGTCCCTACCACGTCACAAGCTCCATCTTTTCCTAATCTTTCCATCGTATCTTGTCTCGACCTAAGCCGTATCTCATTCTTCCCTCTAATCATATCTCTCCCTTTTTCGATTGCGACCTACTTCTAGCCAAGCCGTTATCTATCCTCTCGATCCCCTCTCTGTTCTTTCCATCGCGTCTCCTACCTCAACTCAAACCCTAGTTTACTGCGCTCCTGCCTTGTGTCGTTGTTATCGTTTCATCCGTAGTCCTGTCCGTGTTTCACGTTATAAGTTCCATTATCGTGTCTGTTACCCGTTTCAGTTTCTTTAATAAACACCACGCTGAGTTCAGTTTCACTCTCCCTGCATGTGCTTCCTGAATCATACAGCCGGCGTGACATAAAATCTGTAGACAGACCATCCAGGCTGCAGTAAATAATAATAACTCTAATATACCAAAAACATGAAGTTGTCTCAGGTGTC
The DNA here is from genome assembly GCA_025084515.1 of Ancistrus triradiatus. Classification (NCBI taxonomy): domain Eukaryota; kingdom Metazoa; phylum Chordata; class Actinopteri; order Siluriformes; family Loricariidae; genus Ancistrus; species Ancistrus triradiatus. Next base: position 166,130 of record JAJAGP010001189.1, on the reverse strand, counting down.
AGGCTATAAAACATTTATCATATTAAATGATAAACACACCTGAATTTAGGGAAGGGAAAAGTCCATCTTAAGACTGCATTATGTTGGTGTATCTCAGATAGACTGATGGGAAATTCAGAAGAAATGCAAAACTCCTTCCTGATTTCCTTACATAAGTGACAAAACCAAATAATCTACATGCACCTGCTGAAATATTGACTTTGTCTTTCGTCTGCTTTAGTTGTTTCCTCCCTTAGAGACGAGCTCCAACACTTTAGTTGTTAACTCTCAAAAGGTTTTGCATGTTCAAATCTACTTTATACAGTGCCTTGCAAAAGTAGTCGGCCCCCTTGAACTTTTCAACCTTTTGGCACATTTCAGGCTTCAAACATAAAGTGAAGAATCAACAACAAGTGGGACACAATCGTGAAGACTTTTTTTAGAAATAAAAAACTGAAAAGTGGGGCGTGCAAAATTATTCGGCCCCTTTATTTTCAGTGCAGCAAACTCACTCCAGAAGTTCAGTGAGGATCTCTGAATGATCCAATGTTGACCTAAATGACTGATGATGATAAATAGAATCCACCTGTGTGTAATCAAGTCTCCGTATAAATGCACATGCTCTGTGATAGTCTCAGAGTTCTGTTTAAAGCGCAGAGAGCATGTGCATTTATACGGAGACTTGACCTGAAGACCAAGGAACACACCAGGCAGGTCCGAGATACTGTTGTGGAGAAGCCAAGAAGTTGAATCTGTTCATCTGGACATAGATTTTGTTGAAGAAGTCACTTAGATGAGTGACGAAATGTTTCTCCAACAAAATCTATGTCCAGATGAACAGATTCAACTTCTTGGATTTTCTTACCTGGATCATTGAGCATGCATCAAGATGTTGTGAAGAAGTTTAAAGCCGGATTTGAATAGAAAAAGATTTCCCAAGCTTTAAACATCTCAAGGAGTACTGTGCAAGCGATCATATTGAAATAGAAGGAGTATCAGACCACTGCAAATCTACCAAGACCCGGCCGTCCCTCTAAACTTTCAGCTCAAACAAGGAAAAGACTGATCAGAGATGCAGCCAAGAGGCCCATGATCACTCTGGATGAACTGCAGAGATCTACAGCTGAGGTGGGAGACTCTGTCCATAGGACAACAATCAGTCATACACTGCACGAATCTGGCCTTTATGGAAAAGTGGCAAAAAGAAAACCATTTCTCAAAGATATCCATAAAAGGTTTGCCACAACCCACCTGGGAGACACACCAAACATGTGGAAAAAGGTGCTCTGGTAAGACGAACTTTTTGGCCACAATGCAAAACATTATGTTTGGCGTAAAAGCAACACAGCTCATCACCCTGAACACACCATCCCCACTGTCAAACATGGTGGTGGCAGCATCATGGTTTGGACCTGCTTTTCTTCAGCAGGGACAGGGAAGCTGGTTAAAATTGATGGGAAGATGGATGGAGCCAAATACAGGACCATTCTGGAAGAAAACCTGTTGGAGTCTGCAAAAGACCTGAGACTGGGATGGAGATTTATCTTCCAGCAAGACAACAATCCAAAACATAAAGCAAAATCTACAATGGAGTGGTTCACAAATAAACGTATCCAGGTGTTAGAATGGCAAAGTCAAAGTCCAGACCTGAATCCGATCGAGAATCTGTGGAAAGAGCTGAAAACCGCTGTTCACAAATGCTCTCCATCCAACCTCACTGAGCTCCAGCTGTTTTGCAAGGAAGAATTGGCAAAAATTTCATTCTCTCGATGTGCAAAACTGATAGAGACATACGCCAAGCGACTTGCAGCTGTAATCGCAGCAAAAAGGTGGCGCTACAAAGTATTAACACAAGGGGGCCGAATAATTTTGCACGCCCCACTTTTCAGTTGTTTATTTCTAAAAAAAAGTTTAAAATATCCAATAAATTTTGTTCCACTTCACGATTGTGTGCCACTTGTTGTTGTTTCTTCACAAAAAATTACAATTTCATATCTTTATGTTTAAAGCCTGAAATGTGGCAAAAGGTTTAAAAGTTCAAGGGGGCCGAATACTTTTGCAAGGCACTGTAAGTCTGCATTAGCAGTTCCACATTTTATTTCAGCATAACTAATATAAGTAATGAATCATAATAAAATAAATGTTCAAGTTCAGTCCTGAGCTCAGGTGTTGCGGTTATTGCTCGGTGTTAAGTGAATAACATAACAGAACTTAAGTCTTAATATTTATTTATACACATTTTTAGATTTTGCCCCGTTCAGCATGGTGATGCTGTAGCTTGCTCTGTCACCACACTGCTGCAGAAACCTTGGTATAATTTCCTGCCCAGCTGCTGCCTGTGTGGGGTTTGGATGCTTTCCCCACATCTGCATGGTGTTCCTCTGGTTACATAAGTTTCCTACCATTTTCCAAAGGTATGTGTTAGGTCAAGTGGCAATTCTAAAGTGTCCCGATGAAACTATTTATTTATCATCTACTCATTCTGCAGATGGTTTTATCCAGAGCAACTGATTACATAAGAGTTCAAGCAATTGTGCCTTAAGGGCCTTGCTCAAGGGTCCAACAGTGGGTGCTGTGCAGAGGTGGGGTGTTCTGGTCAACACTAACAGTTATATAAGGCTGTACCTTACCCGCTGTGTCCCCACAGTCTGTATGTATGGTGAACCAAAAACATGAAGTTATCCCAGGTGTCAGGCTATAAAACATTTCCCATATTAAATGATGAACACACCTGAATGTAGGGAAATTAAAAGTCAGTCGTAGGGCTGCATTATGTTGTTGTAGCTCAGGTAGACTGAGAAGAAGAAATGCAAAACTCCTCCTGATTTCCTTACAGCAATAACAACACCAACTAATCTACTGTACATGCACCTGCTGAAATAATGGCCTTGTCTTTTGACTGCTTTAGTTGTTTACCTTCTTGGAGACGAGCTCCAACACGAACGGTTTTACATTTCAAAATACATTCAGAATGAAAAACTCTAGTTGTACCACCTGACCTTTCAGCCCATTTCTTATGAAGCAGCATCACCAAATAAACCTTAATCCTTCAGCTCTATGTCCTAACATTTTTTTATAATCAGTTTTAAGATTCAAGTAATTATAAAACGTTTTCTTACAGTCAATTCAAAGCAACCAGAAGCTAAGCATAACTTATTCAGAGCTTTGTGGAATAACTGCTGGACTTGTCCCTGCACAAAAGACTTGAAGTAAATGAATGGACCTCATTCTGGAAAATGTTTCTGATAGTAAATACTCAAATAGAAGTAGAATATTTCTATTTCTGCTTTCTCTTAGGGGGACAATTGCAACCTTAGCCATGTATACTGAAAACTCCACCTACTTTTCATGTGGCCCCTCCTGTCTGTCACCTGTGGACTGGGCGGAACAGCTTTCTTACATCTCCCACCATCTCTACTGTCTCTGACTGATTCTTCTAATGCTAAATGCTACAGTATGAAATAAATAAGCATTTGATCATGATTAATCACTGGAAAAACAAAAGTGGATTATTGGTGATGCACAGCTCCAGAGATCCAGGTACAGTCCTGAGCTCTTGTGTTGGGGTAATGACTAAACCTCCGATTTATTTTGCGAGAGGACTTGTGCTCTCAGTCCCCGCTCCCCTGCTGAGAGCACATTAGTGTGCATTATTATGCTAATGAGCCACAGCGTGTCTACACACGAACATCCCCTCACCCCCTCAGCCCAAACTCTAGAGACAGGCATTTTGTAACCTGGCAGTGCAGGTCTGAGTGAAATAGATTCATGTTTGATGTTGAGATATTCAGAATTCTTCTCTTTCTCACCATTTATATGACAGAGAATACAGATGGTATGACGGAATACAGCGGTTTCATTTTGAAATGACGGAATAAGACAATAGAACCTCAGCTACTTCTTTATATATACATCTTCATCTTTATCTATACATCGCCAGAACACAAGGGGTCAGAGTGTAATAACACCTTTCACAATAAAGACAATTCAGAGCATATATTCACAAGTAATAACACCCCCACTTGCTCTCACACTGTCATCTTATTTTCCCAACAAACACAAAATCTCAGTGTAGGAGTGTACACATTTATTCTCCAAACAAAAGTCTTGTAAATTTGACCAACTTTAACTGTGTTGCAGGCTTTGTCATTACATCTGCTAACATCTCACTTGTTGGACAATATTCCAGGTTCACCTTTCCATCATTTACAGTTGACCTTACAAAATGGTATTTTATGTCAACATGTTTGCACCTTTGTCTACTCACTGGGTTCTTTGCTAATGCAATTGCACCTTGGTTATCTTCATAAACCTTAGGTGGTGCATAATCACATTTGTCAATGTCCTTCAGTAGTTGTGTTAGGTACAGGCATTCTTGTACAGTTGCAGCTAGTGCCATATACTCGGCTTCACAAGTACATAGCGCTACTGTTGGCTGCTTTTTGGTTTTCCAAGAAACCACATGCCCCTTTTCATTAAGACACACATAACAAAATAACCTGTTGTGCTGCGTCTATCATTTGCATCTGCTGCCCAGTCGGCATCATTGTAGGCATGTATTCCCACTTTCTCATTGTCGCATTTACGGTAACTCAACTCCTTGTCAATCGTCCCTTTTAGATATCTCAGTACATGTTTGCTGTTGGAGAGAATGTTTCTTCATAATCTAGTCCGTATTTCTGGCTGTAGCCCTTAGTGACATAACATGCTTTGCGTTTACCTGACCCTTCCTCATCTCTTTTAACTGCATAAACCCACTTACTCCCCACTGCATTCTTACCCTTGGGTAAGTTTGTCAGAGTAAATGTGTTATTGTCTTGTAACGATTGCATTTCTTCGTCCATGGCTTTGATCCAATCATTTGAGTTTGCTGAAGTTACTGCTTCTTCAAATGTCTGAGGGACTCCACACGTCAGTCTATAACAGTAGTCAATATTAGTGAGCACTTGGTCATCACTGTCCACATCTGACACGTACTCACTCAAGTAACCTGGCTTCTTCCTAACTCTTGTAGGGTATCTCTCTCTGTTATTTTTACCAGTCTGTACCTCAGCGTTTACTTCAGGGTTAATCACTTTTGTCTCATCCTGAGTATTCTCTGATGTCAAACCTGGTTTTGGTGTGGATCTGTCAGTCCTAGTAACTTCAAAGTTATCCTCATCATTCAGACCTGTTTGTGTCTGATGCTCTACAGTCTTCTTGGAAACAAACTTCAGCAATCTGTGTGTTTGTACTTTGCCACTCTCAGGGTAATAGACTAAGTAAGCTGAGCTATTCTTGTCATACCCAGTGAAGACTCCCTTCTCACATCTCTTGTCTAGTTTCTTTTTGTCATTCTTTTTGGAATTGCACACTGAGCCAAATTTTTGCATTCTCAAAATGTCTGGTTTCTTTCCTGTCAGCATGAAGTAAGCTGTTTGTTTTGTGCGATTATTAAAGCACCAATTTCTGACCACTGCCGCTGTCTGAACAGCATAAGGCCACAATGTCTTTGGTAACCTAGACTCAATGAGCATTACATTTACATTTACTTGTACAGCATTTAGCAGACGCCCTTATCCAGAGCGACTTACAATGGGTACAATTTTACAATCCAAGCAATTGTGGGTTAAGGGTCTTGCTCAAGGACCCAACAGTGGCAGTTTGGCGGAGGTGGGATTTGCATCTTAACCACTAGGCTATCACAGTCCCACCTAGTCCCACTCTGTGTCTTGTCTGTACAAACTTCCCTTGGATACATACATCACAGTCCAGTTTTTCAACTTTACCCTTAATGGTCATGCCATCAACCACTCTTGGTAACTTTTGTATGTCATGATAATTACAGTGGCCTAGTATCTCGTGCCATGTCTGTAAGTCAAAACACCCATTACATTGGTCATTACCTTCATCTTCCATTGTAGAGAGGTAGTAAAGCTTGTTCTGCACATTAATGGGGAAAACAGTACCATCTTTGTGTTTCAGAATGTCTTTCCCCTCCTTGAAGATTACCGTTGCTCCACTTGCTGTAGCAGCCTTCACAGAAAAGATATCCTGTGGGTAAGATGGGAAGAACAACGCACTCCTTAGTGTTGCTGGATGGCGATTTCCTTTATTGTCGAACAGGATCACCTCGGTGTGTCCTCTGCGATTGGCCACGCCCTTCCACTTGGTGCCATCTGCTAGCTCCACGTAGTGTGTCTCCGCCTTGAAGGTCTCATCAAAGCTCTTGAACTTGGTCACATCCGTGATGATATGTGAGGTCGCCCCAGCATCTACCATCAGCCCTTTCAGCTTGACTCCTCGTCCCGGTCCGATGTCCACATCTCTGTCCTTGGTTAGGAATGCGTAGGACTTGTTGCCAGTTTCCTTCTCCGAAACTTGTCTTACATTGTCCTGTCTCTGTCTTCTTCTGCAATTTGCATCTCTGTATGTGGTGCTTTTGCAATAGCTGCACCACTGCTTGCCTTGACAGGCCTTGGCTTTATGCCCTTTAACTCTACATTTGAAGCATATTATTTCTGCCTCATTTTTGTCTTTGTCTTGCATCGTTGAAGTGGGATAAGACTTTGATAGTTTTTTCATGACATTTTCCACACTTGATGGTGCACACATTTTCTCTGTGTCTTCAAAGCAATGTAACTTTGTTTTGAAATCTGCAAATAGTATTGAGTCGTCACTTTGGGTCACGTGAACTGCAAACTCATGGAGGAAAGAATCGTGGGACATCAGTCTAGTTCACGACTGGGGACATTTTCCTTCTTCTTTTATTATTTAGTGACATGCGCAGTAACAGGCAACAGAACACAAGGGGTCAGAGTGTAATAACACCTTTCAAAATAAAGACAATTCAGAGCATATATTCACAAGTATTAACGGCAAGACACACAAGATTTATTTTACGAAATATTCACATAAAAAAATAATCTAACAAAAGCAATATACAGATTGGAAGGTTTATTTTTACAAAATTTCACGTAGGCTACTATATACAGTATATATTGTATTTGGACTTTTTCAGCTAGCACTTATTACACACCCAGTTGTTCTCACACTCGCACTTGACACTGCGTCTTCTTTCCAGGAGCAGGTGCGGGACGTTGCATTTCCATCATGACCTTTTCCAGCATAAAACGCTGCCGAAGTTCCTCTGCAAGGCCATGTATAAAATCTCTCCTGCTCTCGGTGGATCCGGTGCATGCCTTGTCCAACATGTGTGCGTTGATCGCTGCCAGGTCAAGCAGGTTGTAGAATATGACAACGGTCCACCTGCACGTGCCAGCGTGCACCGTATACGCACATGCCATCTGGTACAGTACGACTATGCCTGTTATGGGGAATCACAGATTCCCACGCTAAACACAAGGGGGAACTCAATATGCAGACCCAGGAAAACAAGGACAATGACGTAAGGTAAAATAGATTTATTAAACAAGCGTGAGATAATGGAATAACGGGCAGAAAAGGTAAACACAAAAAAACAGGCAATGATCCAGGAAACTGGCGAGGCGAAGAGAAACCCAGGACGTGAAATGCCGGCGTGTGGTGAATCCTCCCTGTAGCGGATAGTACTGGCAGATGATGAAGACACCGGGGCCTGGGGTGCCGAATCCAGCTGTCTTCCAGCGTGAAGATCTAAGGGGAAAAGAATGGAAAATAAAGTTTCGAAATAAAACCTGGCGTGAGAGCCGAAAACAGGCAGGGTAAAAGTAACAATCAAAACCTGGCGTGAGAGCCGAAATAAAAATGTAACAGAACACACAATAACCAACGTAAAAGACAACAAGAAGGCAGAGAAAAGCGATAGCTGGCTGCCATGTTACCAGGAGGCAATACAAAGGCTAGAAGCTTGGCTAACGCTAGCGGAGCTAAGCTAACCGCTAGTGTGGTGAACAAACAGCTAGGCAAGGCGAGGCAAATGTGAATCGCTGCAACAGCGACGTACTAGAGCAAGGTCTAAACAAAATTACTTGGTAGGTGAAACACAAGAATTACCAGAGTCATTTAGTGGACGATCCGGCGATCGGTGGCGGCGAGGTTTGCAGTTTTATGGAGGAAGCGTGATGACAGGAAATGCGGATCCGGTGATGAGGGCGGGATTAATAGCGATGACGAAGAGTGTCGCCGCCAATGGATCTGACAGGTTGGAAAACAACACACACGCAAAAACAAAAACAAGAAGCACGTGGAAAAGATACACAAAAGACGCATAGCAAAAGAAGGAGGAAAAACGAAGGCGCAAAAAAAGGGGAAAAATAATAACGGGCAAAAACGGCTAAGGCGGGGACCCTGACAATGCCACATTGTAAACATTAAGAGAAGTGAATGTTACAATTTGGAAAACAGATGCGTGACATGTACACTATAAATACATTAAGTCAGTGCAGCAACATTATGCACATACAGTACATACCTTCCTGGAGTTGTAATCTGTAAGAGTGTTTGGTTTGCGTTTGTGCTCATCGCCAACTAGTACGTGTTGGTGCTGAGACCGCAGACCAACTTGTTCTTCTTAGGAGCATACACTGTCAGCGTGGCACTGCCCGATTTATAAACTTGTGTGGAGAATTCTGCCCGGCCCTTGGTGTTTTTTGCTGGAGGTGGAATCTCCTGTCTAATTTTGTTGATGGATAAATTAAATTTAATGAGGAAGAGGATCACATCCAGTGTTTCCAAGGCAAAGTTTAGAAGTCAGTCCCTGTCATAGTATGGGAGTGTGTCAGTGCCAATGGAACTGGGTTACTTACCCATCTGACTGGGTGTCACACCTGCACACTCACCTGCACACCACGCCCACCTTTGATCTGATCCATGCTCAGCTTGCCAAAGTAACACGAGTTATCACATAACTTGGGGAACACCAGCACTCGTGTTGTAGTCTAATCAGTCTCCAGCTACCGTGATCCATTACAGCTCTCTGTTGACCTAATTTTACCTGAGAGATTCGAAAGCAACCCAGAGCTTTATAGGAAGTTCCAGTCACAGTGCTTGCATCACTTTAGTTTCTACCCACCCAGCTCTGAATATGCTGGGTTGTCACTAATTGTCTCTTGCGTCTCAGTGGACCACTGAGAGGTGGTCACAGGTTCAAACCGGGACTTGTGACCAGTTCTTGGAGTGGCTCGAGTCAGTTTTTGGTCCTCCTGACAAGAAGGAGCCATGCAACCCCGAAGCTCCACTGTTCAGCGTGTCTACACCAAGGGCTCAGCTTACCAGCCTTCTGTCAGTACCTCAGTTCGCCCGCCATTTGCTGGATCCTCTGCCCATCCCAGAATCCATGCAAAGATCATTGCTTCTCGAGACCGTCCAGAGGTTGTCTGGGCCCGAGACTGTTTCGAGGTCATCTCTGCCCGAGACCGTCCAGAGGTTGCCTGTGCCCGAGACCGTCCAGAGGTCGCCTGTGCCCGAGTCCATTTGAGGGTCCGTGCCAAGGATGTCCTTTCCAGTGCCTGAGCCAAGAACAGCCGTACCAGTGCCCGTGCAGTTGACGTCAATTCCAGTGCCTGCGCCGTGGACGTCCGTTTCAGTGCCTGCGCCGAGAATGTCCATTTTAGTGCCTGTGTTGAAGCCATCCATTCGAGTGCCTGTTCTGAGGTCTTCCGTACCTGTTGCGAAGCCATTCGTCCCAGTGCCTGTCTCGAAGCCGGCCATCCCAGTGCCGGTACCAAGGTCTTCCATTCCAGTACCAGACCCGAGGGCGTCCATTCCAAGGGCGGTATCAAGGTCTTCCATTTCAGCTTCTCTTGCCTAGTTTTGATTCATCTCTATCATCGATTTCGTCTCTCGTCTCTCCCTATTCGGGTCGGGTATTTCTCGCTTCGTCCGTTTTACGTTTTATGTCCGTGGTTCATAGTGTTCAATTATTTTTCCAGTTTTTTTTCTAATAAACGCCGCCTTTGGTCTGGTCCACTCCCTGCGTGTGAGAACCAGCAAAAAGCAGTTTTTGGCCAATTTTGTTTTTTTAAAACAGGGACTTTGTGACACTGTTGTGGTTTGTTAGTGATAAAAGCTTGTTAGAATATAATATTTTTTATTTTTAAATTGGGTTTCAGACATGTTAATGTCTAATTTAGTTAATTAGTGTGTAATCAACATGATAACCAGTCATTTGTAGTTTGATTAGTGAGCAGAATAAATTTAAAGGTCTCAGTAAGATTTTGGCATTATTGAAAATGTTTGAGAGCATTTTTGTTGTATCTCTATTTGCCTATCGTTGTGTAAATGAACAAAAGCTGATTGTTAGGTTTTTGATTTTCACCAGAATTTGTTTTTCACCACAGAGTTTGTGAGTTTTGGAGTCTGAAGGATGTTTTTTCAAACTTTGAAGTGTTTCTTTTTGTTGCTATCTGATTTAAAGTGCTCACCAAGATCCCGAGAATAACCCAAACTAAAATTTGTATCAAGGTTTGCATTTATTGTCTTTGTATGTGGAAATATAATGAACTTCAGTAGCTCTGACACTATGATTAAAATTTTGGGCAGCCAAGGTAACAGTAACATCAAAGACATAGATAGGGGAGGAGATTTTCTAAAAGTTGGGGAATAATTGTGACATGATGTCTAGACATAACTTAAAGAACAGTATAAAAAGCCAGGGTTCTTGTGGCTGTTGACATTTTTTCACATTTTTATGGTGTGTATTGTCCTTATTGCCTGCACCAATGCGTTGATGCAATAAAATTGCTGGCTGCTTTTCCACTGGAACTTCGATTCAACTTAAGTTATTTTTGATGAAGTAAGCAGGTATTATGTCCAAAACACGACATGCTTGGAGGCACCGCTGAGATTTAGAAAAGGAGCAGGCCTCGGGGGGTTATTCTCCTGAGCAACCCACAGAAGGTGGCTCCTTATAAAAGGTAAGTGCTTTTTGGCTTGCATATATTCTATGTTTGCTGGAGAAGATGGACCCTGGGGTCTGGGTAGTAATAGGTTAAAATTCTGAATGATAAGAACCCTGATGTAGGTAAGGGGTGAAATTGTTGTGCAGATACAAAATGGAACAGCAGACAGAAGTGTGTGTTATATGTGTGTTATGTGTAGAGATTCTTGGTAACATTAGGTTGAAGGATACAGTGGGGCAAAAAAGTATTTAGGAAGCCACTGATTGTGCAAGTTCTCCTACTTAGAAAGATGCAACTATGAGAGACAAAATGAGAAAACAAATCCAGGAAATCACATTGTAGAAATTTTAAAGAATTTAATTGTAAATTATGGTGGAAAATAAGTATTTGGTCAATAACAAAAGTTCAACTCAATACTTTGTAACATAACCTTTGTTGAGGTCAAACGTTTCCTGTAAGTCTTCACCAGTTTGCACAAATTGTAGCTGGTATTTTGGCCCATTCCTCCATGCAGATCTCCTCTAAAGCAGTGATGTTTTGACGACTTTCAACTCCCTCCACAAATTGTCCATGGGGCTGAGGTCTGGAGACTGGCTAGGCCACTCCAGAACCTTGAAATGCTTTTTAAGGAGCCACTCCTTCGTTGCCCAAGCGGTGTTTTTGAGATCATTGTCATGCTGGAAGACCCAGCCACGTTCCGTCTTCAGTGCTCTCACTGATGGAAGGAGGTTTTGGCTTAAAATCTCACGATACATGGCCCCGTTCATTCTTCCCTTAACACGGATCAGTCGTCCTGTCCCCTCTGCAGAAAAACAGCCCCAAAGCTTGATGTTTCCACCCCCATGCTTCACAGTAGGGATGGTGTTCTTTTGGGATCAACTCAGGATGCCTTCTTCTCCAAACACGACGAGTTTTTTGAGTTTTTACCAAAAAGTTATATTTTTGGTTTTCATCTGAACCACATGGAATATTCTACCCGTCTCTTCAGGATCCTTCATATGCTCTCTGGCAATTCAGACGGGGCCTGGACATGTACTGGCTTAAGCAGGGGGACCCGCCGGCCTGCAGGATCTGAGCAGTCTCTGCGTATTGTGGTTAACTGATGGTAGCCTTGCTACTTTGGTCCCAGCTCTCTGCAGGTCATTCATCAGGTCCCTCCGTGTAGTTCTGGGATTTTTGCTCACCGTTCTCATGATCATTTTGACCCCACGGGATGAGATCTTGCGTGGAGCCCCAGATCGGGGGAGATTTTCAATGGTCTTCCATTTGCTTACAATTGCTCCCACAGTTGATTTATTCACACCGACCTGCTTGCCTATTGTAGATTCACTCTTCCCAGCCTGGTGCAGGTCTACAATTTTCTTCCTGGTGTCCTGTTTGAGGCTGTGGACAGGTGTCTTTTATACAGATAAGGAGGTCAAACAGGTGCCATTAATACAAGTAACGAGTGGAGGACAGAAGAGCTTCTTAAAGAAGAAGTTGCAGATCTGTGAGAGCCAGAAATCTTGCTTGTTTGTGGGTGACCAAATACAGTGTACCTATGATGAAAATTACAGACCTCGCCCATCTTTCTAAGTAGGAGAACTTGCACAATCAGTGGCTGACTAAATACTTTTATTTTGGTTGAACTAGGATAAAATTTATAGAGAGGGATAGATAGTTAGAGAGATAAGTTAGAGAGTGAAGTTAGATTTGTGAGATATTCTGAGATATGTGACAGATTTTGAGTCACGGAGAGACACTGAGTATTGTGAGAGATACTGGCTGAGGAAAAAAAAGTTAAGAAAAGAAAAAGAGAATACTAAAGTGATATAATATGGGGGTATAGGGGTAGAAAAGGTAGAGATATCCAATAACTTAAGGAGGGCATGTTTGTGCTTATACCAAACGGGTAGCCAGGTATCCAGGGTAGTCAAGGTAGCCAGGGTCAGGTAGGATAATATTGTTAGTCAGGTAAGTCAGAAAGCTAGGTAAGTGTAGAAGTTTTGTATAAAGTTTTTAAGAAGTTTTTTTTTAAATAAGTTTTTTAGAATTGTAGAGTAAGGTTGTATGAAACGTAAAAGAAGTGAAAAGTGTTTTGTTACTTGAGTGTGTGTATTTGTAAACTGATTGGTTTTCATTACTGTTACAATTACACAGAACGTGAGGATTTTTAGTTAATCTGGAGACTGTATGAAAGAGAAATCTAGGATTATTTTTATTTTTCTCTATGATTGAGTAAAGATATGCAGCTTTAGCTTTAGTGAGGGCATGATTATATTCTGCCATGCTATCCCTCCAAGCAATCTTAAATACCTCCAGTTTACTATGTCTCCACTTAGGTTCTAAACTTCACGGTGATTGCTTTAAGGTACGGGTGTGGTCATTATACCATGGTGCTAGCCTTTTTCTCTAATGCGTTTGACCATAGCAGCAATTATATATAGGGTAGAGCGAAATAACACATTCTAATTGGTCATTTAAATGCTTAAGACGATTAGCCTCCATAGCTGGAATACATTTTAAGTCTGGTAGGTTATTAATAAACGCAGCTGGAGTAGCAGAATAATAAGTATAATAATGCACTTGGTGTGATAACAAGGCAGAAGGATTTTATTTATTAGAGATAAATCCCACTTTGCGGGAAAACAGCAAGGTTATCTATATTGATACCAAATGTTAGTATTAGATCTAAAGTATGATTACTGCAGTGGGTTGATATGCATATTTTACATTATTTTATTTGAACTATCATTACAAGACTTATAAATATAAGTCTTGTAATGCCCCCCGCCCTGGAGGTGAGCTGTGTGTGTGTGTGTGTGTGTGTGTGTGTGTGTGTGTGTGTGTGTGTGTGTGTGTGTGTGTGTGCCATGATACAGGAGTGAAACTGCAGTTAACGGTTTGAAGCAAACAGAGAATGGGGTATAAGGGGATGTAAAATAAGAATGTATCAACTACATAATAACTTTGAGCTAAAAGTAGATGCACTCAAAAGAGGAAGCAAGTTAAGTCGATACAGGCTGTATAGTGTGGTGATTATAGTGTATAGATTAAGTGTAGTACAAAGAAGCTTGTTTATGGACTAAACCACACCAAGTAGGCTATTCAAGGGAAATGTTGTCCTAGTTTGACAATATCCTCAAAGATACTTGGGGTTTGGTCGGTTTGAAGAAGCATAATTAAAATTTTTGTTGATATTTTTTCACTTTCATTGTTAAGTGGTGTAAAATAAAACCTAAGCTTTTAAAAAGTATATAATGACAGAATGTATGACATTAATATTATAGTAAAAGGTGACAGAGAACATGAAATTTCCAAAAGCATCCCATTGTACCCATCCTTTTTCTGAAATATGAGATTTCTTTGTTAGTCATTGTAGTTTCTTGCACAGTGTTGCCGAGTTAGTGCTTTCCTGCCACATGAAGATATGTTTATAAAAAGAGCGAGTGGTGACAAAATCTAATAATTTTTGTGTTGGCAAGGAATAACACACACTAGACCAACAAAGAAATATGGGAATCTTTTATCTGTTTTTAGAAAAGGCTATTTAGAAATATATAAAATAAACATATGGAGTAAACAATATATGGAGATCAATGGCTTAGGAAAAATTCAGTGTCAGTAGGTATGGCATGTTTTGTGATAACCTATGCCCAAAACAGTACAAGTTCAATAAAATTGAACAGTATCAATTAGAAAGTGCTGAAATTTAAATGGTAGCAATGTATAGAGTATTAAACTTCACATTCATTTGAAATTCTGTTTAAACATAAACCCTACATTACATTACGTTACGTTAACCCAAACATAAATTCTGCAATAAATGGTAGTAGGGTGGTTTTCTGAGACTGGTGCAATTTGAATCATACATTTTTGAAAAATATAAAAAAAACAAAAACAATTCTATTTCTGTTTAGCTTATCCGGTAGTAGATTAAGTCATTTTAAGTTCAACTCCACTACAGACAACTTAGACCCTGTGTGACTTTGATTTGAAAAAAAAAAAAAAATGTCCAGTAAACTTTTGTACAACCATTACAATGGCATGTCCCTAGTTTAAGGTCACTACTTTTATGTAGAAGTTTTTTTTTTTTTATATATTCACAATTTGGAAGGTGATGGTAACTTTTACTTAACATTGGCCTTAATATTTAAAAAAAAATATGCATTAACATTAACATTTTATTAAGCTTACCTATTTTCCTGAAAATCCAGAAAAATGTACATATAGTTAAATAATCAAGTCAGGTCAAGTCAGATCTATTTATATAGCACTTTTTTACAATGGAGCATTGCCTCAAAGCAACTTTACAAGTTTAGATTATCTCCTAATATCTACGTCCAATCCCAAATTGTGGCAAGGAAGAACTCCCTAAGTGTTATGAGGAAGGGCCAAGACTCAAAAAGGGACCCAACCTCCTTGGGCAGCGTAGATGATAAATCTAAGAATGAAACTAAAGTCATGGAGTCAAACTTCAAATAAAATATAAAACATGCACATCGGCATTAAGTGGCCCGGGTATGGTAGGGCTGGAGCTGATGACGGAAGCAGCTTGAGTGAAGCTGTAGCAGATGAACATCATGCGTGGGGCTGGAACTGCTACCGGAACACAGCTTGGAGAGAAAACAGAAAATGTAATTAGTTATTGATTAAGAGCACAGTGTCTATTAACAATCACTGATGCCACGTGTAACATGAGACCCTGGCAGTATTAGCTATAGCAGCATAGCTAGAAAGAGGAGAACTGGTGGGTTACAAAGCCAAGTGGGATCACATGAGACATTGGCAACCCCACGGGAGGCAGAAGACAGCAACCCAACATCTCTGATAACCATAAGGCTCTTTGACTATGAACTCCCAGCTCTGCCCTTAGTCTAAGGCAAGGATGCACGAGTAAAGATCAAGAGGACCGAAGCCCAGTTCAGCCAGACTGCCCACTCGACACTCCTGGCTAATGGACGAGGCAGGCAGGCCAGACATGACTCCAGACTCCGGCCCCAGTGACCCAAGCCATGCATGCTGGTCAAATCTAGTCAAAAGCCTGTGCAAATAAGTATTACAATTTTGGAGAGTGTCTGAGTCTCGAACGAAAGTGGGAAGTTTATTCCATAGTTGGGGGGCCATGTATGAGAAAGCCTTTCCCCCTCCTGTAATTTTGTAATTCTAGGAACTAAAAGAAGTCCTGTACCCTGCGAACGAAGTAGATGGCCTGGAGTGTAAAACTCTAAGAGTTCACTCAGTTAATGTGGGGCCAGGCCATGTAGAGCTTTATAAGTTAGAAGAAGTATTTTGTAATCAGTGCAGAATTTAAATGGTAACCAGTGCAGTACTGATAGAACAGGACTGATATGATCATATTTAGTGAGGGCATGCTTATACTCTGCCATGCTGTCCCTCCAAGCAATCTTAAACACCTCCAATTTACTATGTCTCCACTTGCGCTCTAGATGCCGTGTTCTTTGCTGTAAGGTACGGGTGTGGTCATTATACCATGGTGCTAGCCTTTTTTTCCCTAATGCGTTTGACCCTAGCAGGAGCAATTGTGTCCAGGGTTGAGCGAAGCACAGATTGTAATTGGTCATTTACACACTCAAGATGATCGGGCTCCATAGGTGTATTAAATTTCAAGTCTGGTAGGTTTTTAATAAACGCAGTTGGAGTAGCAGATGTGATAGTGCGCTTGTTGTGATAACGAGGCAGAAGGATTTTATTCATTAGAGATACTACAAATACTAAAAGATAGTGATCTGAAATCAAATCACTTTGTGGGAAACCATCAAGATTATCTATATTAATGCCAAATGTTAATATTAGATCTAAAGTATGATTACAGCGGTGGGTTGGTCCCATCACATTCTGAGTGATACCCATGGATTCTAAGATGGACTCGAAAGCAATTTTAAGTGGCTCCTGCTCATTGTCAAAGTGAATATTGAAACCACCTACAATTAAAGCCTTATCTGTTGACAGTAAGCATGAAAGAAATTAGCAAATTCCTGAAGAAATTCTGAATAGGGACGAGGTGGGTGGTAAACAGTGATAAACTGAAATGAGTGTGATTTTGAGTTTCATAATGATGGATGAGTCACATGAACAATCAGTATTTCAAACGAATTAGCCTTGTTATGGGATTTAGTTGTAACACCTAGCTTTTTGTCAAAGACTGTGGCTACGCCTCCCCCCCCCCGACCATTAGGATGAGGCTGATGAGCATGACTGTATCCAGGAGGTAAGGCTTCATTTAAGGCTAAATATTCAACAGGCCTAATCCAAGTTTCAGTGAGACAGAGAGCATGTAAGCGTTTATCAGAGATCATTTCATTTACAACACTGCTTTGTTTGTAAGTGATCTAATGTTAAGTAATCCTAGCTTTAGTCTAAGGTTGTTATTGGTTATATTATATGGGCGCTATCTGTGTTTATACTAATGAGGTTATTAAAACAGACTAATGGGGTTCTGGGTGACGGTGCATGGCTACCAGCAGACAATTGCTTAAGCCTGACTGTCTGCTGCCTGAGCCCTGCTCTGGATAGTCTAACCAATAACAGTCTAACCATAAGTCTAACCATAAGATTATGGGCAATGCTGCAGGAGATGAGAGCAGCACCCTCCTGAGTGGGATGGACACCGTCCCATCCTAAAAGGCCAGGCTTTCCCTCAAAGGCTGTCCAGTTGTCTATATAGCCCACGTTGTTTTCAGAGCACCACTTGGACAGCAGTTCAGCGACCATAACCTGCTGTACACATTTACATTTACAGCATTTAGCAGACGCCCTTATCCAGAGCGACTTACAATTGATACAGTCAAGTCAAGTCAAGTCAAGTCAGATTTATTTATATAGTGCTTTTTACAATAGAGCATTGTCTCAAAGCAACTTTACAAGTTTAGAATATCTCCTAATAACTACGTCCAATCCCAAATTGAGCAAGCCTAGGGCGACAGTGGCAAGGAAAAACTCCCTAGTTCTAGGAAGAAACCTTGGGAGGACCAAGACTCAAAAAGGGACCCAACCTCCGTGGGCGGCGTAGATGATAATTCTAAGAGCAAACTAAAGTCATGGAGTCAAAGTTCGAATAAAATGTGAAGTATGCACATCGACATTAAGTGGCCCAGGTATGATGATAAATCTAAGAGCGAAACTAAAGTCATGGAGTCAAAGTTCGAATAAAATGTGAAGAATCACATCGACATTAATTGCCCGATTAGGAATGATAAAATTCTAAGAAGCGAACTAAAGTCATAGGAGTCAGGTCCCGATAAAATGTGAATTATGCACAATCGACATAAGTGGCCCGTGTATGATGGGCGGAGCTGATGACGGAGCGCTTGAGTGGAAGCTCCTCAGATGAACCATCATGTGTGGTGGGCCGGAAAACTGCCGGAACACAGCTCGGAAAGCAAACAGGAAATGTATTAGTTATTGATTAAGAGCAAAGTGTTTATTACAATCCACTGATGCCTGTTCAATCCTGATGCCCAAGTGTAGCATGAGACCCTGGCAGCATTAGCTATAGCAGCATAGCTAGAAAGAGGAGAACTGGTAGGAAACACAGCCAAGAGGGATCACATGAGACATTGGCAACCCCACGGGAGGCAGAAGACAGCAACCCAACGTCTCTGATCACCATAAGACTCTTTGACTATGAACCCCCAGCTCTGCCCTTATTCTAAGGCAAGGATGCACAAGTCAAGATCACGAGAACCGAAGCCCAGTTCAGCAAGACCGCCCACTCAGGCCAGACATGACTCCAGACTCCGGCCCCAGTGACCCAATCCTGGTCTAAATCTAGTCAAAAGCCTGTGTAAATAGGTATGTCTTTAGCCTAGACTTAAAACTTTGGATAGTGTCTGAATATCGAACGAAAGTGGGAAGTTTATTCCATAGTTGGGGGGCCATGTATGAGACAGGCCCCCGGCTGTGACTTTTTTAATTCTAGGAACTAAAAGAAGTCCTGCACCTTGCGAACGAAGTAGACGAGTTGGATTGTAAAACTCTAAGAGTTCACTCAGATAATGTGGGGCCAGGCGCTGTAGAGCTTTATAAGTTATAAGAAGTATTTTGTAATAAATGCGGAATTTGACTGGTAACCAGTGTAGTGATGATAGAACAGGAGTGATATAATCAAATTTTCTAGTTCGAGTTAGCACTCGGGCAGCTGCATTCTGAACATTCTGAACTAACTGAAGATTTACTACTACTATTTATTTATAGATTTACTAGAGCATCCAGTAAGTAAGGCGTTACAGTAATCCAACCTTGAGGTTATAAACGCATGAACAAGTTTTTCTGCATCATTAAAAGAGGATATTTCTAAGTTTAGCGATATTACATAATTGAAAGAAAGCAATTCGAGTGATGCTGCTAATGTGCGCATCAAAGGAGAGATCTGAATCAAATGTGACACCTAAGTTTTTTACAGACGGACTGGGCAATACTGGACAGCCATCTAGATTTAGGATAGATGTAGCCAACCTGTCTCTCACAGCCTTGGGTCCCACTAATAGAACCTCAGTTTTATCTGAGTTAAGTAAGAGAAAATTAAAAACATCCAATCTTTTATTTCCTTTACACAGTCCTCAATTTTGTTGATTGTAAGGCTGTCATTAGGTTTGGCTGATATGTACAGCTGTGTATCATCTGCATAGCAGTGGAAACTAAGCATGTTTACGATAACTGAGCCTAGTTGACAGCATGTACAGTAGAGAATAAAACGGCCAGACACTTCGAACCCTATGCACGCCATACTTCCCTTTTGAGAGCTTAGATCTTAGTTATTTATATGAACAAACTGGTATCCCCCCCGGTCAGTTAAGTAGGATTTAAACCAAGAAAAAGTGCTGATCCCTTAATACCTACAGTATTTTCTATTCTGTTTAGTGAAACATCATGATCTATAGTGTCAAATGCTGCACTTAAATCTAACAGAACAAGAAAAGAAACACGTCCCTTATCTGAGGACATTAACAAGTCATTTAGTACCCTAATTAATGCTGTTTCAATACTATGATGGGGCCTGAAGCCAGACTGAAATGTTTCATAAATTTCATTCCTTTGGACGTAACTACAGAGCTGCTGATAGACGGCTTTTTCTAAGATTTTGGACAGAAACAGGAGATTTGAAATTGGTCTATAATTAGATATCACACAAGGGTCAAGATTGGCTTTTTTAATCAGTGGTTTGATAACGGCAGACTTAAAGGATTTGGGCACATAACCTAAGGTAAGGGATGAATTTAAAATAACTAACACTAGCTCTATAACACTAGGTAATACTTGTTTGAATAGACATGTAGGAATTGGATCTAACAAACATGTTGATGACTTAGACGAGCTTACAATTCAAGCAATTGTGGGTCTTGCTCAAGGGTCTTGCTCAAGGACCCAACAGTGACCCAACAGTGACCCAACAGTGGCAGCTTGGCAGAGGTGGGATTTGAACCTTCTGGTCCAGAGTCCAGTACCTTAACCACTAGGCTATCACAGTCCTACAATCTTACAGTCCCAGGTAGGATTGGTCACCTCACCGCCTTGGGATGGGGCCAGAGCATACCACTGTATCGGACATCGCCTTCGCCACTGTATCCACCTCTACAAAATTAGCTTCGAGTGGTGCTGTGGGGTGCCGAGTGAAGATATGGTTCAGCCGATGGTCCAATGCAATGCTTGATTAAAGCGTTGGTGGAAAGTTAATACAAAACGTCACAAAAAACTAAGTCTCAGGAAAAAAAAGAAGGTGGGAAAAGGCTGTAAGAAAGTTATAAAAACACACACTACTGCAAAGGAAGACACAACTCTGGTAATTAGCTAATGGCTAATTACTGCAAAAACAAGCCGGTATACCTGTAAAATTACTAAATAACAATTAGCGGCGAAAAATATAATCCACCGGTACTAGAAGAAAATGATTTAGATGTTGTAAAAAGTTCTATATATGCGATACAGATGTGATCGGGAATTAAAATACTTATAAGGTAATAAACTGCTAACAGCTACAAAACAGCATGTGTCCTGTGAGAAACCGGTGCTAGTGGGTCTGGGTTGCCAGATCCTCACAGTCCTTCTTCAGTGGTCAGCGTTCTCTCTTAGCGTTCGTTCTCCGAACATTAATAAACATTAGCCTCACACTTATTCTTATTATCAAAATATTAACTAAAAACTATTAAATAGTAGGGTTGAACTGAACATGGCAGGGTTTGAAAATAAGAACATGATTAGAGGAATAGTCAATATTTTAGTATGGCATGAATTTGTTCACCTGTGTAATTAGTGGTATAACATTAAATTACATGGTAATGAATTTAATAAAATTTATTTTATTACAGTTGGCAGAATGCAACAATATGGAAAATCATGAGAATAAACAAAACATTTTGTAAAAGTACAATATTTAACATCAAATCATAAACATCGGCCTGTCTGTCGAGGACGATTCTCAACTGGGTGGTGAGGAGAATCAATTTCAGACAATGTTGTTCAAAACAGTTTAAATCAGTGAGGACATGCAAACCCATTTTTTATTTAATAAAAAAAAATATATTTTTAATTATAATGCAAATAAACCTAGTTCTATTAAATGATGCCATTAAAATAGATTTTGTAGTTTCTTTATTTGAAAACTTTTGAATTAATTTTGGGAGATTTAAGCGGAACCCAGTTAAGAGAATCCTCCTAGGCATGTTTAATGGCCAGGAGCTCCCGGTTGCCGACATCATAATTAGCCTCTGCAGGGGACAATCGCCAGGAGAAGAAGGTGCAGGGGTGCAGCTTGTTGTCCGGTCCTCTACTCTGAGACAGGACAGCCCCGACGCCAAGGTCCGAAGTGACCACCTCCACCACGAACTGCTTAGATGGGTCCGGCTGGGCCAGGACGGGGGCGGAGGTGAAGAGATGCTCCAACCTGTCAAAGGCTCCCTGAGCCTCCGGGGTCCACAGGAAGGTCCTCTTGGTCGAAGTCAGCTGCGTGAGGGGTGCCGCCACCTTGCTGTATTCTCGGATGGACCTCCTGTAGAAATTCGC
Source organism: Ancistrus triradiatus (assembly GCA_025084515.1). Taxonomy (NCBI): domain Eukaryota; kingdom Metazoa; phylum Chordata; class Actinopteri; order Siluriformes; family Loricariidae; genus Ancistrus; species Ancistrus triradiatus. Next base: position 144,330 of record JAJAGP010001189.1, on the reverse strand, counting down.
AAACTCCAAGAAGCGCTGCAGCTCCTTGCGCCCCTGGGGCACAGGCCACTCTGTCACTGCCGAGATCTTAGCAGGGTCCACCTTGATGCACCCCCTCTGAAGGATAAATCCCAGGAACGGGACAGACTCCAAGTGGAACAAGCACTTCTCTGCCTCGACGAAGAGGCGGTTCTCCATCAGATGGTTGAGGACCAGGCGCACGTGCCTCACGTGCTCCTGCTCAGAAGGAGGAAAAAAATCTAAATATCATCCAGATAAACAAACACAAAACGGTCGAGGAAGTATCTCAAAACATCATTTATAAATGCTTGGAAAATCGCAGGGGAGTTAATTAAACCAAACGGCATAACTTGGTACTCAAAGTGGCCTAAGGATGTATTAAAGCCAGTTTTCCACTCATCCCCACTCTTAATGCACATTAAATGATATGTGTTACGCAGGTCCAGGGTGGAAAAAATGGTGGCCCCTTGTAGAAGGTCAAACGCAGACGTTAAGAGGGGGAGAGGATACATATTATGCTTAGTTATAGCGTTAAGGCCCCGAAAGTCAATACATAGTCTCAAGGTGCTGTCCTTCTTTTGCACAAAAAAGAATCCCGCCCCGAGCAGAAAGGAGGAGGGTCAGATGAGGCCGGCGGAGAGTGATTCCGTAGTATACTGTTCCATGGTCTCCCTTTCTGCGCGAGACAGATTGTACAACCGGCTGGTGGGGAAGGTGCTCCCGGGAAGCAGTTCAAGTCCTTGTCGAAGACCCTCCTCAAGTCATGATAGGCATGAGGCACTCGTGAGAGGTCGATGTGAGAGAGAGTACGAGAAGTGCTTGTCTTTACCTGGGGCGAAGGAATGGCGGACAAGAGGCAGCTCTGGTGACAATGCTCACTCCACCCGAGGACCCTGCCCCTACTCCAGTCGATAGTGGGGTTGTGGAGCTTTAACCAGGGGTATCCCAGGATGAGAGGGGCCTTGGGAATGTGAACCACAGCAAAGGATATCCTCTCTTGATGGTTCCCCGACAGTACCAAGGGAAGGGGGCAGGTCCGGTGAGTTATCATGGCGAGGAGCTTGCCATCCAGAGCGTACGCCCGCCAGGGGGCCTCCAGAGCCACCAAATGCATGCCTAGTTGCGTGGCGAGGGCATTGTCCAAGAGGTTGTCCTCCGCTCCGGAGTCGATAAGTTCGGGTGGAACCGGCTGAATTAAGAGTGGCAGGGAGCCAGACTGCAGACTGAGAAGATGCAGGAGAACTGAGAATAGTGCTCGACAGGGCCCCCAGGTTCACTGATGAGCAGCCTCTTTTGAGTGCCCCAGGCAAGAGGTGAGGGCGTGATCAGATTCTCCGCAGTAGAAGCACAAACCCTGCTCTCTGTGTTGGATGCGCTCGTGGGGGGTAAGCTTGGTCCGCCCTAGTTGCATGGGTTCAGGATCATCCGTGGCAGGTGGCAGTGAGGTGGAAGGACCAGAGGTGACCGGCGCAGTGGACCTGGTCCGCAGAGATGGTGGGAACACTTGGACCTCTCCCTCCGGCGTTCATGAAAGCCTCTGTCCAGGTGAACAGCCAATGCCACGAGAGCCTCTAAACTGGGGGGATCGTCACAGGCCGCTAACTCGTCCTTTAGTCGTTCTGACAACCCGGCATGGAAAACCTCGTGCAATGCGGGATCATTCCACCGAGCATCTGCAGCCAACGACCAGAATTCGACAGCATAGTCTGCGACTGACTGTGAACCCTGTCGAAGGCTGATGAGTTGGCTCGATGCCGCTTCCCCATGGCTAGGGTGGTCAAACAACTCTCTGAACCGATGGAGGAAGTCGACAAATGAGACCTCCTCAAAACAGCTTCCGACGAGAGCGGCCTCAACCCACCTCAGGGCCTTGCCATGCAACCTTGGCAGCATCTGTGACAAAGGCCATTGGCCCATAACCGGAAGACCACATCACACTGCAGCAGGAACAACCTACACCGACCCAACTCACCAACATATGGCTCTGGTGGGTAAGGGGAGGTCCGGCACCTCTAGGGGGAGCCATGGGTTCCGGTGTGGCAGGAGCGGAGGACGAGGACCCCGAGGTGGTGTTCAGGAGGGGTGAAGCATCCTGTGATCCGCTAGCAGTGAGGGTGGTCTGACTCAAGGCTTAGGAAACAGAGTCCTGGGGGGAAAAAGAAAGAGCTTGGTTAAATTTACTAGTTAACACAGCGAGTTGAGAAGAGAGAAAACGATTGGATTCAGCTAAAGATCGAAGCAATTGGTCATGCTGGGCCAGCCAGGCTTCTTGCCGCTGAACCAGCATGTCAATGTTTGCAGAGTCATCCTGCTTGTGACCTGCGAGTTCCATAGTGCCAAATCGTTCTGTTATGGGGAATGGTTATTCCCCAGGCAAAGATTTGGTGGAACCCAAAATGCAGACTGTCACGCTCGGTGGGAAGCAGGAGACAAACGCGAGGCCACTGGCTGGTGAGGTGGTTTTATTAACAAAACATGAGAGGAAAGGCGAAGGCAAGGACGAAGCGGTGAGGCAGGGTGGGAACAGCGCGGGGAGAGTGAACTGAGTGAGGGTTAAATAGCGTGGAAATGATATGGGAAATGAGGAACAGGTGCACGTGATCAGCAGGTGCGGCGAGCCGGGTGGCTGGCGGGCATGACAGAGCCCCCCCCCCACGGAGTCCGAGTCGGAGCTAGGACTCCAAGTAAGAATCCCCGCTTGCGGTTCCGAGGGTTTCCTCGCCGGGCAGACCCCCGGAGGAGACTGCCAGCAGTCGGGCGGCTGGCGAGCAGTGATGCCGGGCGGACATCGGAGCGGAGTCGCGGAGGGAAGGCTGGTGAGCTGGGTCGCCGACGGAAGGCTGGCGAGCGGGGTCGCCGACGGAAGGCTTGCGAGCGGGGTCGCCGACGGAAGGCTGGCGAGCGGGGTCGCCGACGGAAGGCTGGCGAGCGGGGTCGCCGACGGAAGGCTGCCTAGCAGAGTCGCGGAGGGAAGGCTGGCGAGCGGGGTCGCCGAGGGAAGGCTGGCGAGCGGGGTCGCCGACGGAGGGCTGGCGAGCGGGGTCGCCGACGGGAGGCCGGGCCCGCTGAGAGTTGGAGGGAAGCGGAAGCGGAACGGAGGCGGCGAGGTCCGCGGTGGCGGGGGACGGCGGCAGCTGTGAGACAACCTGGACGAGCTCGTGGAGGGACATGATCAGCGAGCGTTGGTCCTCGGCGATGGTTTTGACGACCTGAGCCACCTCCCCAAGCCGTTCACGGAAGTCGATGAGCCGCCGTCCGACGGCAGAAGCAGGGTCGCGAGCAAAGCCAGCAGCCGCTGTCTCCATGTAGGTGGATTCAACTGTCTCACTCGGTGGGAAGCAGGAGACAAACGCGATGCCACTGGCTGGTGAGGTGGTTTTATTAACAAAACATGAGAGGAAAGGCGAAGACAAGGACGAAGCGGTGAGGCAGGGTAGGAACATCGTGAATCCGCGGGGAGAGTGAACTGAGTGAGGGTTAAATACCGTGGAAATGATGTGGGAAATGAGGAACAGGTGCGCGTGATCAGCAGGTGCGGCGAGCCGGGCGGCCGGCGGGCGTGACACAGACACAGGCAGACGAGGATGCAAGCAAAAGATAATTTATTTGAACAACTATGCAAGAGAAAACATTATAAGCCAAAACAGTGAAAAAACTAAGAGAGACGAGAGTCCAAGAAGCTGGCACAAAAACTAAAGGCAGATGTGCGGCTGCGGCGTGAGGCTGGCTCCCTCTGCTAGTGGAATCCAGGAGTGCAACGGTAGGTTAGTGGAACAGGAACTTGCAGGGCTGAAGAACTAGGAAGAAACGAAATATAAGTGGCGAACAATAACCTGGTACGAGGACCGAAAACAGAACGTGGAGAAAAAAAATAATCAAGGCTAGCGAGATACGTAACGAATAAACTTGAGCTTGGCTAAATGCTAGCGTGGCTAGGCTAGGAGTACGAGGTAAAGATGTCAAGGCAATACAGAGCATATAACAAAAACTAGGCTTGGCAAACTTACCAGGCTTGACATGAAGGCATGAACTAGAGCTAAGTATACACTAGATTTGCCAGGCTTCGTCAACGGACGATCTGGCCATCCTTGGTTGCTTGGCGAGGAGTTAAGTAGAGCGTGGTGATGAATGTAGATGCGGATCAGGTGTGCGTGGTTGACAGGGCGTGGCAGTGGCAGCCAATGTATCTGCGAGGAAGCACAGCACAACACGCGAGCGATCAGAAACGGAAAACGAAACGTGGAATAGACAATGCGTGGCTGAGCGGACCCTGACATTACTTTTTTAAATAACGTTTCTCAAAGAGCTTTACATAAGCAAGAGAATTTAAAACAAAAGAATGAATAAAATGAGTAAATATGATTAATAAAACAGTAAGATGAAATAAAATAGAAACATTTCAGGTGTAGATTGAATAAAGATTATGTAAATTATAAAAAGATAAAAACATTAACAAAATGCTAACCTGAAGTGGTGATTACAGATGCATTTACAGATACATATGAACATTTGCGAATGTGAACTTGTTACATATTTTAAATAGTAGAACACTACCATGCTAACGCATGCTCAGTGATCCAGGTAAGAAAATCCCAGAAGTTGAATCTGTTCATCTGTTCTGATGGCTCCGTTTTAAGATGGTGAGAGGTATACTCTGAGGCCCCCTCCTCGGTTCAGGGATGGACGTTCCCTTTTTACAAAAATGGCTTCTTTTACCCAACACACTTGAACAGTAAATTTACAAAATGTACCTATTTTCTGCATAAAGAAATAACCTTTTTAGCCATCAAAATGCAATAACAGATAGGGAGTCTTCAGGCAGAGGTTTTACTTATCAATTTCACCTACAAGTTAGAAACAGGTCCAAAATAAAATAAAATTTTTCATTAACTTATAAATGCATGGTTCCATTGTACACAGAAATGTTAATTCAGTTCTATTAATTATTTTATAATCACTGGTAACAATTAAGTCAGATTGGTTAAAATGATCTATAACCCTTAATGATTCTTCTGCTAAGACCTCAGCCTATAGGCCAGTGTATCGACGTTAAATTGAGTTACACCCAGTGAATTCTCCCTGACTACAGTGGGTCAAAAAAGTATTTAGTCAGCCACTGACTGTGCAAGTTCTCCTACTTACAAATATGAGAGAGATCTGTAATTTTCATCATAGGTACACTTCAACTATCAGAGACAAAATGAGAAAGAAAATCCAGGAAATTACAATTTTTAAAAGAACTTAATTGTAAATCATGGTGGAAAATAAGTATTTGGTCATCCACAAACAAGCAAGATTTCTGGCTCTCACAGACCTGTAACGTCTTCTTTAAGAAGCTCTTCTGTTCTCCACTCGTTAGCTGTAGCAACTGTAAGACATACAAGACCATTGATAATCTCCCTCGATCTGGGGCTCCACGCAAGTCTCATCCCGTGGGGTCAAAATGATCATGAGAATGGTGAGCAAAAATCCCAGAACTACACGGAACCCCCAGAACCCCCTCTTCTTCTCCTCTTTGGACCAACAGTAGCATAGTTTCCACCCTGCTGGTCAACAGTACTAGTGGTGGTCGTTGTTAACCCGGCCTCGACCGATTTGGTATGGAAATCTTACTCTTGATCCTCATGGCTGATTTGGCAAAGTTTTACCGTGGATGCACTTCCTGATATAACCCTCCCTATTTACCCGGGCTTGGGACCGGCACTAAGAATGCACTAATATGTGCACTCTCAATGGCTAGGTTATCCTGGTACAATAGTGTGTGCAAAAATATTCATAAGCAATTTTTGCTCCCACAGAGGTTGTGTAACATTTGTTTCAGAAAAAAACAGGTACACCCAAAACACAAAGGGTTATTACAAGAATGTAAAAATAACCAAAAGGAAAAATAAAACATAGAAGCAGAAACAGCAGCTTAAATCTACCTGAGAAATGAGACACGTTATACTGAATAAACAAAGAATATGGTGATAGAGAATCCATAAAGCATGATACAAACTGCTCCCCCTAGTGGTATTACAGTATGTGTTTCATATAAACAATAAAGTAGATTTTTAGAAGTATTCTCTTACCTGAGTAAATAATATGTATAAGAAATGACAAACTAAAAATCTCACCAACAGGTTTGTCCCACTACATTCTGCCTATCGGCCATAATTACTATCTGGTCCAGCAGAGGAAAACTTGGACTGAAGCTCAGTTTTACTGCCGAGCCATGGGGACTGATGTGGCTACAGCTGAAACCGATGCTGACTTCATTCAACTTCAAACTGAAGCAAAAAGAAAAGGGTCCAGTTCGGTGGCTTGGATTGGACTGTACAGAGACATCATCAACTTTCACTGGGCCTTAGGCAATGAGTCATTAGGTAGTTTCAGACCATGGTATCAGGACAATCCTAGTAACAGGCTTGAAGAGTGTGCATGCATCTCATGCACTGGGTGGCATAATGCATTATTCACTTTTGCATTTGCTTTTGTGTGCTTTCAAAGTAAGTAAAAATAGATTCACTTCACGGTTTATAGAAGTAGAGTTTACAGTGTGTTCTAAAGTATCAACTGTTTAATTAATGATCTTATACCAATCTGTAAATCTATTCTCATTAATGTAAATACACACTGATATAGCTTTCCTATTAAACTTCGTGGTCCATGGCGATGTTTAGAGAAGTGTTCATTAAATTAACCTTCTCATGAATGCTATGACCCAGGGTTTGCCAGCAGAACATTACCCAGAGAATCACACCAAATCATGAAAAGTAGGCTGAGTTTTCAGTATACATGGCTAAGGTACGAATTGACCCTTAATAGAAAACAGAAATAGAAATGTTCTCCTGCTATCTGAATATTTGCAATCAGTTTTCCAGAATGAGGTCCATTCATTTACTTCAAGTCGTTTGTGTGGTGACAAGTCCAACAGTCATTCCACAAAGCTCTGAATAAGTGATGCTTGGCTTCTGGTTGCTTTGGTTTGACTGTAGGAAAATTATTATTGTTATTGTAATTATTTGAATCTTAAAAATGATTATAAAACATGTTAGGACATAGAGAGAGTTGAAGGATGAAGGTTTTATTTGGTGATGCTGCTTAATTAGAAATAGGCTGAAAGGTCAGGTGGTACAACTAGAGTTTTGCATTTTGAATGCATTTTGAAATGCAAAACCCTCCGTGTTGGAGCTCATCTCCAAGAAGGTAAACAACTAAAGCAGTCAAAAGGCAAGGTCATTATTTCAGCAGGTGCTTGTAGATTAGTTGGTGTTGTTATTGCTGAAAGGAAATCAGGAGGGGTTTTGCATTTCTTCTTCTCAGTCTACCTGAGATACAACAACATAATGCAGCCCTCAGACTGACATTCCTACATCCCTACATTCAGGTGTGTTCATCATTTAATATGGAAAATGTTTTTTAGCCTGGCACCTGGGATAACTTCACGTTTTTGGTTCACCATACATACAGACTGTGGGGACACAGTGGGTAAGGCACAGCCTTTTCTAACTGTTAGTGTTGACCAGAACATCCCACCTCTGCACAGCACCCACTGATGGGACCTTGAGCAAGGCCCTTAAGACACAATTGCTTGAACTCTAATACATTGCTCTGGATAAAAGCATCTGAAGAATGAGTATATGTAAACATAGATAATTTCACTGGGACCCTTTAGAGTTGCCACTTGACCTAACACATACCTTTGGAAAATGGCAGGAAACTTGCGTAACCAGAGGCAGATGTGCAGAAAGCATCCAAACCCCACACAGGCAGCAGCTAGGCAGGAAATTGAACTTTGGTTTCTGTAGCAGTGTGGTGACAGAGAAAACTACAGCACCACCATGCTGTCTGGAGCAAATTCTAAAAATGTGTATAAATAAATATTAAGAATTAAATTTTGCTATGCTATTCACTTAACACCGAGCAATAACCGCAACACCAGAGCTCAGGACTGAACCTGGGTCTCTGGAGCTGTGCATCACCAACACTTAACTTTTTATTTAATTATTAATCATTAATTATTTTAGTTTTGATGAAATATGTTTAACTGCTAATGCAGACTTATAAAGCAGATCTGAACATGCAAAACATGTGTTGGAGCTCGTCTCTAACGGAGTAAACAACTAAAGCTGGTGAAAGACAAGATCATTACTTCAGCAGGTGCATGTAGATTAGTTGGTGTTGTCACTGATGTAAGGAAATCAGGGAGGAGTTTTGCATTTCTTCGAGATTTCCCATCAGTCTACATGACATACACCAACATAATGCAGCCATAAGATGGACTTTTGCCTTCCCTAAATTCAGGTGTGTTTATAAGTTTGTATGGAAATGTTTTATGGGCTGACACCTGGGATAGTTTCATGTTTTTGGTATGTTAGAGTCATTATTATTTACTGAAGACTTGGAGGATCTTTCTGCAAATGGTAACTGCATTTCTTATTTTTAAAGTGATTTCATCAGGAATGGATTGTCTGCTCATCTTCCTGATAGTCACAGGTGAGGAGAAAAATTATAAACTTTGACAAAAGACACTAATGTGAATTAAATAAGGTTTTAGGTTTTAGAAAGCTTACGTATTTTAAATAATCACACAATCCTTTGCATCTTTAATCTTCTACTTTAAGTTGAGCAACCCTAAATTCAGGTAATTTATATATTTATATATATATATATATAGATATATATATATATTATAATATATATATATATATATATATAATATCGGTTGGTATTTATATTTATATTTATATAGCGCTTTTTACACAATGGAGCATTGTCTCAAAAGCAACTTTACAAGTTTAGATTATCTCCTAATAACTGCGTCCAATCCCAAATCGAGCCAAGCCTAGGGCGACAGTGGCAAGGAAAAAAAACTCCCTAGTTCTAGAAAAAAAACCTTGGGAGGACCAGACCTCAAAAAGGACCCAAACCTCCTTGGGTGGCGTAGATGATAAATCTAAGAGCGAACTAAAGTCCATGAGAGTCAAAGTTCGAATAGAATGTTGAAGTATGCACATCGACATAAGTGGCCGGGGTATGATGATAAATCTAAGAGCGAAACTAAAGTCATGGAGTCCCCATGGGTTTTTGAATAAAATGTGAAGTATGCACATCGACCATTAAGTGGCCCGGGTATGATGGGGCTGGTGCTGAAGATCTGAAGCAGCTTGAGTGGAGCTCCATCAGATGAAACAATCATGTGTGGGGCCGGAACTGCCGGAACACAGCTCAGAGAGAAAACAGAAAATGTAATTAGTTATTGATTAAGAGCACAGTGTCTATTAACAATCACTGATGCCAAGTGTAGCATGAGACCCTGGCAGCATTAGCTAGTAGGATTTGAACCATGGAATGTCTGGTGCAATCTGGTACTTAAACTGCAGCAGCTCCACAGGAACACAAACAATGTTTGAACAACATGAACATGAACAGCAAGTGTTTTATTGACTATGGAGGTCTGAGTGAGGGATTTCCAGTTGGATGTAGCACCCTTTTCAAGACATCTCCATTTTTAAAACTTTTTTTCATGATTAAGTCAATTCAGCCTGTAGAGTTGAATCAGCAAAATATATTTTTTTACTTGACAACCTTGGTTTTGTTCAAATAAAAGACGCGGCAACAATTTGAAAAGGATTTTAATGCCTCAGAAAGTTTTGGTTCAGTTGATGTCTTCTCATAACATATTTACTTCAATTAAATATTCACTTTCTCTCATGTTTTCTTATCTAACTAATTAACAATAAAGTTTTACTGAGATCCATCTCCATGAGATCAGTGAAGTCAAGTCCCATTTTCCTTGGGTGTTTAAATTCTTTGGAAAGTTTCTCTAATGTGGCTCCATCTAAAGGGACATGGCTGACCTCTAGTTTCTGTAATTTCACCTCCTCAATTAAGTAACTTAGATGATGTGATTATTACTGGTCTCATCTGAACGTGTCCTGAAAAAGATACTTTACCACAAGCATGGTCGGAGTAATCATCAGATAACCAAGATTCTGATCCACCCGAGTGGTCAGTATTAATACCCCTGGCGATTGCAGCTAATTCTGGGTGCAACCTATTTAATGCAGGAGGATTATTATACAGTGGAAACTAATGCCATGTTTACGAATAACTGAGCCTAGTGACAGCATGTACAGAGAGAATAAAATTGGGCCAAGCACTGACCCCTGAGGCACGCCATACTTCAACTGTGAGAGCTTAGACCTTAGATTATTTATGGTACCGGTTGTTTAAGTAGGATTAAAACCAAGAAAGTGCTAATCCCTTAATGCCTACAGTATTTTCTGGTCTGTTTAGTAAAACATCATGATCTATAGTGTCAAATGCTGAACAAGAAAAGAAACACATCCCTTATCTGAGGACATTAACAAGTCATTTAGTACCCTAATTAATGCTGTTTCAGTACTATGATGGGGCCTGAAGCCAGACTGAAATGTTTCATAAATATCATTCCTTTGGAGGTAACTGCAAGATGGCTTTTTCTAAGATTTTGGACAGAAACGGTAGATTTGAAATTGGTCTATAATTAGATATCACACAAGGGTCAAGATTGGCTTTTTTAATCAGTGGTTGGGTAACGGCAGACTTAAAGGATTTGGGCACATAACCAAACGTAAGGGATGAATTTAAAATAACTAACAGGAGCTCTAAAATACTAGGTATCACTACTTTGAGTAAATGTGTAGGAATTGGATCTAATAAACATGTTGCGGATAGTTCAGTATTAGTAATTGGGGTAAAAGAATCTAATCTTGATTTACGGCTCATTAAACAGATATCTTCACTAGTGCTGCATCTGGAAGGTTGCTGAATAGTTTGATGCCTAATGTTTTCTATCTTATCATTAAAGAAAGTCATGAAATCATTACTGTTAAAATTACATAGAATGGGTGAATCACTTTCTGTAGGGTCTTGTTGTTAATTTGGAGACTGTATTATAGAGAAATCTTGGATTAGTCTTATTTTTCTCTATGATTGAGCAGAAGTATGCAGCTTTAGCTTTAGTGATTTCATGCCATGCTGTCCCTCCAAGCAATCTTAAACACCTCCAAGTTACTATGTCTCCACTTGTGCTCTACATGCCGTATTCTTTGCTTTAAGGTACGGGTGTTTTCATTATACCATGGTGCTATCCTTTTTTCCCCAATGCGTTTGACCCTAACAAGAACAATTGCATCCAGGGTTGAGCGATGCACATATTCTAATTGGTCATTTATACACTAAAGATGATTGATCTCCGTAGGTGTATTAAATTTCAAGTCTGCTAGGTTTTTAATAAACGCAGCTGGAGTAGCAGATGTGATAGTGCGCTTGGTGTGATAACGAGGCAAAAGAATTTTATTTATTAGAGATAGCTCAAATACTAAAAGACAGTGATCTGAAATCGAATCACTTTGAACCAGTTTAAGTGGATCCTGCTCATTGTAAAATTCTGAATGGGGACCAGGAGGACGGTAAATAGTGATAAGCTGAAGAGAGTGTGGTTTTGACTTCTATAACGATGGATCAGTCACATTAAGAATCAGTATTTCAAAAGAATTAGCCTTGTAATGGAATTTAGTTATAACATCTAGCTCTTTGTCAAAAACTGTGGCTATGCCTCCCCCCGACCATTAGAACGAGGGCATGACTGTATCCAGGAGGTGAGGCTTCATTTAAGGTTAAAAATTCATCAGGTCTAATCCAAGTTTCAGTGAGACAGAGAGCGTGTAAGCGTTTATCAGCGATTATTTCATTTACAATCACTGCTTTGTTTGTAAGTGATCTAATGTTAAGTAATCCTAGCTTTTGTCTAACTTTGTTATTTCTTTGGGAGCTATCTGTGTTTATACTAATGAGGTTATTAAAACAGACTTTTTGAGAGCATTTACATTTAGGGCAGATGCGGGTAACACAGTCCAAGACAATGTCCAAGAAAATGCCGCAACGAAAAACATAATTCCAAAGGGTCACTGGAAAAACACAAAGAATAATCCACCAGCTTACGTGGCGTGGCGTGAAAGTGCGTAGCATAGCATAGCAATAATCCATAGCATGGCTTGGCTTGGCATAGAGAACGTGACAGTATGACCGCATAGTAAAGCGGATACTCGTAAAATGCTCCTGCAACGCGTCTGGGAAAGTACAGAGCTTATATACACACACACACACACCCGTAATTAACTGAAAAGGAAAGGAGAGGGGAAATACACCAGAAGAACAGAACAACATCCATTGCTCGGCATACGGTCACAGAGGCATTCACACACTCACTCACACCAGGGAAATTTAGAAATAACCAATCACAGTGGTACCTCAGTTCTCATTGTTAATTCATTCCAGAAGGCTTGTCGAGTTCTAAAAAAGACAAAATTTGTCTCATAATGCATAAAATAAAGTAATTTTAATGAACACTTTCCAGACAGTGTTGCCTGCTGATTTATGAAGATGATATGTTCAGCCAATCCATCATAAATTAAATATATCATGAACTGATGAGTTTAACGTGTGCTTGGTAGAGCGGCCTATAGTGTGTCATAGCAGAGATATGGAGCGTATGATAAGTAATTATAAGTAGGTTAATGTTTAAAACACTTACATTAACCTACAGTTACCCAAAAATCATTAACACAAAGCATATATTATAATATAAGTGCTGAAAAATATCATGTAATTAAGTGAAATGGATTAAAAGTGAAAAGTAAAAGCAAAACCCTTATCTCTATTGATGAACTCGGGGTGCTAGCATAACTGCTAAGCTAACTGCACCCTGTATTCTGGAGCATTCAGTTCCTGTTTTGCTTTCTGTTGGGTCTTATAAACTAACCTTTTTAGGACCCATGGAGATTTATTTGTGTTAGACTCCCCAGGTGCAGGGTCAGTGTGACGAGATTACATAACCTGTAAACAGGGTGAAGTAAAGGAGACACAAGGAGCCGTGGCTTCAGTTCACAAATGCCTCTCAAAGTTTTTATTTTATTTTCACATTAAACAAGCCTGTAAACATGTCATTTGTTTCATTCTCCACTCTCTGAATATCCATAGATGTACAGTTTCATTTTACAGTCCTAAGAAAACATGCGTTTGTCCTTCCTCCCAACTCATGCTGAAGTCTACATACTCCGCTGTGGTTACCCATAACAGTTCAATAAAGGCAAGTATAATGTCCTCGGTCAAGTAATGCCAATGGTCAAGTGTGTGCAATAATTAAGATGAAATCGTCATGGAAATGGATGAAAGCTATAAGGAATGAGTGAATGTGTGTACAGTTTCAATGTAGGATGTATTACATACTGTGTCAGAGGTGCAGAGAATGCATCAGGGACTAGCGGCTAACTTCTTTACCTACCTGGTAAAACGCGAACGGTTTAAACTAACATTAAAGCAATTTCAATAGCAACTGCACACAACACATCATCTAATATAGACTGGGATTGAACTAATTTGCCATTAGAAAATGTTAGAACGCTTATTAATCCATTCAAACTCTCCAATAAACCCGCCATTTTGCGATTTGGTTCCCGCGCATTTCGCCAATACCCAAGTTTCTAACCGATCAACCCGGAGAAAAAACATTAACATGCATCGGTAGTTAATCAGCTGAGTTAATTAATGTTTCATATACAGGTAGTCCTCGACTTACGACGCAGAGCCATTCCTAGGTGGCGTCGTAAACCGATTTTCGGTGTAAGTCGCAACACATACATACTGTACGTACCGTATTTTTCAGACCATAAGGCGCACCTAAAATCCTTTAATTTTTGTCAAAAATCGATATTGTGCCTTAAAATGCGGTGCGCCTAATGTATGAAGTAATTCTAGTTGTGCTTTCTGACCTAGAACCGATTCTAGATGGTACACAGCTCTCATAAATCTGTCAAAATGTTTTAGCACGGTCTTGGTAGGTTACGAAGCTCACGGCAACTGTAGTGCGCAGCATTGCGGAGTAATACGGTATGTGCTTCAACATTAGCGTATGTGCATTCATTCATTTATTTTCGAAGCGGATTTCAAACTCAACGCTATCAGTCACACAATACAACATGGAAATAGAGCAGCTGCGAGGGAATTCAACATTAACGAATCAATGATACAGAAGTGGAGGAAGCAAGAAGACGCCCTGCGCCAGGTAAAGAAGACCAAAGTGAGTTTCCGAGGGAACTTAAGAGTTTTGTTTCATTTAATGCGCCTTACAACCCGGTGCGCTTTATGTATGAAAATAGATCCGTTAGCAGTCGATCATTGATATTGCGTCTTATAACCCGGTGCACTTATAGCCCGGAAAATAATCTAAATAACATACTGTAAGCACTTATCCTATCCTAACACCTATCCTAACACAGTAATTATCAAAAAACGAGCCGCGTAACCGTGTATTCTTCCGCCGCGCACACCAAACACGAAGTTCGAGTTATGACGCAAAACCACTTAAGTCGAAACAAGGCTTTATACAGTAAATGGGAGATTTGTCGTAACCACGAAACGTCGTAACTCGAGACCGTCGTAACCCGAGGACTACCTGTACTTTTATTACATTACTTACCTGTAAACACGGTGAAGTAAAGGAGACACAAGGAGCCGTGGCTTCAGTTCACAAATGCCTCTCAAAGTGTGAGGAGCGGAGCCACCAGCTAAGCGCGACATCACTAAGCTTAACACAGCAACGCCTCCCCGTAGCTCCAAGACAGAGACTCAAAACGAAAGGAGTGGGTTCCCCACCGAATTTATAGCATACATGCATGAATATAATAACTGAACATATCACAAATGTGACAACACTTTATGGGTGTCACATTTGCACTAAGAATAAAGTACTGTGGATGTAAAAATCAAGAAAAACACCTTAAAAAATCTTTGATTGAGTGGACTTTTTCCTTGATGGGAAAATTAATCAATTTCACCATTTTAATGTTAATTGGATATGCAAGTGGATTGTAAATATGTTGTTACATATAGTACATTTCACAATTAATGTTCCACACTTTCACGCAGTTCATTTTTATCATTTAATTCAGTTTATTTATCACATGATACAGAAAAGTTTCTCTTTCACATTAAGTAGTCTATTATATATACTTTTTTTTACATCTGTGACAGGAGATAACAAGAGATACAGAATCATTTGGACCTGCTACATCCTGCATCACATAAACAGAGATAAACACACCTAACCACACATCCCATCAGGCTATTGATTAAATGTTCAATATTCTATTAAATAATGAAAACAGTATGCTGAATTAAAACAGAAATTGCATTTTTTCCAACTACTTTGTGTAACTACAATATCGATTTGTGAAAATATTTATAGGCATTCATTTGATAGGTTCAAGAAAGGAATTTGTTGTATCTTTGTAGATGACACCTATAGCACATCAAAAAGCAAATTATGATACAATTACTATATATTTGTATAATAATATAACAATAGAACACAGTATAATATGTAATATTTCTCCTTAGATTGTAAAACATAGAGGGAATGCACACCCAGTGTTACATGACATTACATTTCCTTACACTATGCACTCTGTACTTGATCATATAGTATGTGAATATAAGTAAAGAGGAAAGTTTTATACTAACCAAAATAAGCCATTGTTTCTTTATCAACTACAAAAAAATCTTGTTTAAATATTAAAGGTTAGCAAGATGATAGAAAAGCTGAATTTCTTGCCTTTCTAAATGACATGTTCTGTCAAAATAACCCAGATTCTGCACTACAGAGTGACAGTATCATTATCACTCATCCTGCTGAACACCTGTCCACCTGGCTGCTCTCTCCATTTCACCACAATGTTCTCATCCATCCCATGCTCCTTCAGCTTCTGTTTGATCTGTAGATCAGATTATGACTTTAATTAGTAAATAAGGCTGGATAATGATGATAAGCTTACTAGATGCATGTTAAAGCTTGATAAATGTTCATTCTGCTGTAAAGAGGAGGAGTTTTTGCATTGTTAATTAAGACCTTATGCAGGATTAGACCCACCTGCTCCTCGAGTGCAGCCTTCACTGCAGGATTATTCATATCCTTATTGGACTGGATCTTCACTCTCATGATCTGCTTCCTGACTAATTGATAATAAAAATACACACAAAAATACACACAGAGATGATTTTAAATCAACTTATACAGTAGTATAATATTATCCAAATAAGAGAGTGGATACAACAATCATGCACCTGAGTGACAGAAGAAAGGCATTAGTCCTGAGCACGCTGCATCATAAGCCTGGCCATCAGATATAGTTGTATATCCACAGTACTCATTACCCCCAGCATTATCAGGCTGTCCAGCTGCCCATCTGATGTTAGACACATTGGTCTGGTCTGACCATTTCCATGTGTCTCGATGTAGTCCAATCCAGGGATAGCCAGATATTTTTCCCTTTATAGCTGTGTATTCTGACTCGTCACTCACAATAGCCAGGTCTGTGTGATAGGTCCTGCAGTATTTCTGAGCTTCAAACCACGTGGTCTGATTAGAGTAATAAACATACCTGTCCAGACCGGTCTTCATCGCTGTAAAAATATAATAAGTAATGTATGATTAGTGTTTTCTGACATGAACATAATGTTTCATGTACTGTCTGGTTATAAATATTCTGAGAACATTTTCAGTTCCCGTTGTTTGTAGCTTCTTATTAAATCATTAAAGTTTGTACGTTTACTCTGGAATTTTTTTTCTCC
This sequence comes from Ancistrus triradiatus, assembly GCA_025084515.1. Lineage (NCBI taxonomy): Eukaryota > Metazoa > Chordata > Actinopteri > Siluriformes > Loricariidae > Ancistrus > Ancistrus triradiatus. Next base: position 127,674 of record JAJAGP010001189.1, on the reverse strand, counting down.
TAATCTTCTGTATTAATTATTTTATTCCACTCTATACATTGAAGGTTTCTATTGGATAACAAGCAGAAATATCCATATCATCCATACCAAATGTATAAATGTTGTTCTTCTTCTTGAAAACTTAAATAAACCAAATGTAAACTTGATATATTTATATGCATTCTATTGTATTTAATTTGTCTTTTATTTAACCTTTACTTTAACCAGGCGAGTCATTAAGAGCTAAGTCTTATTTGTAGTGGGAGCCTGGCAAGTAGCAAATGCCACTTGAGGAAAGGAAACACAGAGAACAGGAGAAATATACAATGTACAGAGATAAAAAAAAAAATTGACATACACCCGTAGTAGACACACATGCAAAGATATAAGGTGGTAAAATGATCAGGTAGTAACAGGTGCAAGTATCAGTTAAAACGCTTTTTATGGAACTGTTAGTAATTTATTTAATAAGGAAAATGACCAAATATTACATATTAGTGAGTGGCAAAAGTATGTTAACCTCTAGGATTAGCAGGTAATTTGAAGGTGAAATTAAAGTAAGATATTTCAATCAATGGGATGACAATCAGGTGTGAGTGGGCACCCTGTTTTATTTAAAGAACAGGGATCTATCAAAGTCTACTCTTCACAACACGTTTGTGGAAGTGTATCATGGCACGAACGAAGGAGATTTCCGAGGACCTCAGAAAATGAATTGATGATGTTCATCAGGCTGGAAAAGGTTACAAAACCATCTGTAAAGAATTTGGACTCCAATCTAAACTCAGACAGATTGTGTACAAATGGAGGAAATTCAAGGCCATTGTTACCCTGCCCAGGAGTGGTCTGCAGTTTGCTAAAGATCACATGGACAAGTCAGAAGGCTACTGGAAGAATGTTTTGTGGATGGATGAGACCAAAATAAAACTTTAGTTTAAAACAAAAGCGCTATGTTTGGAGAAAGGATTTTGGGTCAGGACGGTTTGCCATCATCTTTATGGAACAATGAATTCTGAATTATATCAGAGAATTCTAAAGGAAAATGTCAGAATCTCTGTCCAAGAACTGTATCTCAAGAGAAGGTGGGTCATGCAGCAAGACAATGACAATAAGCACACAAGTTATTCTACCAAAGAATGGTTAAAGAAGAATAAAGTTCATGTTTTGGAATGGCCAAGTCAAAGTGAACTTAAACCAATGGAAATGTTGTGGAAGGACCTGAAGTGAGCAGCTAATATGAGGAAACCCACCAACATCCCAGAGCTGAAGCTGTTGTGTATGGAGGAATGGGCTAAAATTCCTCCAAGCCGGTGTGCAGGACTGATCAACAGTTACAGGAAATGTTTAGCTGCAGTTATTGCTGCACAGAGGGGGTCACACCAGATACTGAAAGCAAAGGCTCACATACTGTTGCCACTCACTAATATGTATGGTTGGATCATTTTCCTGAAAAATAAATGACCCAGTATAATACTTTTGTCTCATTAAATTACCTGTGTTCTCATTATCTACTTTTAGGACTTGTGTGACAATCTGATGATGCGGTGGACTACTCGTCTTTGCTCTTTCCAGACCCTTTGTACTAAGGTAAGCCCGCTTAAGCTTGACCACAGTCCGCTTTGTTTATGTTTGTTCTGATTGGTTCAATAAATCCCTTTATTGTTCACCTTATACCTGTGCTCGTCTCCTTAATCGATGGAGACAACAGGTTATCGCACTACCCTGGTTTGGTCCACGTGGGCTGAGCTGATGGAAAAAATGTGACAGTAATCTCTGTCTATGCAGATAATTTTTCCAGCAATGCTCAGCTTATTTGCGCCAGTTCCCCCATTATTCCAAATTCTGGTATTTGTGAACTGGCGCCTTACAGGCGGTCTTGACTGGGCAGTCGTGAACTGGTCGCAGTTGGTATTGGGAACCTGCGACCGGCTCTTTTTCAAGCTGTGGGACAGGTCTCTCTGCTAGCGGGAATCAGAAGTCCACCAGTCGCCCACTCAGGCCTGCAATTTACGGGATCTCCAGCTCACCAGCAGCCAGAAAGTACTGGTCAAGCACCAGTTAGTGCCCAGTAGCCTAATACCTGAGCATATTAGCTCCATATCTGTTCACGTATCTGAGCACACCGCACCTATTAGCTGAGCCTGTAGATGAGCAGTTAGCGCCCAGTAGCTCAGTATCTGAGCATGTTAGCACCGCATTTGAGCATGTTAGCTTAGTATCTGGGCCCGTTAGCTCCGTATCTGAGCACACCGTGCCTGTAAGCTCCGTAGATGAGCCGTTAGCGGTCCATAGCTTGGTAGCTGAGCATGGTAGCTCTGCATTTGAACATGCTAGCTCCATCTCTGAGCACGCCACGCCTGTTAGCTCCCTATATTAGCAGTTAGTGCCCCGTAGCTCAGTACCTGAGCTGTTAGCACCCACTGGCTCAGTATCTTAGCCATTTAGCTTCACGTAGCTCTGTACCCAAGGCTGTAGTGCCCAGTAATCCCACATTTGAGCATGCCTGCTCTGTATTTAAGCACGCCACTATTAGCTCCTAATAGTATTAGCTCCACTATTAGCTCCTTAGTCTATTAGCTCCCTAGATGAGCACCTTTAGCTCTGGCTAGTTCTGTATCGGAACAGGTCAGCTCTGTACAGAGGTCCAATGTTCCTGAGCCTGCCGTGCCCTCTCGTAACCGAGCATGTTGGCTCAGTACCTGAATTCGTTAGTCCGTATTGGAAATGTTAGTGCCACCTGGCTCCATATCTGAGCCCGCTGTGCCCTTTAGTTTCATATGCATGCATGTTGGCTCCATACCTGAGTTTGTTAGTCCAACATTTGATATGTTAATGCCGCCTGGCTCCATATCTGAGCCTGCCGTGCCCTTTAGTTTCATACTCGACCAAGTTGACTCTGTACCTGAGTTCATTTGTTCTGTATTTGAACCGTTAGCGCCACCGTGCTCTATATCTGAGCCCGCCGCAACCCTTTAGTTTCGTACTCGAACATGTTGGCTCCGTAACTTGAGTTTGTAAGTTCCATATTTCAAACTTTAGCACAGCCTGGCTCTATATCTGAGCCCGCCACGTCCTTTAGTTTCATACCCGAGCATGTTGGGCCCGTACCTGAATTCATTAGTCACGTATTTGAATCGTTAGTGCCGCCTGGCTCTGTATCTGGGCCCGCTGCATCCTTTAGTTTCATACCTGAGCATGTTGGCCCCATATCTGAATTCGTTAGTCCCGTATTTGAATTGCTAGCATCGCCTGGCTCCATATCTGAGCCCGCCGCACCCTTTAATTTCATATCTAGCCAAGCATGTTAGCTTTGTATCTCAGTTCGTTGAGCTTGTATTTGAGCCATTAGCACCACCTGGTTCAATATCCGAGCACGCTGGACCATTTAATTTCATATCTGAGCATGTTAGCTCTGTATAAGAGTTTGTTAACTCTGTTTCCGCGCACATCGCACCTACCCCGGCACAAAGGTCAGTGGCGTCGAGGATGTCAGTGCCAGTGGGGAGGATGTCAGTGCCCATGTCAGCACTGAGGACGTTCATGCAAGAGGCCGTTTTGCTCATGAGAGGCCGTCCCTGAGGCCATTTGCTCATGAGAGTCTGTCTGTGAGTCCATTTGTCCACGCGAGGCCATCCCTGAGACTGTTTGTCCACAAAAGGCCGTCCCCCCAGGTGTTGCCCCAAGAGAAATCCACTGGACAACTGGGAAGGGGTCCGCGTCATTTGCGGTGCTCTGCCGGACAGTGGAACACCTGAAGAAGAAGCTAGGGCCCTAGAATGGATTGCCTGCAGCTGTTATAGACTGTATTTAAACAGGGCCCTAGCTCTCAGATTTTGCGGGGAATTAGTTCTATCTTTCCCCACTATTGCTATTTTTAGGGCGCTGTGCTGTTGTCAGCCTCAACTCTCTGCTCCATGTCAGTATCGTGCTGTACACATGTAGCACCGTTACTCACATCATGCATCTTCGGGATCCTCCAGAGATTCCCAGAGATTAGTGTCACTAATAAGCATGCTTGTGCTGATGGAGAATGGTAGCATCCAGTCACTGATATGGATATAAATGTGAATAAGATTATGGAGAAAAATATATATTTCTTATTGTTCTACAGTTTCAGCACCTCTCCAGTTGTTACACATTCACTAAGGTGTTATGTCCTGCAGCCAGAGTTGGGATTCTACGTCTGTGGGCAAGTGGGACTACATTGCCCACAATCCCCTTTGGCAACAATATGGCATCATCTTCAGCTGGGACTGTTTACATTGATTGTGGGAGACACGCTAACTGCTTTCAGCTGTTTTGTACTCTTTTTAAGCCCTGCTCACCCAGACGCAGGTGTGGGATCATTGACTCTGTTTTTCAGATTAGCATGGATCTCACATGGCTCCCATTTTGCTTGTCCTTTTGTGCATCGCACCCGGCTCCCATTTGGATTGTTTATGTGTACTTTTCTCCCTCTGGATTTGTGTGTACAAATCTACACTGTGGATTTTACCCTGTGGATTTTTTTTCATTGCAGGAGATACATTTGCTAACTCTTTGGACCAAGTGTGCGCAAATGTGTGTATAAAACTGTGTATAAACTGATCAGCAAAAACATTACAACCACTCACAGTCCGTATAACTAATAACCTTGACTATTGCATTAGAACAGCTCACAATAAACAGCATTACTTTGGACGAGGTGGTTTAATGGTTTAGTTGATTGTGTTTATTTGTACTAATAAAAACAACTCTGCTTTATGTAATGGTGTCAGATTTATAATCAAACATGTTTGATACTTTAGAGCACACCGTAAACAGTTAAACTCTTCTTCTGACAAACTGTAATCTTTTGTTACTCACCATCAAAGCACACAGAGGTAAATGAATTAGTGCAGAACGTATCATACCACCCAGAATGACTGAATGCTACACACTCTTCAAGCCTGGTGCTAGGCTCTCCTGGATACCATGGTCTGAAACTGCCTAATGGTTCGTTGCCTAAAGACCAGCGCCAGTTGTTGATGTCCCTGTACAATCCAAACCAAGCTCCAGAACTGAACCCTTTGCTCTTTGCTTCAGTTTGAAGTTGAATGACATCAGCATCAGTTTGGACAGTAGCCAGATCGCTGCCCCTGGCTCGGCAGTAAGACTGAGCTTCAGTCCAAGTTTTCCTCTGCTGGATCAGACCGTAGTTAGGGCTGATGGTCAGGACGTAGTGGGAGACACCTGTGGATGAGATTTAATGCAGGACCAGCATACTCAGCCATCACCATGTCTAGAGATGTCTTAAGACACATTATGAAGATGTCTTAAGACATCTTGAGACATGTATTATGAATTGAAGACATGTTTTTCACGCATCTTAAGATGTCTTGACTATAATAACGTCCCAAGATGTGTCAAGATGTAAGATGCATAATATTTACTTTACATACAAATGTACTTCTATTTTATAAATATTCCCTAATATTAATCCTTAAAATAATTATATGTACTGTACTACATTGACAATTGCAGATAAATATATTGCTTCTACCTATTAAGCCATTTTCGTTTTTACTTCAATTTTATGGTAATGTTGTGTATTTAAATATAAAGCATGCAATCGGCTTACACTGTTTTACATCTACAGTACAGTCTTCATAGCTAACTTCCTTGTAAATATTTGCACTAATACCTTAAATTTTATTAAGTGCAACTTTACTTGCCAGTATTAAGTAAAATGTACCTACCATGAAATTTAACATTTATAAAAATACCAGCGTTTCCGCTACATATATCAGCTACAATATCAAAATTATTGCCGCTGTTACGGTTGAAATTAGAAATTACAACATTAAAAAGGTTGGAACCCAAGATGCAGATCTCAAGCAGATGACGGGAGATAAGATATAAACAAAAAATTATTTATTAAACAGAAACTGCATAACAAATATGAAATGTTAAACTGCCAAAAATAGTGCAACCATACGAAAGGAGGCAAAGCAATAACAACAGAAGTCCAAGAAACTGGTGCTGAACCGGGTGGAGACAGGAGAAACATGTGGTGGAGGTGTGTGGCAAGCCTTCCCGAGGTGAGAGAGTCCAAGGTCTGCAGAGACGAAGGTGTTGACAGTTCTACAGCAGAGCAGGGTCTTCAGAAAGCGGGAACACAGAGTGGAAACCAGGTGGGACTGCAGGGGGAGAAACAAAAATTAAGTGGGGAACAAAAACCTGGTGTGGGAGCCAAAAATTGGAAAAATAAAGAGGAAAGAATACTAAATAACAGAAACAAAAATAGATGCATGCTAGAGAAGCTAGCCTGAGGCCCGAGGAGGAAACATGAAACATGAAACGATGGGTGGATACGCATGTGTCGAGGAAGTTTTAAGCGGACGGTAGAGGGATTTATGACCTTTTCAATGGGAAACAGACCAATATTCCTAGACGCCAGCTTCTTGGACTCCACCTTGAGCGGGATGTCTCTCGAATGAGAGCCAGACCATCTGCTCTGGGGTGTAAGTTGGACTGGGTCTCCACCGGCGGTCCGCGGAGCATTGGGTAACGTCAAGGCCTTCAGGAGTGCCGCCCGAGTTGTCTTCCTCACTCTCTGGAACTTCCGCAGATGATGGTGGATGGACGGGACCGTCTCCTCCGGCGCAGAGTGGCCTCGATCTCCTGGTTGGCTCACTTGGCCTGACCGTTGGATTGGGGGTGGAACCCTGATGTGAGGCTGGGTGGGGCTCCAATGGCAAGCCATAAGGCCCTCTACATCTGTGATGTGAACTGCTGCCCCAGGTCAGATGTCTAAGGGGATCCCATGCACCTTGAATACCTGGTCAAATAGGATCTTGGTGGTTTCCATAGCAGAGGGCAGGAATAAGGCGAATGGTCTTAGAGAATTGATCGATTACTGTAAGGATAGTCGTGTGTCTGTCAGATGCTGGGAGACCAGTAAAAAAATCTGCGGCAATGTGCGACCATGGTCGACCAGGAACAGCAGTGGTTGGAGAAGCCCTGCCAAGGGCTGGTGAAGTGCCTTACTACGGGCACACATAGCGCAGGCTGCCACAAACTGGCGGACGTCTTGTTCCATCTTGCTCCAGAAGTACCTCTTAACGAGGGCAATAATGTGATAGCTGCCAGGGTGGCCTGCGAACTTCGACTCATATCCCCATCAGAGCACAGCTGTCCTGGCAGAAACAGGCATGTAGAGTCAATTGGGGGGCCCACCCCCAGGATCAAGTTCTGTCTCCTGTGCTTCCCGGACGATGCGTTCAATCTCCAACGTGAGATGGGCCACCAGGCGTTCCGGCAAGATGATGGGGTCTGGGGACTCCTCAGGTGCTTCAGGGGAGGACTGGCATGAGAGGGCATCCGACTTCATGTTCCTAGAACCAGGACGGTAAGTAATCGTGAAGTTAATTCTGGCAAAGAACAATGCCCACCTGGCCTGGCGAGAGTTCAACCTCTTGTGCCTGGACCACAGCAGGAGCATTGGTTAATTAAACCGAAAGGGATCACTCTGTATTCAAAATGTCCCAGGGGAGTATTAAACCCAGTCTTCCACTCATCTCCACTGTTGATATGGATGAGGTGGTAGGCATTCCAAAGGTCGAGCTTTGTAAAGATGTTAGCTCCTTGTAGCAGGTCGAAGCCTGACGACAAGAGGGGGAGAGGATACTTGTTCCACCTAGTTATGGCATTGAGTCCACGAAAGTCAATACAAGGTCTGAGGGATCCGTCCTTTTTGCCAACAAAGAAAAACTCGGCTCCGAGGGGAGAGGAGGAAGGTTGGATGAGACCCGCCGCGAGTGACTCTGTGATATAGTGCTCCATTGCGTCCCTCTCTGCACAGGACAGATGGTAATGGTGACTAGAGGGGAGAGAGCATCTGGGAAGTGGCTCTATCTAGCAGTCATATTGGTGGTGAGGTGGCAGGCTCATGGCACAGTCACGATCGAACACCTTCCACAAATCATGGTAAGGCTGAGGCATGAGGGAGCAGCCAAGGTTTTCTTTGGGCCGAGAAGTATGCAGAGAGCTCTTGGTAGGCAGGATAGCAGATCAGAAGCAGCTCTGGTGGCAAGCTTCACTCCAGCCCAGGATCCTCCCCTGACTCCAGTTGATGGTGGGGTCATGGAGTCTTAGCCAGGGGAAACCAAGGACGAATGGAGTCTTAGGACATGGGTGATGTAAAAAGTGATGTTGTCATGGTGGTTCCCAGACAATACCAATAGCAGAGGACAGGTCCGATCGGTGATAACAGCCAGGAGCTTGCATCCAGGGCATAATCCCGCCTCGGGGCCTCAAGGATCTCTAGTGGTGCTCCGAGTTGCATGGCGAGGCTGCTATACATAATGTTATCCTCCGCCCAGAGTCGATCAAAGCCTCCAGAGAATGAGTGGTCCCGGTGAGATGCAACGTAGCAGGAAGCAGGAGTGACAGTCAAGGAGGTGCTGGGTGACTAGGAGAGGTGCTCATCAGGGTCCTCAGATTCACTGGCAAGCAATCCCTATTGGGCAGACAGGGCAGGCATTGAGTGTGTGGCCGGCAGCCCTGCAGTAAAAGCATAATCCCATCCGGTGATCGCGTTCCTGAGAGGTAAGCTTGGTGTCACCAAGTTGCATAGGCCCCGGTTCATCTGGCGTAACAGCCAGTGACGGGGGGGTGAAGGCTCGACCGACACAGTGGACCTGGTCCGAGTGCTGGGACCTATCCATACAATGCTCGTGGAAGCGCCATTCCAGGAGAACAGATAAAGCCACCAGAGCATCCAGATTGGGGGGTTTGTCACAGGCAGTGAGCTCATCTTCAGCTGCTTGGACAACCCAGAACGGAAAGCCTCCCACAAGGCCGGGTCATTCCACTGGGAATCCGCAGCCAGCAATCGGAATTCCATGGCGTAGTCAGTGACTGACCGGGTACCCTGCCGGAGGCCGCCTCTCCATGGCTCAGGTGGTCAAACACCTCCCGAAACTGACGAAGGAAGTCAGCTTACAAGACCTCCTCAAAGCAGCTGTTGGCAAGCGCGGCCTCAGCCCACCTCAGGGTCCTGCCCCGCAGGATGCCCACAATGTAACCAACCTTCGCATCATTGGTTGCAAAGGCTGTGGCCCATAACCTAAAGACCAGGTCACACTGCAGAAGGAAAAGCCGGCAGCGATCAAGCTCCCAATTGTAAGGTTCAAGGTATGTTAAAGGTGGTTCCACGCTTTTGGGGAGCACCAGCTGTTCCAATGCAGCGGAGGACGAGGACCCTGAGGAGGCAGCCAGAGAGGGTGCAGAATCCCGTACGCCACTGGTAGCAGGGCTGGTCAGGCTCATGGCGGAGAGGACAGACCCCTCGAAGGAAACAGATAGAAATAGATGAAGTTTGCTAGTTAATGCCGTGACTTGAGCGGAAAGGATATGGCTAGAATCTGCGAGAGAATGCAATAACTGGTCAAGCTGGGTCAGCCAGGCTTCCTGCTGCTGAACCAACATACCAAAGGCCATGGGGTCGTCTGACTTGGGACCTGCGGGTTCCATAGTGGCCAGATTGTTCTGTTAAGGTTGAAATTAGAAATTTCAACAACACTAAAAAGGTTGGAACCCAAGATGCAGATCTCAAGCAGATGACGGGGGATGAGATATGAAATGAAAAAAATCATTTATTAAACCGAAACGGGGTAACAAATACGAAATGCTAAACTGCCAAAAATAAAACAACCAAACCAAAGAAGGCAAAGCAATAACAACAGAAACTGCCAATGAACTGGGTGGAAACAGGAGAAACTAGCGGCGGCAGTGTGTGGCAAGCCTTCCCGAGGTGAGAGAGTCCAGGGTTGTCAGAGACGAGGGTGTTGTCGGTTCTACAGCAAAGCAGGGTCTTCGGAAAGCAGGAACATAGAGTGGAAACCAGATGGGACTGCAGGGGGAGAAACAGAAATTAAGTGGTGAACAAAAACCTGCCGTGGGAGCCGAAAACTGTAAAAAAAAACATGGGGGGAAGAACACTAGTGTGGTGTGCTGGGGAGGCAGCATTAAGAAAAGGGATGCAACACGGTTGGATAAACTGGTCAGGAAAGCTGGAAAAGTAGTCAGAATAGAGCTGGATTCACTTGTAACTGTAACAGAGAAAAGGACTCTGAACAAAGTGCTTTCCATTATGGACAATCAAAAACATCCACTGCGTACAACTTTTCTGCAACAGAGAAGTGTGTTTAGTGGCAGACTACTGTCACAGAGCTGCTCTACAGACAGACTCAAGAAATCATTTGTTCCCAGAGCCATTAGGCTCTTTAACTCTACACAGAGGGGGGCGAGGAGGAACTGAGGACTGAATGTAACAGAACTGTGTCAATTGTACATGTACAATAATATGTGAATGTGGGTGAGCACATGTGTGTTCATATTTGTAGGTACTAATGTGCACAGACACTAACAGCACATCCGCACCTTGTGTACATAAATCTGTAGATTTTTGTAATTTTTTCTTACTTTTCGTATATTGTACAGTAGTTCACTTTATACTGTATACTTTAAAATTCACTGTATACTTTAAATTCACTTTTAATTCATTTTATAATCTATCTGACAACTGTGACTTATAATCCATACTAGCTTTGCAGTGTTAACTGAAATAGCACCTTCGTTCGTATCACATGTACCATATGTATGTATAATGTAAATCTTTGTAGTGTGCACTATTATTAAGTCTTTGACTTTGATTTATGTAACTTGCTACTGAGGCCTCAATTTCGTTCGGGATTAATAAAGTATCTGTCTGTCTGTCTGTCTTTCTGTCTGTCTATATGTCTATCTATCTGTCTATCAGTCTATCTATCTGTCTATCAGTCTATCTACTAAATAACAGAAATAGATGCATGCTAGCGAAGCTAGGGCAGCCACTAAGGCTATAGACAAAAACAAAGGGCTAGGCTAATGCTAGCCGCTATCCTAGCGGGCTAGGCTAGGCACTGAGTAACAAGGGAACACAGGCTAGGCTAATGCTAGCGATATCGGCAGAGAGGAAGAGCAAGAATACTTAGCTAGGTATAGTTGACAGTCTTCAAAATAAGTTCATGTTTTATGAAATAAATAATTAGATTTACTTATTTACTTAGCTTGTCAAGTTATATTACTAATGTTGCAATTTTCATTTGATAAATGTTACCATATCAAATCATTTGCTCAATGCATTATTTTCACAAATCACTCACTAAAATACAAATTATACTATTTATTTTCTCAATGTTGAACAGCAATTAAACACACACATTCACATCATCTTACAAAATAGTAATACAAGTCCTAAAAGTAGATAAAGAGAACCCAGTTAAACAAATGAGACCAAAATATTATACTTGGTCATTTATTTAATGAGGAGAATGTTACGACACAGGGACTAGGGATGAGGGGGAAGGTGATGAGCGAAGACCCAAGTGCCATGTGAGCAAAGACACCCCTTACGGGAAGCTGAGAGGGAATGGATATATATATGGATATATATATATATATATACACTTTTATATTTATAAAAGAGAACATATATATATATATAAAAGTGTATTAAAGCAGGCATAGACATATGCATACGCAGGCAGGTACACGCACATACAAAGAAACGTGTGTGTGTATATATATATATATATATATATATATATATACACACACACGTTTCTTTGTATGTGCGTGTACCTGCCTGCGTATGCATATGTCTATGCCTGCTTTAATACACTTTTATATATATATATATTGTTCTCTTTTATAAATATAAAAGTGTATTAAAGCAGGCATACACATATGCATACGCAGGTACACGCACATACAAAGAAACGTGTGTGTGTATATATATATATATATATATATATACACACACACGTTTCTTTGTATGTGCGTGTACCTGCGTATGCATATGTGTATGCCTGCTTTAATACACTTTTATATTTATAAAAGAGAACAAAATTGAGCTCTTTAGCCTCAACTCAATTCGACGTGTTTGGAGGAAAAAAAATACAGAATATGACCCAAAGAACACCATCCCCACCGTCAAGCATGGTGGTGGAAGTATTATGTTTTGGGGGTGTTTTTCTTCTAAAGGCACAGGCCAACTTCACCGCATCGACGGGAAGATGAACGGGGCCATGTATCGCAAAATCCTGGGTGACAACCTCCTTGCCTCCGCCAGGGCACTGAATATGGTTCGTGGATGGGTCTTCCAGCACGACAATGACCCAAAACATACAGCCAAAGAAACAAAGGAGTGGCTCCATAAGAAGCATATCAAGGTCATGGAATGGCCTAGCCAGTCTCCTGACCTCAATCCCATAGAAAATCTATGGAGAGAGCTGAAGCTTCGAGTTTCCATATGCATGCCTAAAAACCTTAAGGATTTGGAGATGATCTGCAGAGAGCAGTGGGCCAAAATTACTCCTGAAGTGTGTGCAAACCTTATAAAAAACTATAAGAAACGTTTGACTGCTGTGTTTACCAACAAGGGTTTTGCCACCAAGTATTAAATGATGTTTTACTAGGGGGTCAAATACTTATTTCCTCCAATCAAATTCAAATTAATTTTTATTTCTCATTTCATGTAATTTTCTTAGGTTTTCTTTTGATATTCTATGTGCCACTGTTAAAATAAAGCTGGCATAACATTCCGAGACAATCTTTTTGTATTAAAATTTTAAAGTCAGTGGGGGATCAAATACTTATTTCCTCCACTATATACTGTATATATCCATGAGTGAATAAACGTATATACTAGAGGGATAATTAACAGAATGACGAATAGAGGGACCATATGAAAATGGGAATGAAGGGAATCCGCCATCGTGTGGGAGGCTGGATTCAAACTGAACACGTAAGCATGCTACAGACGTGCCACACTGGTGGTGATGTCAGTGCTATCCACAGAAGGGGGTAGAGAACGGCAAATGCATGAACCGCCGATAGCGGATTCAAAAGAAAAGGGCGGAGCCACTACGAGGCTGAATTTGGAAGGAAAATAACGTATAAAACACAAAAGCTCGCTTCGAGGACGCGGCACGGCTGAATAAAGCCTAAATGCTGCAACAGCGCAAGCAAGGAAGCCACAGAGAGCTATGACGATGCACGCAGGCGCAGAAGGGTGGAAAAGCCGCAATCGTTAAGTTGCTTGTAGAAAGACATTCTGGATGGCCTAACACCGCTCTGGAATGTGAATAAACTTTCCCTTACCTATAAACTAGGCCCTGGCGATTATATCGAGTTTCTACGCTCTACACAAGTGGCCCCCTTTGCGGGACCACCTGTACCTTCGTCCCTGAAGGAAAGAAAGGAGAAAACCCAGAGCAGCGAGGAAGCGATATGAGCTAACGAACGCAGCAAAAGGCGACAATGCAGCATCGGCGGATGCTACAAGCGGCTTTTTAACGCTGAGAAGCAAGTGCACCTGATTCTCATAAACAAGGGGGCATGACCACCGAATCCTGACAGCAGGTGCGCCCCGATCCTGCCATGGCACGATTCATAGACCGACGCCACCCTCTAGTGTTAGAGGAGGGGGTTGTAACAGTACCCCCCCCAGGGGTGGCTCCAGACATCCCCAGACCTGCGGCTCTATCACTGCGGAACTGACGTATGAGCCCGGGGTCGAGAATGCGCTTCGGGGCTGTAACCCCTCCAGTCCACCAAATACTTTTGCTGCCCTGGACCTTATGGGAATCCAGTATCCGGTGCATGGCATAGTTGGGAGGACCTTGGTCGGCAACCGAGGAAGGCAGCGGACTGGCCGGGGTGCTGCCCCGACACAGGATAGGCCTGAGGCGGCAGACATGAAAGGTGGGGTGCAAGTCCAGATCGTACACGACCGGATTGATCAGGCGTAGCACCTTGATGGACCCCATGAATTTAGGGGCCAGTTTGCTGGAAACGCCCCTGATAGGGAGGTCCCGGGTAGACAACCAGACCCATTGTCCTGGACGATAGGAGGGGGCGGGCTGGCGTCTGCGGTTCATGGACCACCGTATCATCTCCACATTGCACAGAAGGGCAGCTTGGGCCTTCTGCCAGGCCAGACGGCAGCAACACACAAACTGCCTGGCCATGGCTACCCCAACCTCCTCCTCCTGATCCAGGAACAGGGGCAGGGCGAACCCGAACTGGGCCTCAAAACGGGGACATGCTCAGGGCCGAGTGGTGGAAGGTGTTATGGGCCAGCTCTGCCCACCTCAATTGTTCAGACCAGGTGGAGGGTTTCCTAGAGGTGAGACAGCAGCGCATACAGGCGTGATCCTGATTGACCCGCTCGGTCTGGCCATTAGACTCAGGGTGAAACCTCGATGACCAGCTGGCCGTGGCGCCCAAGAGGAGGCAGAAGGATGTCCAGAACCGGCTAACAAACTGGAGTCTGTGGTTTGAGACCAGGTCACAGGGAATGCAGTGGGTGCGCACGACCTGGAGAGAAGCTTGGGGAGAGGCACGAACTTACAGGCCTTGGAAAACCGGTCGACAATGGTGAGAATGACCGTATGGCCCCTGGATGGGGGCAAGCCAGAAACAATGTCCAATGAGATATGGGACAAGAGTCGGGAGGGGATGGGAAGAGGCTGGACAAGGCTGACAGGATGCTCCTGAGGGGTCTTGGTGCAAGCACAGACCTCGCAGCCCGAAACGAACTGCCTGATGGCAGATCGCATTGACGGGACAAGGATCCTGGTCGGAAGGACACCGAGAAGTTGATTCGACCAAAGAACAATGACCAGCGGGCCTAACGAGCATTGAGATGCTTCGCCTGCTGAATGTACGTCAAGTTCTTATGGTCAGTCCAAACCAAGATTAGGTGCTTGGCCCCTTCCAACCAGTGACGCCACTCCGACAAGGCCGACTTAACGGCTAGGAGTTCCCGGTCCCCAATAGGGTAATTGCAATCCACCGGGGGTGAGATGTCGTGAAAAAAAGGCGCAAGGGTGAAGCTTGTGATCATCACCTGAGCGTTGTGACAGAATGGCCCCTATGCCGATATCAGATGCGTCTACTTCAATGATAAAGGGCTCCTCCAGGACCGGTTGAGCCAAAACCGAGGATTGGTAAGACGCCGCTTTATCTCTTCGAATGCGGCGTCCACCTCCTTGGTCCAACAAAAGGGGCCTGAGGTCTTGCGTGTAAGAGCTGTGAGGGGCGTGGCCATCGAACCGAAGTCCCTCACAAAGCGCCGAAAGAAATTAGCAAAGCCCAAGAAATGCTGGACCAAACAAAGGGAGGTGGGCTGGGGGCAGTTGGCCACGGCTTCGATCTTGGCCGGGTCCATGCGCAACCTCCCCTCGGAAACAATGAAGCCGAGGAAGGAGACAGATGATGCATGGAATACGGATTTCTCGAGGTTGACAAATAGATGGAGAGCTGGAGAACCCGTCGGACATGGCCGTGCTCGTGCTCCCCGAGGGATTGGCTGAAAATCAAAATATCGTCGAAGTAGACGAAAGCATACCAGTCTAACGCCTGATGCAGGACGTCATTGACGAAACGTTGGAAGACGGCGGGGGTGTTTATGAGTCCAAATGGCATCACAAGGTACTCATAGTGTCCCGTGGGTGTTAAAAAGGCGTCTTCCACTCGTCCCCCAAAGCGTCTCGAAAGCGGTGTGACAAAAGTATGTGAACCTCTAGGATTAGGCAGTTTTATTTGAAGGTGACATTAGAGTCAGGTGTGTTCAATCAATGAAATGATAGTCAGGTGTGAGTGGGCAACCTGTTTTATTTAAAGGAGAAGGGGAGATTGTGGATGTGGATTAAATCGGAGACCACAATAGCGAGCACCCGATGGAGAAAATGTGCTGCGGACACCGAAATAAGGGGCGACCGCTAGTGTGGGAGGTTACTGGGAGACGAGGGAGCGCGAAGAGGAAGGTAAGCGGCGATCTTTCCCTTTCCTAGCGACTAATTCCCTGGCGGTTACCTCAAGCCTTTTGGCTCTACGGGGGGGCCCGCCTTTGCGAGACAGGTCCATTTCTGTCCTTAACCGGAGAGAAAGGAGTGTCGAAAGCGCGTGTGAGCGTCATGGTCACGGTACACAAAAAATAGCAGAGAGAGCGCCATAGGCCAGTGCTTAGGACACCCTTGAACCCTTGCACGCCTCGACCGTGGCGTTTAGCCGTCCCGTGGTGACCTTGTCTTTAGGTCTTTAGCCGTTCATGTCTTGAAGTCATGCTTTGTCATAAAGACACACAATTATTATATTATAGAGCCACTGATAATTATTTTAAATTCATCCCCTACCATTGATTATATGCCCAAATCCGATGTGTGCCGCTATTAAACTGCTAATTGCTAATTACTAATGTCCTCAGATAATGGATGTCTTTCTTTTCTTGTTCTGTTAGATTTAAGTGCAGCATTTGACACTATAGATCATGATGTTTTACTGGACTAGAAAATACTGTAGGCATTAAGGGACTGGCGCTTTCTTGGTTTAAATACTACTTGACTGACCGGTACCAGTTTGTTTCTGTAAATAATCTATGTCCTGAGCTCTCAAAAGTGAAGTATGGTGTGCCACAGAGGTCAATGCTTGGTCCACTATTATTCTCTCTGTACATGCTACCACTAGGCTCAATTATTCATGAATATGGCTTTAGTTTCCACTGCTACACAGATGATACACAGGTGTACATATCAGCCAAACCAAATGACAACCTTACAATCAACAAAATTAAGGATTGGGTAAAGAAAATAAAAGATTGGATGTAATTTAATTTTCTCTTACTTAACTCAGATAAAGCTGAAGTTTTATTAGTGGGACCCAAGGCTGTGAGAGGCAGGTTGGCTACATCTATCCTAAATCTAGATGGCTGTTCAGTATTGCCCAGTCCATCTGTAAAAAACTTAGGTGTCGTATTATATTCAGATCTCTCCTTTAATGCACTCATTAGCAGCATCACTCGAATTTTTTTTTCAATTACATAATATCGCTAAACTTAGAAATATCCTCTCTTTTAATGATGCAGAGAAACTGGTTCATACGTTTATAACCTCAAGGTTGGATTACTGTAACGCATTAGTTCAGAATGCAGCCGCCCGAGTGCTAACTTGAACTAGAAAATTTGATCATATCACTCCTGTTCTATCATCATTACACTGGTTACCAGTTAGATTCCACATTGATTACAAAATACTTCTTATAACATATAAAGCTCTACATGACCTGGCCCCACATTATCTGATGAACTCTTAGAGTCATACAATCCAGCTCATCTACTTCATTCACAGGGTGCAGGACTTCTTTTAGCAATATCTCTCTCCCTCCTCTTGCTGACTGGGGACAAAGTGCCACCAAGGACTTTGCTGCTTAGACTCAGGAGCCTGGTGTGGCACTGTGTATCTGACTACTTAATTCCGATGTGCATATTTTACATTTTATTTGAAATATCACTCAAAGACATTTTAGTTTCATTCTTAATTTATCATCTACGCCGCCCAAACCCTTTTCCAGCCTTGGTCCTCCCAAGGTTTCTTCCTCATAACACTAAGGGAGTTTTTCCTTGCCACTGTCGCCCTAAACTTGCTCAATTTGTGATTGGACGTAGATATTAGGAGATAATCAAAAATTGTAAAGTTGCTTTGAGACAATGCTCCATTGTAAAAAGCGCTACATAAATAGATCTGACTTGACTTATTTATCTTTGGTTCATCCCCTCCATCTGGAGCTAACTGCGATTGAGTCCTAAAATCCTTTTTGCTTTTGTGTTCACACTTCATCTGGATTTTATTATGGCAGATCATAACACTGATCCAGATTTTGAAATGTTAACCAATAACATAGTGAAGAAACATATTAATGAACAAAACAGAGCTCAGAACTTCTCATCCAAAGGTTTCTCTGCTGATAGATAATGGATTTTTGCTGAGTGTAAAAGAGCTTTAGGTAATGGCCTCAAGCATGACTCAATGCAAATTGAGATTTATGGATGAAAAATTAAAAGAAGGTGATGGACAGATTGTAGAGCTAACTACATGAATGTGCAAAGCATAAAACTACCATAAATGCCAAGAGAACATGTGAGAAACTTCAGCGATCACTCTCACGTGTTGAACAGCAACATGCAAACTGTAAATCTGTACCAAAACATCAATGTCACCCTCCACCTGTAGCTTCTCCACCAGGCCAGCCATGCTACACAGAAGATAATGCTCGTGGTAAAGTATCATTTTCAGGACATGCTCAGATGAGACCAGTAAAAATCACATCATCTGAGGTACTTAATTGAAAAGGTGAAATTAAGGAAACTAGAGGTCAGCCATGTCCCTTTAGATGCAGCTACATTAGAGAAACTTTCCAAAGAATTTAAACACTCAATGGAATGGGACTTGATTTTATTGATCTCATAAAGAAAGAAAGAAAGAAAGAAAGAAAGAAAGAAAGAAAGAAAGAAAGAAAAAGCAAGAAAGAAAGAAAGAAAAAGCAAGAAAGCTTTACTCAATACATTCAAATGACGCTGTAGCTATAGCAAGCCAGGAACTATACATAACAGATAGCAGGCAGCTTTCCAACATGGTGTTGGATCTTTTAGGTGGAGGAGCCAGGACATTGATCAGGGGTGGAAAATATTTAGGGAATGGATTAGCCATACGTGTCGCAAAACCACTGACAGAGGGCAGATAACCTGTTGTAAACAAAGGGAAGGGGAATCAGCTGTAGAGTACTGTGAGCGGTTTGAAAGAGTTTTTCTGCATCATTGTGGGATTGATAAGTACAAAAGTCATAACACTGATCACACAATGGACAGTCCCCACTTTGGACAGCTGGTTGAATCTCTGAGACCAGATCTCAGACAGGCCTTGGTAACAGCTCTTCCAAACTGGCAAAAATGAACTCGACATGGATCCAGAACCAAACCATATTTCAGCATCCATACGTTCTCACACAGAATAGGTCTAACCATAGTACCAGTCAGATGTTCTATAAGCAGAGAAATGAGTGTCTCTACTGCCATAAAATAGGCCATTTTGCTAAAGATTGTCATAAGAGACGAGCAGATAATCACAGAAAGGGCTAAAGATGAAGGATAGCCAAGAGGATTTTCTTCAGGAACAAACAGCAGGGAGTTCTTTTCAGGGAATATCACAGGACCAGTTGGCTATGATAATAAAGGCAGTGCAAGGTTCCACAACCCCGTGTGCCCCAGCTTTAAAAACTAATTTGCTCAGCCACTTCAGCCGATCTCTGTGCTATTAGTAACGTTTTGAGAATCAAATCAGGGAACAAAATTTCTCATTTCTTGTAGACACAGTAGCTCAGATTAGCACGCTGTCAGAAACAGTTTGCAACTGCCTAGCAACACCAGAGCAACTGCCTGGGACACCATAGCAACTGCCTAGCAACCACCTAGCAACACCATAGCAACCACTTGGGACACCATAGCAACTACATAGCAACTGCTTAACAACACCATAGCAACCACCTGGGACAATATAGAAACTGCCTAGCAACACTTTAGCAACCACTTGGCATACTTTAGTAACCACCCAGAAACACCACAGCATGACCTGAGATACCATAACAACCACCTAGCAATGCCATAGCAACCACCTGGGACACCATATCAATCGCCTACCAACTACCTAGCGACCACTTAGCAACACCTTCGACGCCATAGCAAGTGCCTAGCAACAATTTAGCAACCACTTGGGATACTAATAGAGATTTTGATTAACATATTTATTAAATATAATTTTTTATGCATTGTGTTACATTCTCTGTATGCTTCTTTACATTATAGTATCAAGTTGTGGGCTAACCTAATCCTAACCCCTAACCCTAACAACCACTTGGGACACCATGGCAATCAACTAACAACGCCATAGCAACCACCTGGGCTCACCTTTGAACC
Source organism: Ancistrus triradiatus (assembly GCA_025084515.1). Taxonomy (NCBI): domain Eukaryota; kingdom Metazoa; phylum Chordata; class Actinopteri; order Siluriformes; family Loricariidae; genus Ancistrus; species Ancistrus triradiatus. The sequence continues at coordinate 107,879 of JAJAGP010001189.1, read as the reverse complement.
TGTGTACCTTAGCAACTACATAGCAACACCATAGGAATTACCTGGGATATCTTAGCAACTACCTAGCAACCCTATAGCAACCACCTGAGACACCATAGCACCTGCCTACCAACTAACTAACAACACCTTAGCAACCACCAGGGGTATCTTAGCAACCACCTAGCAACACCATAACAACCACCTGTGATACCATAGCAACCACCTAGCAACCCCATAGCAACACCACAGCAGTTCCTTCAGGAAATGCAGATCTAGTTACAGTCTATAAGCATATTCTCCTTCTTCTCCTTTTCTCAGATTTGCTCCCCCTAAACGTTTGTTAACAGTGTCTTTAGAGGGCAGTTACACTTATATGAAACTCCTCTATGTAATGCCACTAGGGGGAGCACTCTGTATCATGGCTTCTGGGTTCTCCATCACCATATACTTGTTTAGTCAGTCACAATACCCAGGTAGGTTTAAGCTCTGTGTTTTGTGGTTTGAGTAACTCGTAATATCTGTTAGTAGCTGTTCTTCTGCTTATTGTAGGTATTTTACTACATGTACAAAAAAAAAGCAATTACATTTGATTTTTTTTTTTCATCCACATGTTATTGCACCAGGATGGAAAAACTCTATCATAATGTTGTATACAGCACTGAAGCTGTAGATCAGGTGAAGACAGCAGCATGTGATGTCTTGGTTTAGTTTGTAATACTTAATTTGAAAATAAGCAATGGAGTAAATTAAGTCCAGATGAGGATGTTTTGGTATCCTTATTAACAGTGAAATTTTATTGTTAATTAGCTAGATATGAAAACATGAGAGAAAGCGAATATTTAATTGAAGTAAATCTGTTATGAGAAGACATCAACTGAACCAAAACTTTCTGAGGCATTAAAATCCTTTTGAGATTGTTAAACACACGAATACATAGTTATAGTAAGTTTGTAACTGGTACAGGACAGTCGTGTCTTTTATTTGAACAGAACCAATGCTGTCAAATAAAAAAATACATTTTGCTGATTCAACTCTACAGGCTAAATTGACTTAATCATGAAAAAAAGTTTTAAAAATGGAGATGCCCTGAAGAGGGTGCTCCATCCTACTGGAAATCCCTCTCTCAGACCTCCATATTCAATAAAACACTTGCCTTTAAGTTCATCTCTGTCTGATTTCTGATTTTTATATATATATATATATATATATATATATATATATATTCTATCTTTGATCCCACCTGATCAACACCAACCAAAACCCAGTCTAAGGCATCACTTGTTTCTGACACAATCTTACAGTCCAAGCATTAGTGGCTTAAGCGCATTGCTCAAGACCCAACAATGGAAGAGTGGGAGAGGTGGAATTTGAACCATGGAATGTCTGGTGCACAATCTGGTACTTAAACTGCAGCACCTCCATGTGAATACAAACGATGTTTGAACAACTTTTTAACAAAGGTGAGAAACTTCCAGTGCTGACCGCAGGATGAAATAAATTATCTGAATTTAGGGTTGATCAACTTAAAGTCGAAGACTAACGATGTTAAGGATTGTGTGATTATTTAAAATGCGTAAGTTTTCTAAAACCTTATTTAATTCACATTAGTGTCTGGTGTTGAAGTTTAGAATTTATCTCCTCACCTGTGAGAATCAGAATGATGAGCAGACGATCCATCCCTGATGAAATCACTCAAATCCAGTTACCATTTGCAGAAAGACCCTCCAGTCTTCAGTAAATAATAATGACTCTAATATACCAAAAACATGAAGTTATTCCAGGTGTCAGGCTATAAAACATTTTCCATATTAAATGATAAACACACCTGAATTTAGGGAAGGCAAAAGTCCGTCTTACGGCTGCATTATGTTGTTGCATCTCAGATAGACTGAGAAGAAAAAATGCAAAACTCCTCCCTGATTGCCTTACATCAGTGACAACACCAACTAATCTACATGCACCTGCTGAAATAATGATCTTGTCTTTCCCCAGCTTTAGTTGTTTACTCTCTTAGAGACGATCTCCAACACATGTTTTGCATGTTCAGATCTGCATTATAAGTCTGCATTAGCAGTTCTGCATCTTTGTTCATCATAACTAAAATAATTAATGATTAATAATAAAATAAACGTTAAGTATTGGTGATGCACAGCTCCAGAGACCCTGGTTCAGTCCTGAGCTCTGGTGTTGCGGTTATTGCTCGGTGTTAAGTGAACAGCATAACAGAAGTTAATTCTTATTATTTATGCATACACATTTTTAGATTTTGCCCCATTCAGCATGGTGGTGCTGTAGCTTGCTCTGTCACCACACTTCTACAGAAACCCGGCTACAGTTTCCTGCCCAGCTGCTGACTATGTGGGGTTTGGATGCTTTCCCCACATCTGCATTGTTTTCCTCTGGTTACTCAAGTTTCCTGCCATTTTCCAATTGTATGTGTTAGGTCAAGTGGCAACTCTAAAGGGTCTCGAGGAAACCATTTATGTTTACATATACTCATTCTGCAGATGATTTTATTCAGAAAAGTGTATTAGAGTTCAAGCAATTGTGCCTTAAGCGCCTTGCTCAAGGTCCCATCAGTGGGTGCTGTGCAGAGGTGTGATGTCCTGGTCAACACTAACAGTTATATAAGGCTGTACCTTACCCGCTGTGTCCCCACAGCCTGTATGTATGGTGAACCGAAAACATGAAGTTATCCCAGGTGCCAGGCTAAAAAACATTTCTCATATTAAATGATGAACATACCTGAATATAGGGAAGGTAAAAGTCAGTCTGAGGGCTGCATTATGTTGTTGTAGCTCAGGTAGACTGAGAAGAAGAAATGCAAAACTCCTCCTGATTTCCTTACATCAATAATAACAACATCTAATCTACCTAGTCAACTAATTCACCTGCTGGAATAATGACCTTGTCTTTTGACTGCTTTAGTTGTTTACCCTCTCAGAGACGAGCTCCAACACAAATGGTTTTGCATTTCAAAATGCATTCAAAATGCAAAACTCTAGTTGTACCACCTGACCGTTGAGCCCATTTATAATTTAAGCAGCATCACCAAATAAAAACTTCATGATTCAGCTCTATGTCCTGACATTTTTGTAATCATTTTTAAGATTCAAATAATTACAATAACAATAATAATTTTACTACAATCAAACCAAAGCAACCAGAAGCTAAGCATCACTTATTCAGAGCTTTGTGGAATGATTCCTGGACTTGTCACCGCACAAACGACTTGAAGTAAATGAATGGACCTCATTCTGGAAAATGGATATGATTGTAGATATTCAGATAGCATGATAATATTTCTATTTCTGTTTTCTCTTAAGGGACAATTCCTACCTTAGCCATGTATACTGAAAACTCTGCCTACTTTTCATGAAGTGGCCCCTCCTGTCTGTCACCTGTGGACTGGGCAGAGCTCCGGCTTTCTTACATCTCCCACCATCTCTACTGTCTCACATTGCTTCTTCTAAATGCTAAATGCTACAATATAAAATACATAAGCCTTTAATCATGATTAATCGCCGGATAAAAAGAAGTGGATTATTGGTGATGCACAGCTCCAGAGGCCCAGGTTCAGTCCTGTGCTCTGGTGTTGGGGTTAAGTGCCTACAGGTGTTGAATAACAATTGAGTAACAATGTCTATTTTCTTTAACATCTTTACCAAATTCACATCTAAACCTCCTGGAACTAGGGGTTCAAGCTTATCTGAGATGGAACTAGAGACCTCTGGATCTCTGCACCTACATGACTCATTTAACATGGTATGAGTTATATATATATATATATATATATATATATATATATATATATATATATATATATATATATATATATATATATATATATATATTTTTTTTTTTTCCCCATCTCACTGATGACCAATATGCACAGTTCACCTGGGGAAGTGATGGTACCAGGATGCACTGGGGGGAAGACGATGATCTGGTGGAGGGAGTGTGATACTCTGGGAAATTTTCGGCTGGCAAACCCTGGGTCATAGCATTCGTGAGAAGGTTAATTAAACATCGTTATGGACCACGAAGCTCAATAGGAAAGCTATATCAGTGTGTATTTACATTAATGAGAATAGTTTTACAGATTGGTATAAGTTAATAATTAAACAGTTGATACTTTAGAACACACTCTAAACTCATCTTCTGTAAACCGTGAAGTGAATCTGTTTTTACTTACTGTTCAGCCTCTCAGAAGTCAGGAGAAGGGACCATCAGCATAGAAGTTTATTTACATATACAGAGGATCATGTATGGGTACAGCAGCGATGGTTAGATTCTGTGCTGCACACAACCTTAGACACTGTAGCACCAGTTACAACCAGAATGATCAGGGATAAAAGGCTGTCCCCTTGGTATAATGATCGTACACGTGCTCTAAAACAAACTGCATGAAAATTAGAGCGCAAATGGCGACACACTACACTGGAAGTGTATAAGTTGGCATGGAAAGATGCCCTGACTGAATACAAACATGCCCTTAAAAAATCTAAATCCGAATATTTCTCATTTTTAATAGACAGTAAGAAGAATAATCCAAGATTCCTCTTTGACACTGTATCAAAACTCACTGGGAATGCACCTGTATTGGAACCTTTTATACCACCGGTGTATACCAGTAATGATTTCCTAATATTTTTTAATGATAAGATAGAAACAATACGATGTGAAAGTCAGAATGTCCATCCCCATTGCAAGCAGCAACTCTCCATGAGGAACATGAGTGCTGAAGGCCTATCTAACGATGTTATACAACTACATTCCTTTAGTCCGATCTCCCAAATTGAACTAACTAAATTAATTAGTTGTTCAAAATCCTCATCATGTCTACTGGACCCTATACCAACACGCTTACTTAAAGATCCAATCCCTGCCATTAAAGAACCCCTGCTTACTATAATAAATTCATCCCTTAACCTTGGATACGTACCAAAGTCTTTTAAATGTTCAGTTATTAGGCCCCTGATTAAAAAACCTAATCTTGATCCACTTTTTATTTTTGGACAGCTTACCTTTATTTCTGTCTGCGGGGTCACATGGCTAATACTAATAGCTGCATTGTACTAACTACCTGCACATTCTGTGGTCTCTTACTCCTCTGCTGCGCTTCATAGACTTCGTTCCTACCACCAGTTAGATCACTCTATATCCACTCTGTGGTCTGAGCTGGGTATCAGGCGCTACCACTACCTCCATCGTGGCCGGGAAAAGTCCACCACCTCAGCAAACACACCACTTACTCTCCTCATTCCCACTATTGTGTCTGCTTCGCGGTGGCCTAGGCGTACTTCTAAGCTGACTCGTGGAGTAAACTATGGGGTCCTGCGGGAGCTCCCACGATCTGCTAATACTCCTACAAGTGGTTCTACACCGGCTGTAGCTTCTACCCTGGCTCTGTTAAACTGCAGATCATTATCGGACAAGGCTGTGCTGATCAGTGACCTTATATCTGACCATAATGTTGATGTTCTGTGTTTTGACTTAAACCTTGCAAGTTCCTGGTGATTTTTATCACCTAAATGCGGCTACTCTTACTGGCTTCAGCTACATTTGTGCCCTGAGGCTTTCTGGTCGTGGTGGTGGTCTGGCTGTTATATCTAATAACACTGTAAGAATATATCAACATAAACTCGATGATTTGGACACTTTTGAATTCCTAGCACTAAGGTTACATTCAACATCCAGTCTAACTGGTCTGCTACTGATCTATCGTCCTCCAAAGACTCTTATTCCTGATTTTTTGTTTGAATTTGCTGATTTGCTATCTACTATGAGTTCATCTTTTGCATCTCTGATTGTTCTTGGTGACTTTAATATTCACCTTGATGTTCCTTCTGCTGAAACCAATGATTTTCTTTCTTTACTCAACTGCTTTGATCTCTTGCAACATGTTTCATTTCCCACTCACAACCGTGGCCATATTTTAGATCTAATTTGTTCTGCTCCAAAACTCATAAGTAATGTTTCAGGGTTCTCTCTACAGGTATCAGACCATAAGCTCATCATGGCTTCTCTTTCTGTTTCGACTGTTAAAGTCCCTACTGAAAAACAGCTGTCATATCGTAAACTCTCATCGATTGACATTCAGCAGTTTTCCTCTTCCATAGGGTCTTCCTTGACCTGTCTCTCCCGGTTTCTCTCTCTCGATGACCTTGTTGCTTCCTATAATAATATTGTCTCTTCTACTCTAGACTCTTTTGCCCCGGTTCGCACCATCTCTGCTCCCTCCATTCATATGTCTCCCTGGTTTACTTCTGAGCTTCGGACTCGGGAACCCGCCTTGAGCGAAGGTATAAAAAATCTGGCCTACAAGTTTACCAGTTAGCCTACAACGAGCTTATTGTAAAGTATAAACCAGCACTAAACACTGCGCGCTCTGCATATTTTACTTCTCGCATCCAGTCCTCTGGTCTTAACCCTCGTCAACTTTCTTCTGTTGTTAATAAACTTGTCAACCCGCTGCCAAACCAGGTCTCTGCTTCCGCTGATCTCTGTAACTCTTTCCTTGACTACTTTGCAGATAAGGCTTCCTCCATCTGTCGTGACCTTACTTCGTCTACTAACTCCTTTTCTTTTTTCTTTTCTGATTGCTTTGTTCCACAACCTACCAGTAGGGTCTCCTCTTTCTCCTCGGTTGATAAAAATTATATCTCCAAGGTCATTTCTGACTCTCGACTATCCACTTCCTCTCTTGATCCTGCACCTACTGCTCTTCTCAAGAAGTGTGCTTTGGTTCTATCTCCTTCTATTTGTCAGATGGTGAATCTCTCGCTGTCCTCAGGCATCGTACCTGATGCCTTAAAAACTGCTGCAATAACCCCTGTCCTTAAGAAACCTGATTCAGATTCCTCCCTTCTCAGTCATTTTCACCCCATTTCGAACCTTCCTGTTTTGTCCAAGATTTTGGAGCGGGTCGTGGCCTCTCAGCTACTGGACTTTCTCAACACTAACAGTATCTTTGAAATGTTTCAATCTGGCTTTCGTCCTCAGCATAGCACTGAAACTGCACTACTTTATGTTCTTAATGATTTACTTACTGCAGCAGATCGAGGTCATGCGACTATTTTGGTTCTTCTTGATCTCGCGTCTCCTTTCGATACAGTTGATTACAATTGGTTTCACGCCTCTCAGATGTTGGACTTTCAGACACAGTATTAACCTGGTTTAAATCATATCTGACTAACAGGCGCTTTTTCATTCGCCTAGAGAATACTGTGTCTGAAACTGTCACTGCGGAACGGGGCATCCAACAAGGCTCCGTTCTTGGTCCTATTCTATTTACTGTTTACATGCTTCCAATGGGCTCTATTATACGGAAATATGGCCTTTCTTTTCACTGCTATGCTGATGACACGCAACTTTATCTTAGTTTCAAACCATCTTCATCATTTTCATTTTCTGCTCTTATTGATTGGATTTCTCATCTGAATTCTTGGCTCTGTGCCAACTTTCTTAAGCTCAATTCCCAGAAGACTGAGTTTTTGTTTGTTGGCACTAAATCTGTGCTTTCCTCCAATACTACCTCCTCACTGACCATCGCGGGTGTGTCTGTTCACATATCCTCTACGGTCCGTAATCATGGTGTGTTTTTCGACTCAACTCTGTCCTTTACTCCTCACATTAAATCTGTTTCTAAGTCTGCTTTCTTCCATCTCCGTAACATTGCTCGTGTATGCCCTTTCCTTTCTCCTGCTGCTGCAGAAATCCTGGTGCATGCTTTTGTTTCCTCTCGCCTTGATTATTGCAACTCACGTCTTTATGGTCTTCCCTCTAAATCAATTCGAATGCTCCAGTATATCCAGAACTCCAGCCGCCAGGATTCTTACACAAACCAAAAAATTCGATCACATCACTCCTGTTTTATTGCAACTGCACTGGCTCCCGGTTCACAAACGCATCCAATTCAAAATTCTAATTCTGACATTTAAATCCCTCCGTGGTCCTGCTCCTCTCCTCACATTAGTCCATCAGTACACTCCTTCCCGGTCGCTGCGTTCTACTGGTTCCAACCTACTCTCTGTCCCTAGATTTAGGCTTTCCTCCATGGGTGGGAGATCCTTTGCTGTGGCAGCTCCCACCCTTTGGAATTCTCTTCTGGCATCTGTTCGGTCTACATCCACCCTTCCGCAATTTAAATCACTTCTGAAAACTTTCATGCTGTCTTCTCCAACAAATGTTTGATGAGTTTGCTAGTTCTGTATTGCTGTGTGTATATATATATATTGTAAAGCGTCCTTGGGTATTGTGAAAGGCGCTATATAAATTAAACTTATTATTATTATTATTACTTGTACTGGCTAACTATAGGCCAATATCTAACCTTCCTTTTATCTCTAAGGTTCTAGAAAAAGTCGTCTCCCTACCATTATGCTCTTATTTACACAGAAATAACATTCATGAAACATTTCAGTCGGGATTCAGATCCAACCACAGTACAGAAACTGCATTAGTTAGGGTAGTTAATGATCTGTTAATGTCCTCCAATAATGGATGTGTCTCTCTCCTTGTTCTATTAGATCTTAGTGCAGCATTTGATACTGTAGATCATAATATTTTACTGAAAAGGCTAGAAATCACAGCAGGTATTAAAGGACTCACACTCTCCTGGTTTGAATCCTATCTGAGTGATCGCTCACAGTTTGTCCTTGTAAATAATTCATGCTCGGATACTACAAAAGTAAAGTATGGTGTTCCCCAGGGGTCAGTGTTGGGACCTCTATTATTTACTCTTTATACTCTACCCTTAGGGAGTATTATTGATAAACATGGAATTAACTTCCACTGTTATGCAGATGACACACAGTTGTATATATCAGCCAAACCAAACAAAATCCACAGACTCAGTAAGATTGAGGATTGTATTAATGACATAAAAGACTGGATGTCGTGTAACTTCCTTTTACTGAATTCAGATAAAACTGAAGTATTACTTGTTGGTCCAAAGGCTGCAAGGGAGAAGCTGACTAATCTAGTGTTAAATATTAACGCTTTCTCTGTCACCCCCAGCTCAGTAGTAAAAAACTTGGGTGTCACAATGGATTCAGACCTCTCTTTTGATGAACACATTAGTGATATCACCAGAGTTGCTTTTTTTCAACTGCGTAATATCACAAAAATAAGAAATATACTTTCCGTTAATGACTCTGAAAAACTGATCCATGCATTTATAACTTGAAGGTTAGATTACTGTAATGCCCTTTTTGCTGGTTGCTCTGGGAGATCCTTTAACAAGCTCCAGTTGGTACAAAATGCAGCAGCACGAGTGCTTACTAGAACCAGGAAGTTTGACCATATTAGTCCCGTTCTATCATCTTTGCACTGGTTGCCTATTAAATTTTGTACTGATTATAAAATTTTATTACTAACCTATGAGGCGCTGCATGGCCTTGCGCCACGGTATTTAAGTGAACTAATTCAGCACTATAACCCATCACACTTACTTCGCTCACAAGGTGCAGGGTTACTTGTAGTCCCTAGGATTAAAAAAGTCACTGCAGGGGGAAAAGCGTTCTCATACATGGCCCCTCACCTTTGGAATAGCCTCCCTGTCACTGTTCGTGATTCAAACTCACTCTTGATCTTCAAGTCCAGATTAAAAACACACTTATTTACTAAGGCCTTTGAGGTGCCTTCAAATATTTGACGTTTTATAATGAATGTTTACTTAATATCATGCTTTTAACGCATTTTTGTGTTTCTCTGTTTCCGAGATTGTGCGGACAAAAAACCCTGGTCTGGGTTTTGAGTCCTGAGGATGTAGCTCATGGTTTCATTGCTACAAGGACAACACCGCCTCTCCTCACTGCCCCCAGCGACTTGAGGATGAAGTCCTTAGATCCAGTGATCCTAATCAAGATGGCGCCCCGACTGGCAGCCTCGGTACAGTGCTCTCTAGTACTATCTTGTTTTTTTCTTAATATCTGTAATTAGGGCTGAAACGATTCATCTAGTAATTCGAGTAATTCGATTAGTAAAATGCTTCGATTTAATTTTTTTGCTTCGAGGCCTCGTTTAACAAAAAACTGCCCTGCCCGCAGCGTGGAACTGCGCGCGGAACAATATTTCGGCCCGGAACTTTTTTGCCGCTGCACGCCTGTACCTCAACAACACACTGGAGGAGACGGAACGGAGAGTTGGCGGTGATTAAACATGGCAGAAGCAAGTAGTCAAGATGAAGAGGTGGAGGGCGGGGGGCAAAGAAAAAGGCAAAGACAGTCTAAAGTCTGGGATCACTTTAAGCTAAAGCAAGGGAGGAAAGAAATTGGTCCAGTGCGTCTATTGCCAAAATTGAACTGGCGACCATAACAGCACAACGTCGATGATTCAACACTTGAACAGAAAACACCCTTCGTGGACGGTGCCAGAAACTCCAGCGGAAACCAGGTAAGTCATGTTTGGGGCTCAATACATTTTAATTTGTCTGATATAACGCGCAGCGACTGTACAGTATGATATGCAGTCACGTGGTGTTTATGCTAGCTTGCACTTTCAGTGCACATGCATTTTGCACCTATGTTTATACTTACATTAAGCTCCTAACTAGGTGCTGATATATTAATCTAAACAGTTAAGACTGGTGGTTATTTTTCTGGCCATTTATGAATGCATTTCACTACCCTGAATATTAAGTGTATGAATAAAAAGAAGAACACTAACAAGAAAACAATGTAGAAAAATACATTACTAATAAAAAAACAAATCAGAGAGTATATCAGATTAAACATGGACTAAATCAGAACTACATTAGAACTAAATCAGATCTAGATCTAAACTGCCAGCCTCAAAACCCTCAAGCTAATCTTTTATTTCTTTGCCTTTTTCTCTTTTTTTTTTTTTTTTTAGCAGATCCCAACGGACCATGACGAGTTTCTTCAGAACGAGACCATCATGTTCTACAGAGCAAGCAGCTGAATATACAGAATCTATCCTGAAGATGTTTGTTGGAGACATGCGTCCCATCTGCATGGTTGAGGACACAGGTTTTAAGCAGATGATTTCCACCTTCAACCCTCACTATGCTCTTCCCTCAAGAACATACTTCACAATGATGATGGAGAAAAAGTACACAGACATTAAAGCAAAGCTAACAGAGACTCTTAAAGAAACTGAGACAGTTGCACTCACTACAGACATTTGGACCAGTGTAGCTGTTGAAGCATATATGGAAGTGACATGTCACTGCATTGGGAACAACTGGGAAATGAACTCCTTTAGTTTAACCACTCTTCCCCTCGAAGATAGGCACACAGCAGTAAATATTGCAGAATGGCTTGAAGAAGTGGTTGACAAATTTGACATCCCCCCTCAGAAAGTGAAAGCTGTTGTCCATGACAATGGTGCAAATGTTGTTGCAGCAGTTAGACTTTTATCAGAAAAGCATGGCTGGACATCAGTAAAATGTGCAGCACACACATTAAATTTAGTTGTACAAAACACTTTAAAAAACAACTCCGCAATATCAAAATGTGTGTCTGCTGCCAGGTGCCTTGTTGAGCACTTCAAAAAAAGTGAACTGGCCTCCACTAAACTCAAAGAAAAACAGCTGCAAATGGGCACCCCAGAACACATGCTGATACAAGATGTGAGCACACGGTGGAACAGAACCTTCTACATGTTGTCAAGGTTGCTTGAGCAAAGATGGCCAGTGACTGCCACACTGTCAGACCCAACAGTAACTCCCAAAGGTAAACACACTCATCTGGATCTCAAGCCTGAACAGTGGAGTTTAGCAGAAGAACTAAGTCAGGCCCTTGCCCCATTTGAGGGGGCAACTGTTTATCTGAGTGGGCAACAATATGTGACCTTGTCTGCACTCCCACAACTTGTTCATAGCCTTAAGAAAGCCACAGAGGGTTCAGATTATGAAACAGCACTAGTAAAGGCCTGCCAGACCCATATGACAGAAGAAATTAAATCAAGGTGGAAAGATGTCTTTGTGTTCAACCCAGAATGCCCCAACACCATCTTACTTGCTACTGCACTTGATCCCAGATTCAGAAGATTAAAGTTTTTACCTCCTGAAGATGTGTTCAAAGTGCAAAGCACAGTGCGAGCTATGGCCCTTGATGTGAAGAAGAAGTCAATGCAAACAACCCAAACAAGTAATAATCCAGGCTCCACTGTACAAGAAGACAACAACAAGGAAACCTCATTCTTGGACAAAGTACTGGGCTCATCCTCTGACTCCAGCGCAAGTGAGGATGAAGACCCAGAGCAGCAGGTCAATCAAGTGGTGCAGACAGAAGTGTTGATGTACTTTGGAGAGAACCCTGTTTCAAAAAAAAGAAGATCACTCAATTCTGGTGGAAAAAACAAATGAAGGACAGTATCCAACTCTTTCAAAAACTGCAAAGTCCTTTCTCTGTATTCCAGCCACCTCCACACCATCAGAACGGCTGTTTTCAGCAGCTGGGAACATAGTTTCCAGCCGTAGAGCAAGTCTGAGTTCTGAGCATGTAGATATGCTAACCTTCCTGCACTGTAATAGTCATATGTTCTTTGAAGCTTAAGCTGATTATTGTTCATGTTCCTACAAATGTTATACAATTGCACTGTCGACTTTTGTCATTTTTTTATTTAATTATTAGAAAATGCTTTGTTCTGAGCATTGATTTTGAATTTTATGTTTTTGGCATACAATGCATTTAAAATGTTAAAATACATTTTGTATACTGCATTATTTTCAAAGCTCTAAGAGTTCTAAGCCATATGTTTATTGAAACCTGAGTCAGTATTGACAGCTAGTTTTGCACATTTTGTACAAAATCCCACCTTTTATTTATTGCCTCTTTAAAATGCCATGTTCAGACTCGGAGTATTAAATTGGGACTTTATGTTCTTTTTTTCTATTCATAATGCATTTAAAATGTGCAATAAATGATTCTAATTCAATTTAAAATATTTGTTTATTGTGGTATGTTAATTTACTAATAGTATGTCTTATTCGATTCATCGATTAATCGAAAAAATAATCGCTAGATTACTCGATTACTAAAATAATCGATAGCTGCAGCCCTGTCTGTAATTACGGATATTCAAACCCAATAACCTACTCAAAAGATGAACTGCTTAACATCAGGCAGTCAATCCCGGACTATTTTTGTCCCGTTTTCACAAACCCGGAAAGTTTTTATGAGATTTTAGTAGGAGGAGAAGCGGCCCTTTATGGGACGTGGAAACGGCGCAGAAGAGGTAAGCGCGCAGGTGCGCTCGTAAAGTTGCGACAGCGCGGATTCTGAACTGCGCTTCCATCGATTCACTTAGCGAATCTCCGCTCCTTACCCAACAAAATGGAAGAGCTACATCTCCTCAACAGGATAAACAAGGACTTTGGACGTTCTGCTGTTCTCTGTTTTACTGAAACTTGGCTCAGCGAATCCATCCCAGACAGCGGATTACATCTGCCGGGTTTCAATCTACACCAAGCGGATCGCGAAGCGGAGCTTTCGGGAAAAACTAAAGGCGGTGGAATTTGTTTCTACATTAATGAAGGTTGGTGCTCAGATGTCACAGTTCTGAACAAGTACTGAAGTCCAAACTTGGAATCACTGTTTCTAAACTGTAAGCCTTTTTATTCACCGCCGGAGTTTTCCTCTTTCATCGTGGTCGGTGTTTACATCCCACCACAGGCAAACACCAGTCATTCACTTCAGACTCTAGCTGAGCAAATAACTGGATTGGAACAGAAATACCCAGACTCACACTTCATAATACTTGGAGACTTTAACAGAGCAAAATTAAACCACGAACTGCCAAAATATAAACAGCACATTAATATTCCTACCAGGGAAAATATCACATTGGATCACTGCTACACAGTCCTTAAGGACTCATATCGCTCTGTTCCCCGGGCAGCTTTGGGACATTCTGATCACTGTCTGGTTCATCTTATTCCTACCTACAGGCAGAAACTAAAATCTGTAAAGCCTGTTGTCAAAACTGTGAAGAAATGGACCAGGGAAGCGAAGCAAGAACTGCAGGACTGTTTTGACTGCACTGATTGGAGTATCTTTGAAGCTGCTACTGGAAATCTGGATGAACTGTCTGATACTGTGACATCTTACATCAGCTTGTGTGAAGATGTGTGTGTGCCAACCAAAACCTTCCGCACATACAACAACAATAAGCCATTGTTCACTGCCAACAGCTTGACAGCTTCGTTGGCTTCAGCTTCGTCAAGCCAAGGAGGATGCCTACAGAAGTGGTGACAGAGACCTGTACAAACAGGCCAGGAACCCACTGACAAAAGAGATCAAACAGGCGAAAAGAAAATATACTGAGAAACTGGAAAATAGGTTCTCAGCCAACGACCCTAGATCAGTGTGGAAAGGCCTGCAAGACATCACGAACTACAGGAGACCATCACCCTCTACTGAGGCAAACAAAGACCTGGCTGACGAGCTGAATGCATATTACTGCAGGTTTGAGAGAGAGCAATTCACACCTCTCACCCACTTCAGTCCTGCAACAATAGCCCCCATCACACCCCAAGAAACTCCCCTACCCCCTCTTCCTGACAGCCACACTACTCTACTGAAAATACATGAAGAGGAGGTGAGCCGGCTCTTCAAGAGACAAAACATCAGGAAAGCACCAGGCCCAGACGGCATCTCCCCCTCCTGCCTTAAGGCCTGTGCTGACCAGTTGGCTCCTGTCTTTACACAGATCTTCAACAAATCCCTAGAACGGTGTGAAGTCCCCTCCTGTTTCAAACAATCCATCATTATCCCAGTCCCCAAGAAACCCTCCATCACAGGACTAAAGACCTGTCGCACTGACATCTGTGGTAATGTCTTTGGTAATGTCTAAAGTCTTTTGAACGACTGGTGTTGGCCCACCTGAAGAATGTCACAGGAAACCTGCTGGACCCCCTGCAGTTTGCCTACCGAGCAAATAGATCAGTGGATGATGCAGTCAACATGGGACTGCACTACATCCTCCAACACCTTGACTACCCAGGGACTTATGCTAGAATCCTTTTTGTTGACTTCAGTTCAGCGTTCAACACCATTGTGGTAGCATCAGTGGGATTTTTCATGTGTTATTCAGTTTGCATGTTTATTCATTATTATTCATATATTCAGTTTGCATGTTTATTCGTTATTATTCATTACATTATTTTGCATGTTTATTAATCATTACGTAGAAATCATATTAAGCATTAGAAATCATATTAATCATTTTCATTGTGTAATCATTGTTAATTGTGGGCTCATCTCTGTTTTGTTTTGAGAGCTGTGTGCTCTGTGCCCTTATCTTCAAGGTCGAGCATGTGTCTGAATCTGTGGATCCCAGAGGACCTCAAATTGAGTGGTTAAAGTTTAGAGCTAATAAAGAGAATATAATCAGTATGAGCGTTCGAATAACTCATATATTCAATTAGACTGTAACATATTTAGAAAAGCTATTAGAAATTGACAAAGATAATTTCAGAGTAATACTAGAACTTGGTCCTGTTATCAGAGCTGCTTGGGAAGTATAAACAAGTGCCAAGAGTTGGTTTGGACTGCCAGTGCCCAAATATGGTCTGAGCTTCCGAGGTAACGAAGATTGTTATGGGAATAACTTGCAGAAGTGCCCAGTGTGTTATGGGAAAATGTGTAAATAAGAAGTTGCCTGAAGCTCTGATTCCAAAACATCTGGCCCGTAGCCTTGATGGGAGGTTGTCAATCAACTGAGTTTCTGATCCATTTCTGCAGCATGTCAATGATGAGACTGAAAGGTGTTTACAGTTGAGATGTGGCCTTGTGTCCTCACACCGTGTTCCAAAAACATTTTCTTTTGCCCAGATTTTAGTGAAGGAGGGGTGGTTACGTATGTAAGCTGCTGAATGCTTGGTCAGTGGACAGGACATATACATGATTAATTATGTATTAGAGCATAATTGTTTGACATAACCACGCAATGTATATGGCTAAGTAATATTTTGTGAATATATTACTTGATACAGAAAGAGAGAGTAACCATTGATATATAAAAAAGTGTGTATGGGAAGGAATTCCACCATTATCTTCGAGGCAGGCCAGATGGGCATGTTTTGTAGATAACTGTGGCGTGAGATGAGGGGACCTGGTAAAACTGATATAAAAGGACCCTGGGAATCACTGGATATCAGATCGTGGCTGACTGTCTTGTAAGACGCACGGTTCATTTTTGGCTTTGCTCGAGCAATTTCAATAAAGCTGTTCATTTCTTCGGCTTCTGATTTTGGACTGATTCTTTTTGCATATCTGCTAAGATTCACGGCACCATAAAACCAGATATCCTCACCTCCAAACTCTCCCGGCTCACTGTATCTCCTGCGATCTGTCAGTGGATCACCAGCTTCCTGACAGACAGAACAGAGCAGGTGAGACTGGGGAATATCACTTCAGATGTACAGCCAATCAGCACTGGAGCTCCACAAGGATGTGTCCTGTCCCCACTGCTCTTCTCCCTCTACACCAATGATTGCACATCGAATGACCAGACTGTTAAACTCCTTAAGTTTGCACACGACACAACAGTCATCGGACTCATAGAGGATGGTGACGAGTTTGCATATCGGAGGGAGGTTGAACGACTGGTGCTTTGGTGCAAACAGAACAATCTGGAGCTGAACGCGCTCAAGACAGTGGAGATGACAGTGGACTTCAGAAGACATCACTCACCACTGCTACCCCTCACTATAACCAACTGCCCTGTGAAGTCTGTGGAGACCTTCAAGTTTCTGGGAACTATCATCTCTCAGGACCTGAAATGGGAGTTCAACACTAGCTCCATCCTCAAAAACGCCCAACAGAGAATGTATTTTCTGCGCCAACTGAGAAACTATGGCCTACCACAGGATCTGATGAAGCAGTTCTACTTTCATAGCAGTTCTACTATCATAGAACCTGTCTTGTGCTCATCCATCACTATCTGGTTTGGAGGAGCTACAAAACAAGACAGGAACAGACTGCAGAGAATGATCAGAACTGTTGAAAAAATCATTGGTGCTCCTCTGCCCAACCTTCAGGACTTGTACACTTCAATAACCAAAAAACGGGCAGAGAAAATCATCACAGACTCCTCACACCCTGGACACAATTTATTTCAGCTTCTTCCCTCTGGCAGGAGATACAGAACACTTTACACAAAAACTACCAGACACTCGAACAGTTTCTTTCCTCATGCTGTTACACTCATTAACAGCTGATCAATATCACTGAACTATAATACACACCACTAACTAAATGGTGTCCGACTAAATGTTGCACATCAGTGTTGCTGCACTACAACGCACACTGCACCTTACTATTATTAGCATTTTATATATTTTGTATATAAATTTGTATAATAATTTGTATATTTCTTAATTATATGTACCTGTTAATTGTACTAGAGAGACACCATCAACCGGAACCAAATTCCTTGTGTGTGCGAAATAAAGCTGATACTGATTCTGATGCAGCTGACAACACTGCCTTTTCTACTCATCTACCGAACGTCCTGTATCCTGTGGTGACTCTCTCTGTTCCAGTCCTCATACCATTTCTCAGTACCCATCAGAGGGTAAGAACCTCCAGAACACACAAAACTATAGTGACTCCTCCACTTGGACTACCTGTTCAAACTCCGGGACACAACTACGGGGCCAAAAAAAAAAAAATACAGTAACTCTTTTAGTAGTTCAAATCATCTTAGTCTATATATTATTCTATTCTAAATTTAAATAGGGTATTATCTTTACATATACTCTTCAATTATTGTAATTAAAATTCAAGCTGCCCAAGGAGGATGGGTCCCTACTTGAGTCTTGGTCCTCCCAAGGTTTCTTCCTGTAAGGTTTGGGGAGTTTTTCCTTGCCACTGTCGCCTCAGGCTTGTGTAGCTGGGCTCTGTCACTGTGGCTGCCTGGACCACCCTAATAACCTCGGCTACCTCTGCGTTGTGTTGTAGTAACTGTACAGGAGTCGGTACTGTCGTCTCTTTCATTTATTTCTCTCCACTCAGATATTAATGCATCTGGATTGTAAAAGACAAAACAACACTGTGATGTCGGTGAGAAGCCAATGGTAGAACCCCTCTCCCTTCAGATCTTAATGCAGACTGCAATTGTACAAGTTTACAAAATATGCTTGACAATAGATGTGAACTATTCCAAATGTCACACATTACAAAATAGTAAACTTCAAATTTCCAGCAGAAAACAGACCCTCATATCACTCATATCACAGACTGAAGGAGAGAGGGCGCACAAGGCACCTGTATTTCTTAAAGTGACAGCACGCTTTTTAATATCACTTGCTTTAGGCTCGTTTTAACTCATTTTTAACTTATAACAAACATACTATATATTATTAACTAAAATTATATTTATACTACTGCAGATTTTTATGAAATGAGAAATAAATGAGAAAACAATATTACGTTGTTTTTCACACCGGTTACATTCACCCCTCCTGAATTTCATAAAAATTCTGCTCAGATGGTAGAATCACTTCTCTAACAAACTCTTGTATGCAATGTAAAAATATCTCAAAATGTGCAAAAAAATTAACAAAATGTGCAAAACAAAAGACAAAAATTAGGCCACTAGAATTATTTCATAATTCCCTCAGTTCACAGAGCTCAAATATAACCTCAGTTTAAAACTATCTGCATAACAGATCCAAAAAGGCCAAAGGGTGATCAAGCCTCTGGCACTCTTAGAGGTATATGATGCCTTACACACCATACTAACACTTGGCTCTATTAATCTTTCTCCTAACAGCTTACTCAAGTGGTACAAAATACTCCAACATTGGCCCCCTTTTTTTTCCTTTTTATAAAAAAAAACTAATTATGACAACAGAGTCATCAAAGACAGGGATTTCTTAACCATCCTACTTGCAAGGCTAGCAGTAGAAGACTTCTGAACAAAGTTTTCAATGAGACGGTTCACTTTTTTTTACTGCTCGACCAGCTCGTGTTCTGACTACATCAGGTTTAGTATCTGCTAGAGGTGTAGGTGGTCTGTCTTGGTTAGGTGCACAACAAAGAGCATCATCAGTACTACCACCTGAACTTGAACAGACTCGAGGACTTGAGTTAGTGTCCACTGATCTGTGCAGTGGATCTACTGGAGCTCTGCCCATTGTCAGATTTGTTTCTGGGCAAAGTGAAACATTATCACATTCCTTCAGTGATTTCTGATCCTCATTGTCTGTATCATTGAACACCCAAGGACTTGTCTGGTCCCCAATAGATTCTTCCCCTTCCAACTCACAGGAACGGTCAGACAAAGATGCAGTCTCTGGACCGACTTCACTGAGGTTCCTCTGTCCAGAAGTTTCAACAGGCAAGAAACTGACCTCAAGTAACAAATTTCGATGAACAACTTTGGTGTTACCTCGCTCATCAGCTATTTTGTATATGTGGGTTTGAGAGTTTCGATCCATAATAGCATACACAGTTGCTTCCCATCGGTCAGCAAGCTTCCTTTTGCCGCGTTCACCCTTATTGGCAAGTAGCACCCTGTCACCTGTACTAAGATAGGTTCCTTTGATTCTCTTATTGTAACCCTCTGCTTGTTTCTTTTGTTCTTTGACACTGTGCTTTTGAGCAATGTTCACTGCCTCCTCCAAGTTTGACTTCAGTTGCTTTGCATAACTGCTATAGCTTGTGACATTTGGATCCTTCAATACGTGCTGAAACATGGCATCCACAGGAAGCCTGTATTAATGGCACCTGTTTGACCTTGTTATCTGTATAAAAGACACCTGTCCACACCCTCAAACAGTCAGACTCCAAACTCAACCACTTTCCAAGACCAAAGAGCTGTTGAAGGACACCAGGGAAAAAAATTGTATTATAGGCTGAGAAGAGTAAATCTACAAGAGGCAAGCAGGTCGGTGTGAATAAATCACCTGTGGGAGCAATTGTAAGACATACAAGACCATTGATAATCTCCCTTGATCTGGGGCTCCATGCGAGATCTCATCTCATGGGCTCAAAATGGTCATGAGAACGGTGAGCAAAAATCCCAGAACTACACGGAGAGACCTGATGACTGACCTGCAGAGAGCTGGGACCAAAGTAACAAAGCTACCATCAGTAACACACTACGCCGAGAGGGACTCGGATCCTGCAGTGCCAGGAGTGCCCCCCTGCTTAAGCCAGTACATGTCCAGGCCTGAAGTTTGCCAGATAGCATATGGATGATCCAGAATAGGATTGTGAGTATATCATGTGGTCAGATGAAACCAAATTGAAGTTTATGGTAAAAACAAAACTCATCGTGTTTGGAGGAAGAAGAATTCTGAGTTGCGCCATACCTACTGTGAAGCATGGGGGTGGAAACATCATGCTTTGGGGCTGTTTTTCTGCAAAGCGGACAGGACGACTGATCCGTGTTAAGGGAATAATGAACGGGGCCATGTATCGTGAGATTTTAAGCCAAAATCTCCTTCCATCAGTGAGAGCATTGAAGATGGAATGTGGCTGGGTCTTCCAGCATGACAATGATCCCAAACACACCCCTCGGGCAATGAAGGAGTGGCTCCTTAAAAAGCATTTCAAGGTCCTGGAGTAGCCTAGCCAGTCTCCAAACCTCAAACCCATAGAAAATTTGTGGAGAGAGTTGAAAGTCTGTGTTGCCCCAAAACATCACTGCTCTAGAGTTCTTATACTCGTGCACAAAACTTAATGTGCAACCAGTCACCTGCTGCTGCCAGTATTCAGTATACTTACACAAATATGGAGTATATTCATATAAAGATAAACAAATGTATAAAGATTATCTACTAGACTGCTCTGCAATTAATCACCTGGAATTATATATAAAATACCAATAGATTAAATAGATTACTGTACGCCTTACTTACTGGATGCTCTAGTAAATCTATAAATAAACTTCAGTTAGTTCAGAATGCAGCTGCCCGAGTGCTAACTCGAACTAGAAAATTTGATCATATCACTCCTGTTCTATCATCACTGCACTGGTTACCAGTCAAATTCCGCTTTGATTACAAAATACTTCTTATAACTTATAAAGCTCTACATGGTCTGGCCCCACATTATCTGAGTGAACTCTTAGAGTCTTACAATCAAACTCGTCTACTTCGTTCGCAGGGTGCAGGACTTCTTTTAGTTCCTAGAAATTAAAAAAAGTCACAGCCGGGGGGAAGGCTTTCTCATACATGGCCCCCCCAAACTATGGAATTAAACTTCCCACTTTCGTTCGAGATTCAGACACTCTCCAAAGTTTCGTTTGTAAGTCTAGGCTAAAAGACATACTTATTTACGCAGGCTTTTGACTAGATTTGGGGGGAACAAGACCCCCCCCCAGGATGCATGGCTTGGGTCACTGGGGCCAGAGTCTTGGAGTCATGTCTGGCCTGGGCCTGCCTTGTCCGCTAGCCGGGGAGTGTCGGGTGGGCGGTCTGGCTGACTGGGCTTCGGTCCTCGTGATCTTGACTCGTGCATCCTTGCCTTAGACTAAGGGTAGAGGCTGGGGGGGGTTCATAGTCAAAGAGTCTTATGGTGATCAGAGACATTGGGTTTGCTGTCTTCTGCCTCCCGTGGGGTTGCCAATGTCTCATGTGATCCCTCTTGGCTGGTGTTTCCTATCAGTTCTCCTCTTTCTAGCTATGCTGCTATAGCTAATGCTGCCGGGGTCTCATGCTACAACTTGGCATCATCAGTGATTGACATGGCATCAGTTTGATTGTTAATAGACACTGTGCTCTTAATATCCCCTCCCCCTCCTCTCCAATAAACTTATTACATTTTCTGTTTCTCTCCGAGCGTGTGTTCCGGCAGTTTCCAGCCCCACACATGATGTTCATCTGCTGTAGCTGCACTCAAGCTGCTGTCCCCGTCGTCATCAGTTCCAGCCCCATCATACCCGGGGCCACTTAATGTCGATGTGCATTTACTTCACATTTTATTCGAACTTTGACTCCATGACTTTAGTTTCGCTCTTAGATTTATCATCTACACCGCCCAAGGAGGTTGGGTCCCTTTTTGAGTCTTGGTCCTCCTAAGGTTTCTTCCTATAACTCAGGGAGTTTTTCCTTGCCACTGTCGCCCTAGGCTTGCTCAATTTGGGATTGGACGTAGTTATTAGGAGATAATCTAAACTTGTAAAGTTGCTTTGAGACAATGCTTCATTGTAAAAAGCTCTATATAAATAAATCTGACTTGACTTGATTTGACTAGAGGAGATCTGCATGGAGAAATGGGCCAAAATACCAGCTACCATGTGTGCCAACCTGGTGAAGACTTACAGTAAACCCAAGAAGTTGAATCTGTTCATCTGGACATAGATTTTGTTGGAGAAACGTTTCGTCACTCATCTAAGTGACTTCTTCCGGTGATCAGTTTAATATGCAGATTGACATAGTCATTAACGGCCACGTGTGCCATTCACACATGATCAGATTTAACTTCTTGGATTTTCTTACCTGGATCATTGAGCATGCATCAAGACTTACAGTAAACGTTTGACCTCAACAAAGGTTATGTTACAAAGTATTGAGCTGAACTTTTGTTATTGACCAAATACTTATTTTCCACCATAATTTACAATTAAATTACTTAAAAATCCTACAATGTTATTTCCTGGATTTTTTTTCTCATTTTGTCTCTCATAGATGAAGTGTAGCTACTGAAAATTACAGACCTCTCTCATCTTCCTAAGTAGGAGAACTTGCACAATCAGTGGCTGACTAAATAGTTTTTTGCCCCACTGTATGCTACAATCTAATGTTACCAACAATCCCTACACCTAACACACATATAACACACTTCTGTCTGCTGTTCTCTTTTGTATCTGCATAACAATTTTACCCCTTACCTACATTAGGGTTCTTATCATTCGGAATGTTAACCTATTATTACCCAGACCCCAGGGTCCATCTCCTCCAGCAAACACAGAATATATGCAAGCCAAAAAGCGCTTACCTTTTATAAGGAGCCACCTTCTGTGGGTTGCTCAGGAGAATAACCACCTGCTCCTTTTTCAAATCCCAGCGGTGCCTCCAAGCATGTCGTGTTTTTTGGACATAATACCTGCTTACATCATCAAAAATAACTTAGTAGTTTAAAAGTTTAAAACTAAGTAGTTTAGTAGGTCAAAAATAACTTGACGTTTCAGTGGAAAATCAGACAGCAATTTTATTGCATCAACGCATTGGTGCAGGCAATAAGGACAATACACACCATAAAAATGTGAAAAAATGTCAGCAGCCTCAAGAACCCTGGCTTTTTATACTGTTCTTTAAGTTATGTCTAGACATCATGTCACAATTATTCCCCAACTTTTAGAAAATCTTCTCCCCTATCTATGTCTTTGATGTCACTGTTATCTCTGACCATGGCTGCCCAAATTTTAATCATAGTGTCAGAGTTACTGTAGTTCATGACATTTCCACATACAAAGACAATAAATGCAAACCTTGATAGAAATTTTAGTTTGGGTTATTCTTGAGATCTTGGTGAGCACTTGAAATCAGATAGCAATAGAAAGGAACACTTCAAAGTTTGAAAAAACATCCTTCGGTGTTACGGGTTCGCCAGAATGGTAAAAGGCGAACCCTAAAAGAAAAGGATTTTAGGACCCAAATGCAGTTAGCTCCATAAATAAACGCAAAAGAGATAGTGTCAAAATAATTATTAATAATGTGATTGGTTTTAAATGACGAGTGTTTTTAGCTTTGTGTCTTATTTATCTGCATTTTTAATATGCTTGATAAGTAAGAGCTATACTTGTTATTAAAAAAATTTGTATAAAAATAGTGGCACCAGAAATAGTAAAGTTTACATTGATGCCAGTAACTGAAAAAAAATCCATTTATCAGCAAATAATATATCGTCATTATAATTAATTTTGACAGTTTTATACTTGTATAATTATTACATTGCTGCTTTGTTATGGCTGGCATTGTTATTAGGTTATAATATTATGTGTATGTGGTGGAGTAATACTTGAAGAGATTCGGTCAGAGTGCCATTATCATTCAATGTTGTCACTCAGAACATTTCTCAGCCAATTATATTGCTGGGTCAAAAGTAACTGTGGTATATTAAAATATTATTTGGTAATATTTCAGTTGCAGCATTCTAAAATGATGTAAAGGTATTATAGACAATTGGTCTACGCAGTCTGTGTAGGTGAGTCACATCACAGTTGCATGTATTGAAATGTCTTACCTTTTCAGTCATGTGAACTTTGAATATACTTACATCTCCTGGAGATCTGCTCCACTCCAGATTCAGAACCCATAGTGTACCTCACCAAGATTTTGATTTTCCAGTTTTTTCTATGTTTGTTTCTTTGAATGGATAATTTTTGGTGAATCCATTCATTGTTTGTTTTAAATGTTCAGAACTCTCACTATCACACTGTTTTTTGTTTGTTTAAGGTCTACACAGCAAACTAACATGAACCTGGCTTAGACATGACAAGCGCCATGACAAGCGCCGAAATAACTTGTTAATTGGAAACCACAAATTACAGTTTTCTCACTCTAGAATAGGTAGCTGGGAATGCTTTAGCAATGCTTCCATGTGTACATTGCGCCACGTGCTATGGCAAACTTTTATTCGTTTTAATTAATTCGTTCATTTTCTTATTCACTTAATCCTGATTATGGTCATGGGAAAGCCAATGCCTAGCCAGCGCAAGGTAGGACCACCCTAGACGGCACAAATCCATCAGAGGGCATGTGTACTCGCACACTTAAGAGACACTAGTTGGCCTAACACGCATGTCTTTGGACTGTGGGAGGGAACCGGAGTACCCAGAGAAAACCCACATAGATATGAGGAGGACCCAGACCACTCCACCTGAGGATTGATCCCAGGACATCCTTGCTGTTTCAGTTCAATGAAAAATATAAACTGATTTTTGCTATAGTTTATATGTATTTTGTAACAGCTACAAAATTTCAACCATCATTTATCAGATCACAGATTGGGTTCAGTAGGTTAACTGGAGTTGATTTATACGGAGGAGAGTCGTATAAAAAGTTTGGGCACCCTGATAATTTTCATGATTTTAGTTTATAAATCATTGGTGTTCAGATCAGCAACTTGAGTTAAATATATCATATAGCAGATGAACACAGTGATATTTGAGAAGTGAAATGAAGTTTATAGGATTTACAGAAAGTGTGCAGTAATTATTCAAACAAAATTAGGCAGGTGCATAAATTTGGGCACCCCAACAGAAAAATTCCATCAATATCTAGTAGATCCACCTTTTGTAGAAATAACAGCCTCTAAACGCTTCCTACAGCTTTCAGTCTGGGTTCTGGTTGAAGGTGCTTTGGACCATTCTTCTATAGAAAACATCTCCAGTTCAGTCAGGTTTGATGGTTTCCGAGCATGGACAGCCCACTTTAAATCACAACACAGATTTTCAGTAATATTCATGTCTGGGGACTGAGATGGCCATTCCAGAACGTTGTACTGGTTCCTCTGCATGAATGCCTTGGTAGATTTTGAGCAGGGTTTGGGGTCGTTGGCCTCGGTGCAAGTTCAACTTTGTCACTGATTCTTGAACATTGTTCTCAAGAGTCTGCTGATATTAACTGGAATCCATGCGACCCTCAAGATTGCCTGTACCTGCACTGGCCACACAGCCCCACAGCATGATGGAACCACCACCAAATTTTACTGTGGGTAGCAAGTGTTTGTCTTGGGAATGCTGTGTTCTTTTTCCACCATGCATATCGCTTATTGTTATGTCCAAATAACTCCATTTTAGTTTCATCAGTACACTGCACTTTATTCCAAAATGAAGCTGGATTGTCCAAATGTGCTGTAGCACACCTCAAGTGACTCTGTTTGTGGCGTGTCTGCAGAAAAGGCTTCTTCTGCATTACTCTCCCATACAGCCTCTCCTTGTGCAAACTGCTCTGAATAGTTGAACGATGCACAGTGACACCATCTGCAGCAAGATGAGGTTGTAGGTGTTTGGACCTGGTCTGTGGCTTGACTATGACTGTTCTCACCATCCTTTGCATCTGCCTATCTGAGATTTTTCTTGGTCTGCCACTTCGGGAGTTCCTTAACTAGAACTGTGCCTGTGGTCTTCCATTGCCTCACTGTTCCTCACAGTGGAAACTGACAGCTGAAATCTCTGAGATAGCTTTTTGTATCCTTCCCCTGAACCATGATGTTGAATAACCTTTGTTTTCAGGCCATTTGAGAGTTGTTTTGAGGCTCCAATTTTGCCACTTTTCAGAGAAGATAAAAAGAGGAGAAAAACTTCCAATTGGCCACCTTAACCCTTTCTATAGTTGGATTCACTTGTGTATGTAGATCAAGGGTCAATGAGCTTACAAAACAAATTTTGTGTTCCAATAATTAGTGCTAAAGGTATTCAAATGACAGGGGGTGCCCAAATTTATGCACCTGCCTAATTTTGTTTGAATAATTACTGCACACTTTCTGTAAAACCTATAAACTTCATTTCACGGTGTTCATCTGCTATATGATATATTTACCTGAAATTGCTGAGCTGGACAACCAATGATTTATAAAGAAAAATCATGAAAATTATCAGGGGTGCCCAAACTTTTTCATACGACTGTATAAAACTTTTACTCTGAAAGTTTGAGTGGTAGTTACCTGACTCTGACTTAGATTTCAACAATTGAAATATTTAGTACTTTTAAAATTTTGCCATAAATCTATTTTCAGTCAAGATTTTGGTAATTGGTTTCCAAATAAATAAAAGGCACAGAACTAGGATTCATGGACAAAGTTAAGATAAACTCAGACGTTGGTGGTGGTTAGGGCTGCAACTAATGATCATTTTAATAATCGATTAATTGGTCGATTATTTTTTCGATTAATTGATGAATCGTGTTTAAAAAAACACTTCCATGTCTTTATTCAGAAATATAACATTGAATAACAGAGCAAATAAGTGATTACAATAATTGAATAAAAATAAATGTATTAATAAATTAAAATAAGTGCATCTCTGATGCAAACCTACATACAAACTCATTCAATCCCTTTCTTTAGGAACTTTGCATTGCAATCCAAAAATGTTAGCATGTCAACATGCTCCTGGCTAAAGCTGGCTCTCTTTTTAGAGATTATATTTCCTGCCCCAAAAAATAAACGCTCACACAGTGTTGAAGTAGCAGGAATGCATAAATAGGAGTTGGCTAGCCTGGCCAATATAGGATATCTGTCTCCGCTAACTCCATCACTGTCATTATCCAGCTAACAAGCAAAAAACAGCATCAACCGTGCTATGCCTGTTCACATAGTGCGAGTGCGCCATTACGTTCCCTCACTTCAAAACTAAACACACTTGGGATATTGTGGTGACTTACGCTGTTGTTGAGCTCCCTTCATCCTCATCGGTCACTCCAACATGTTTCCATTTCGAGGGCTGTATCAGCACCGGGGTGCTCCCGTGCCAGGTCAGATCACTTTTGCAAAGCTGGCATGTTACACATTTTTCAGTTGTGTGAAGCGTGAAGTGCTCCGACACTTTTGAGGACTTAAACTGAACCTTCTTCTCTGCGTTGGTCATGTTTCATTTGTAGAATTTATTTAACTGTTAATGTTAACTTATTTTGAAGATTCCTCGCCGGCTCCGCCTCGCTCGTTTTGTTTT
This sequence comes from Ancistrus triradiatus, assembly GCA_025084515.1. NCBI lineage: Eukaryota > Metazoa > Chordata > Actinopteri > Siluriformes > Loricariidae > Ancistrus > Ancistrus triradiatus. The sequence goes on along the minus strand of JAJAGP010001189.1, from coordinate 80,303 downwards.
TTTTTAGCGTTGACGAAGTGCCGCAAGTAACGTAAGCAGATATGATAAGGCGACAGACACATAAATCATGCGACACAACGAATCGATAATGAAATTCGTTGCCAACACTTTTAATAAATCGATTATTCTCGATTTTATCGATTCGTTGTTGCAGCCTTAGTGGGGGTGAAGCACTAATGTAATGGTTTTTCTTCGGGTGTCTTGCTTTAACTCGGACGTTCTGTAGTTTTTTTTAATAATAATAATAATAATACATTTTATTTAAAGCGCCTTTCACGACACTCAAGGACACTTTACAGAATATAGATAAAGCAAAACATACAAGAAACACCAACAATACAAACATTACAGAGAATAGGCTATTTTGAACAGGTGAGTTTTGAGTCTAGATTTAAAAACAGGAAGAGACTCGATATTACGGATGTCGGGAGGGAGGGAGTTCCAGAGTTTGGGAGCAGAGCGGCTGAAAGCTCTGCCCCCCATGGTACTCAGACGAGCAGAAGGCAAAGAGAGATGAGTGGAAGAGGAGGATCTAAGCGTGCGAGAGGAAGTTGCTATATTAATAAGATTTGACAGATATGGGGGAGCAAGATTATGGATAGCCTTGAATGTATAGAGAAGAATTTTGAAATTGATTCTATATTTAACAGGAAGCCAATGAAGTTGTTGAAGGACAGGTGTAATGTGATGAAAGGAAGGAGTTTTAGAAATAATACCAGCAGCCGCATTCTGAACCAGCTGAAGCTTATGGATGGATTTTTGAGGAAGGCCGAAGAGGAGAGAATTACAATAATCATACGGGAGGTGACAAGACTAATGTTATGATCAAGAATAGAGGCAGTAAGTATGGGGGGTGTAGTGAGGAGCGTAGACGATTGATGTTGCGGAAGATGAAAATATGCAGACCGTGTTAGATTACTGATGTGAGAGTGAAAAGAATAAGAGCTGCCAAGGATGACAACCAGACTCTTAACCTGAGGTGAGGGAGAAACTAAGGAGCTGTCAATTGAATGGAGAAACTGTCAAAACTTTAGATAGTGTGGGTGGAAAACCGCAGGGAGCAATATTTCATTTTTATCACTATTGAGTTTTAACGAAGTTAGAGGTGAACCATGTTTTTTTTTTATTTCAGATAGACAATTTAAAAGGGATAGGGTGGAAACAAAGTACTTGGTTTACCAGATAGGTAAGCTGATGGTCTCCGCCGCATAGCAGTGGAATCGATATTAAATCTGCGAATATATCGCCAAGGGGCAGAAGGTAAATGATTAAAACGGAGGGGGCCCCACACAGAACCCTGGGCACTCCATATAAAACAGGGGTAAGACTGAGATCTGAAGGATTTTAGTTTGGATGAACTGATGCCGGCCAGAGAGATATGAATGAAACCAGTCAAGTGCAATATGGTTAATGCCTATGGAAGATAGTCTATTTTAAAAAGAATAGTATGAGAGATAGTGTCAAAGGCTGCGCTCAGCTCAAGTAGAATGAGAATAAAAAATAACCCAGAATCCGCTTGCCATGAGAAGGTCATTTTGGGATCTTGGATAAGAGCAGTTTTCTGTGCTGTGGGTGAGGGGACGAAAACCAGACTGGAATTGTTCATAGAGGCAATTTTCAGATAAGAAAGTAATGAAGTTGAGTTGCAATAACTTTTTCAAGTATTTTGGAGATAAAAGGAAGATTAGAAATGGGGGCGAAGATTATTAAAATTATTGGGATCTGAGCCAGGTTTTTTCAAAATAGGAGGTAATTGCAGCAGTTTTTAAAGAGTATAGGGACAATTCCACTAGTAGTGAGGAATGAATAATGGCAGTTATGAGGGGGAGCAAGAGGAAATTACAGGATTTTAACTAAAGCTGTAGGGAAAGGAATCAAGCTGACATGTAGAAGACTTTTTGATTTGATAAAACTCTTTATTCATCCAATTACTCCAGATATCACCAACTTTGTGTGTTTTTTTGCTCTAGATGAACAACTACCTCTCCTGCCTGGTTTGATACTGATGTAAGACAGACCTCAATGAAGTGTCCGGGTTGGTCTGCCCTCTGGACTAGTTTGATCACCACAGAGCCACTTACATGCATCCTGCTGTGCCGGAAAGCATCACACTGATGAAATTGAAAGCCTTGGTTGTATGTCATAGACAGTAGTAAACAGTTGTTACTTCTGCTAGGATTTGATGTTGCACCGACTCTAACTGGAACTAACAACATTCTTTTTACATAACCCTATATTAGCTTCTGTACAACAATCAGTAGGGCAGCTCGGTGGCGTAAGCAGTTGGCGCTGTTGTGTCTCAGCTCCAGAGGTCCCCTGTTTGGTCCTGACCTTGGACCCCGCCTGTGTGGGGTTTGCATGTCCTGCCTGAGTCTGTGTGGGTTTACTCCAGGTACTCTGGTTTCCTCCCATAGATATGCATTAGGTTAATTGGGTGCTCTAAATTGGCCCAGGATTAGTGTGTCTGACTAGAGTATTGACTTAGCCTTGTGTCTGTTGTGAGTAGTCATTGATGCTGAAAGCGACGTTAAAATAAACAAACAGAAATCAAATATTCATTGGTCTGCACTGGACAACCAAATATTTTTTTAATTCACTGTTGTGTACTTATAAAGCAGGTCTTCATTATATTGTTTTGTATTAATGATAATGTTAAGTTAACTGGTGTTTACCAGAGCAGGATGAGTTCCTCTTTTCAGTGTTTGTTTAATTAATGTCAGAAACACGGTTACATCGAGCCCATGGTCAGGATCAAACTGGGGACGCTGGAGCTATGAGTCGACTGCGCTAACACTGCGCCACTGTGCCGTGACCCTCTTTTGAGTAGAGATGCAGAATTCTTTGCAACTGATTAATTTTAGATGAATGGAAATATGTCATGTATTATTGGTATGATTATCATAAATATCAATTAAACGACTAAATTATGTCTGGTAAATACAAATGAATTGTGGGTCTTATTTTTAGTTCTTAAAAGCATGCTGGAGGCCATTCTATGTTTAACAGGAAGTTGTTGGAAGTTTCCTGTCCACTTTTAAATGGGGCTGCAGTGAACATTCTGCAGTTAGGCAGCCCCCCCTCCACACACACACACTGACAATGAGATTTTATTAGTATGGAGTGAGTTGTGTAAGGTTTTTTAAAACTTAGTGTCAAGCTCATTGTGTGATGATCTTTGGAATATATCTCCATTAATTGTTGGAAGCTGTGGACTATTACCAGCTGGTTATATTTCCAGGAAGTAGCTTTGTACAAATTTCATGTATGTTGAACTTTTAAAAAATGACCATGTCACTTTTTTACCAATAAACTGCTTCTGCAATTGGGTTTTGAGGGTTTCTCAGTCTATGTAATATTCATCTTACCAGCATATAGTGTTGATGGTGAAGCACAGAAAGTGTTTGAACAGAGTAAAATGGTACTGGGTTTATTATTCTTTATTGTAGAACCATGTTTTTATTATTACTTTTAAATAATCTCTGTATTCTAAATAAACTGTTGCGCCTTAGACTACACGCCAAGTCATGAAAAGCTATCAAAATTAAAGTATTGGTTACAATGTTCATCCAACGTTTTAAACAAATGAAGTGGCCGAGTGTACTCATGAAAGGTGCATAGATACTTTTGTATCTACAAGGTCGGTTTCACGAACAGCCTAGTCGTAGCTTATTCAAGTTGAAATATTCTGTTGAAAGACAGAATATAATAAAAATGTTAAAAGGCAGCTGAATCCTTGTCCGCGATTGAAACGCGATTTTCCAACGTTGTGCAGATGCATTTAGAAGCCTGCGACGATTCCTCGTTCTTCCTACTAAAATCCTACGTCTCAAAAAAAAACGCGATCACCATTCTCCGGTTCGATCCTTTACCGACGATTCACCTACATATGTGTGCTGTCTGGGTTCAGTGTTACGGGTTCGCCAGAATGGTAAAAGGCGAACCCTAAAGAAAAGGGTTTTAGGACCCAAATGCAGTTAGCTCCAGATGGTAGTAATGAACTGAAATAATAATAACTAAACACAAAAGAGGAAGTGCCAAAATAATGACCACTGTGCCAGCGATGGCACAGCGTGGAATCGAACTCTGATCGCAGGCGTCAGAGTCCGTTACTTTAACCACGGGTCTACCGAGAGGCTCACGTGACCTGTATGAAAAAGCGGAGGTTTAACCCGAACGGAAAAGCTCCGTGATGAATGGGTGATTTAAACACGATCGCCAGTAACGGTGCTTATCACAGAAAGTAAGAGTGAGGCGAACGTGTTTGAAATCGCTCTGAGGGGGAAAACAGGAGCGATCGCTTTCTCTCCCTATCTCTCACAGAGACTGCGTGTAAGTTAAACCGGCAGCTTGAGAGAGAGAGAGGAGAAAGCGATGACGCGCTGTGACGCAAAGCTCACGGGCACCCGCAGAGACGCGGCGTGTCATGGTACTGCACATGCGAGCGCGCAGCAGAGACAACGGCGTGCGCGACGCCGGCCACCATACCGGGCATGCGCAGCATGACCTGGACGCGAAAACATGGAACGGGGCTGAGAAGCAGCGAAGCGTCCCTTTTAAATACAATACGGAACGGGGCTGAGAAGCAGCGAGGCGTTCCCTTTAAATACAAAACATGGAACGGGGCTGAGGAGCAGCAAGGCGTTCCCTTTAAACACAGCGTGGGCGGTGGCAACGGCCTCCCGCACAAAGCACAAAGAAAAGAACTTTAAATAAAGAAGCGGGCTCGGCAAGGGGATAAGAGGGAGTGCTCCAGCTGCCGCAGCAGCGAGTCTAAAGCCCCGGAGGGCGCCGGCGAGCCATGATGCAGCATAGGGGACTCGAGGAGCGGTTCCTGACTCTACTCTACTGTCTACTTCCCTAGCGGTTACCATCCGGCTTCCTAGCCGTACTATTACTGATCCTCTTCGAAGAATCAGTTACCATTATCCCTAACAATACCGATTGCCGGCGAGCGGCCGCTGCAGCACGTCTGAGCCGTGTGAAGGCTCCGATGGGCGATGGTACCCCCATCACGGTGGGATGGTGCGACCCCGACTGAACACAGGACGGACCTTAAGTACCTGAGTCAGTGGGTGTCGCCCATAAAGCAAACGAGCAGCTTAATGAGATCTGCACGTGATAATACTAATGCAATCACACAGCCTTCATCATGCCTGTGCGATTGTGCTGACTGTCAGGGTCTCAACCTGAGGCAAAGGAAGCCAACGCTGCCCCCAGCGTTGGAAAGCCAGGTGAGCCCCCGTTACATTCAGACTCCAACACACACAAACTCTGGGGTGAAAAACAAATTCTGGTGAAAATCAAAAACCTAACAATCAGCTTTTGTTCATTTACACAACGACAGGCAAACAGAGATACAACAAAAATGATCTCAAACATTTTCAATAACGCCAAAATCTTATTGAGACCTTTAAATCTGTTATGCTCATTAATCAAACTACAAATGATTGGTTATCATGTTGATTAGACACTATTTAACTGAGCTAGACATTAACATGTGTAAAACCCAATTTAAAAATCATTAAAAAGTATCAACTTAAAAATATTATATTCTAACAAGCTGCCTTGCTGAACTCCATGTATCCCTGTCAGGAATATTCTTTTATCACTAACAAACCATAACAGTGTCAAAGTCCCTGTTTAAAAAAAAAAAAATTGGCCAAAAACTGCTTTTTGCTGGTTCTGATCTTTATTAGTGTTCTGTGAACAAGGTCTGCTTGTGTGTCGCCGGCTTAGGGATAAGAGACACACACAGGGAGTGGACCAGACCAAAGGTGGCGTTTATTAGAAAAAACAGGCAAAATAATAGAACACTATGAACCGTGGACATAAAATGGATGAGGCGAGAAATACCCGAGCCAAATAGGAAGAGACGAAATCGATGACTGAGATGAATCAAAACTATGCAAGAGAAGCGATAAGCTGGGCTAGAAATAAAATGCGTGAAGTGATGAGTAGGGGCTTAGAGACGAGGTACAAACTAAGAGACTAGAGTACTAAGATGAGAGAGTGGAGCAAGAGGGTATAAATAGGAGAAGAGAAAGGACTGGAAGATGAGAAACAGGTGCAGATGATAGACAGTTGGAGAGAGAGAATGTGGTAGAAGGTGGGCGTGGTGCACTGGTCTGACTGCAGGTTATTAAATTATGTATAATCACTAACTGTTGATTTATTACATGATGAATATTCAATACTTGTGTATTTTTAAAAATTATTCCTTATTATAAAGAGTAAATTTAGATAGATCAGTCTAATTTCGAAGTGTAAATCTTAAAATTTTTATTCATTTGACATTCATTTAATTGAAAATAATCTAAACCAGATTTAAATATTAGGAAAATATTTTTACTTACATTTTATGATGTGTTTGGCTCCCCCAACAAAACATCCACCCCAGTGATACATTGTAATGTAGCTGTCATACAAAAACTTCTGTTACACTACAGTGAACACACACACACACACACACACACACACACACACACACACACACGCCACTGACTTATTAACTCATTCATAAATGTTTAATAATCCATTAAATCATAACGCACTCTAAACTCTACCAGATCTTCACAGTTTTTATATTAGCATGTCTTCCAATAGTATTTACATTAGTATAGAAAGTCACACCCTGCTGTGGAACAGGCACAGAAACAGAGGACCTCGGGACGGACCTCTGTACAGGCATGGAAACGGGCGACCCCAAGACAGGTGCTGGAATGGAAGACCTTGATACTGGCCCTGGAATGGCACTGGGATGAATGACTTCGGAACAGGTACAGAAGACCTCAGAACAGGCACTCGAATGGACTTTCTCGGCGCGGGCACTGGAACGGACGTCCACGGCACAGGCACTGGAAAAGACATCCACTGCGTGGGCACTGGAACAGATGTTTTAGGCTCGGGCACTGGAAAGGACATCTTTGGCACGGACCCTGGAATGGACTTGGGCACAGGCGACCTCTGGACGGTTTCGGGCACAGGCGACCTCTGGACGGTTTCGGGCACAGGCGACCTCTGGACGGTCTCAGGCACAGATGACCTTGAGACAGTCTCTGGCCCAGACAACCTCTGGACGGTCCTGGGTATAGAAGACCTCTGGACGGTCTCGAGAAGCAATGATCTCTGCACGGATTCTGGGATGGGCCAGGGATCCAGAAAATGGCGGGTGATCTGAGGTACTGGCAGAAGGCTGGTAAGCTGAGCCCTTGGCATAGACACGCTGGGTTGCTTGGCTCCTTCTTGTCAAGAGGACCTAAAACTGACCCAAGCGCCTCCAAGAACTGGTCACAAGTCCCAGTTTGAACCTGTGGCCACCTCTCAGTGGTCCACTGAGAGGAAAGAGACAATTAGTGACAACCCAGCATATTCAGAGCTGGGTGGGTCGAGACTAAAGTGATGCAAGCACTGTGACTGGAACTTCCTATAAAGCTCTGGGTTGACTTTGAGTCTCTCAGGTAAAATGATCTCGATGGTCAACAGAGAGCTGGAAGGGGTCACGGTAGCTCGGGACTGATTAGACTACAACACGAGTGCTGGTTTTCCCCAAGTTGTTTGATAACTCGTGTTACTTTCGCAAGCTGAGCATGAAGCTTGGAAGGCTGGCTACCAATCAGCAGGAACGGTTTGGAGTCTGATCAGATCTCGCTGCCTCCAAGGTGGGTTAAGTCTTCTGTAATGCCGACTAGGGATAGGAGACACATACAGGGAGTGGATCAGACCAAAGGTGGCGTTTGTTGCGATCGAAATGTGAGTGTGTTGCGCAGGTGAGCGTGCAGGTGTGATACCCAGTCAGATGGCTAAGTTACCCCGTTCCATTGGCACTAACACACTCCCATACTATGACATGGACTGACTTCTAAACTTTGCTTTGGAAACACTGGGTGTGATCCTCTTCCTCTTTGGTCCCGGTGCCCATTGTTTCCAAAAACAGTTTGAAAAGTTTCTCATCAGACTACAGCACATTGTTCCACTTTGTGTCAGTCCATCTCAGATAAGCTTGATTCCCCAATGTCAGGAGATTCATATGTGAATTTGGTAAATAGGAAATATTAAATTTTACTGAACAGTTATTCAACATCTGTAAGCACTTAATCCAAACACAAGGGTTCAGGACTGAACCTGGATCTCTGAAGCTCTGCATCACCAACACCCCACTTTTATTTTTTTTCCAGTGATTATTCATAATCAAATGCTTATTTATTTTATACTGTGGCGTTTAGCATTAGAAGAATCAGCGAGAGACAGTAGAGATGGTGGGAGATGTAAGAAAGCTGAAGTTCCACCCAGTCCACAGGTGACAGAGAGGAGGAGCCACATAATGAAAAGTAGGTGGAGTTACATGCATACATGCATGTACATACATACATGGCTAAGGTAGGAATTGCCCCGCTAAGAGAAAACAGAAATAGAAATATTCTCCTGCTATCAGAACCATTTTCAAGAATGAGGTCCATTCATTTACTTGACAAGTCCAGCAGTCATTCCACAATGCTCTGAATAAGTGATGCTTGGCTTCTGGTTGCTATGAATTGACAGTAAGAAAGCTTATTATAATTACTTAAATCTTAAAAATAGAGCTGAAGAATGAAGGTTTATTTGGTGATGCTGCTTCATAAGAAATGGGCTGAAAGGTCAGGTGGTACAACTAGAGTTTTGCATTCTGAATGTATTTTGAAATGCAAAACTGTTCGTGTTGGAGCTTGTCTCCAAGAAGGTAAACAACTAAAGCAGTCAAAAGACAAGGTCATTATTCAGCAGGTGCATGTAGATTAGTTGGTGTTGTTATTGATGTAAGGAAATCAGGAGGAGTTTTGCATTTCTTCTTTTCAGTCTACCTGAGCTACAACAACGTAATGCAGCCCTACGACTGACTTTTAATTTCCCTACATTCAGGTGTGTTCATCATTTAATATGGAAAATGTTTTATAGCCTGACACCTGGGATATTTCATGTTTTTGGTTCACCATACATACAGACTGTGGGGACCCAGCGGGTAAGGTACATCCTTTTATAACTGTTAGTGTTGACCAGAACACCCCACCTCTGCACAGCACCCACTGTTGGACCCTTGAACAAGGCCCTTAAGGTACAATTGCTTGAACTCTAATGTAATCAGTTGCTCAGGATAAAAGTATCTGCAGAATGAGCAGATGTAAACATAAATAGTTACATCAGGACTCTTTAGAGTTGCCAATTGACCTAACACATACCTTTGGAAAATGGCAGGAAACTTATGTAACCAGAGGAACACCATGCAGATGTGGGGAAAGCATCCAAACACCACATAAGCAGCAGCTGGGCAAGAAATTGAACCTGGGTTTCTGTAGCAGTGTGGTGACAGAGCAAGCTACAGCATCACCATGCTGAATGGGCCAAAATCTAAAAATGTGTATAAATAAATATTAAGACTTAAGTTCTGTTACGTTATTCACTTAACACCGAGCAATAACCGCAACACCTGAGCTCAGGACTGAACTTGGTCTCTGGAGCTGTGGATCACCAACACTTAACATTTACTTTATTATGATTCATTACTTATATTAGTTATGATGAAATAAGATGTGGAACTGCTAATGCAGACTTATAAAGCAGATTTGAACATGCAAAACCTTTTGAGAGTAAACAACTAAAGCAGACGAAAGACAAGGGCAATATTTCAGCAGGTGCATGTAGATTATTTGGTTTTGTCACTGATGTAAGGAAATCAGGGTAGAGTTTTGCATTTCTTCTGGATTTCCCATCAGTCTACCTGAGATACACCAACATAATGCAGCCTTAAGACGGACTTTTACCTTCCCTAAATTCAGGTGTGTTTATCATTTAATATGATAAATATTTTATAGCCTGACATCTGGGATAACTTCATGTTTTTAGCCTGGCATCTGACATAACTTAATGTTTTCGGTATATTAGTTATTATTATTTACTGCAGACTGGATGATCTGTCTACAGATTTTAACTGCCTTTCTTATTTTTAAAGTGATTTCATCAGAGATGGATCGTCTGCTCATCTTCCTGATTCTCACAGGTGAGGAGAAAAATTCTAACCTTCTACACCAGACACTAATGTGAATTAGATAAGGTTTTAGTTCTTAGAAATGTTACATATTTTAAATAAATACACAATCCTTCGCATTCTTAATCCTCTACATTAATTCGAATAACCCTAAATTCAGGTCATTTATTTCATCCTGCATTCAGCTCTGGAAGTTTCTGACCTTCATTAGAAAGCTGTTCAAACATTGTTTGTGTTCCTGTGAAGGTGCTGCAGTTTAAGTACCAGATTGTGCACCAGGCATTCCATGATTCCAGTCCCACCTCTCCCACTCTTCCATTGTTGGGTCCTTAAGCAAAGCCCCTAAAGCACAAATGCTTAGACTGTAAGATTGTGTCAGTAGAAAGCAACATTACTAACTTCATGGAAAAGTGTTGCTTTAGTCTGGATTTTGCTTGGTGTTGATCAGGTAGGACCAACGATGGAATAAAAAATATACAAAAATTCACCCAAACTGTCTTGCATCTCCATTTCCTGTGTGTTATTTGTGAATTATATGATCACGCAGGAAATCAGACAGAGATGATAGAGAGACGGACATAAGGACAAGTGTTTTACTGAATATGGAGGTCTGAGAGGGAGTACCAGTAGGATGGAGCGCCCTCTTCAGGGAATCTCCATTTTTAAATCCCTTGTCATGATGATGCCAATTCAGCCTGTAGATCTGAATCTGAAAAAAAAAAAATTATTTGACAAAAAATTTAAAGATATTCCAATAAATGGCACAACTGTCCTGTACCAGTTATTAACTTACCGTAACTAAATTTGTGTTGATCTATCTCATATGGATTTCAACGCCTCAAAAAGTTTTGTTTCAAATGATTTGTGTGTTCATTTAACAGATTTATTAAATTACATATTCCATTTCTCTCATGTTTTCAGATCAAGCTAATTAACAATAAAGTTTCACTCTTAATAAGGATGCCAAAACATCCTTATCTGGATTTCATTTACTTCACTCTTTAATGATCAAATTTAGTATTACAAACTAAACCGAGACATCACATGCTGCTGTCTTCACCTGATCTACAGCTTCAGTGCTGTGTACTACATTATGAAAGAGTTTTTCCATCCTGGTACAATAACATGTGAATGAAAAAGTAATCAAATGTAATTGTTCCAAGAGAGATTCTGTAGTTGTTGTTTTTTTAAATGTATTAATATAGCTACAATAAGAAGAAACTAGAGTATGGTGATGGAGAATCCATAAGCCATGATACAGAGTGCTCCCCCTAGTTGTATTAAATAGAGGAATTTCATATAAATGTAACTTCCCTCTAGAGGTGCTGTTAACAGAGGTTTATGTGGAGCACATCTCAGAAAAGCAGAAGAAGTAGAATGTGCTTATAGAGGGTGAATCCCATTTCAGGGGCTGCATCCTTCGAAGGCTGCATTTGAAGACCGATTGCGTCATAGCGCCGCGCCTAGGCTGTCCCATTCCGAAGAGTCCTTTGTATCCGGCCGACAAATGCAGCCTTCTTTTCCCTGAAAACAAAGGATACATCCGATGTATCCTTCGCCACCTACCATATCCCGAGGTGCATTGTGCATGAGGGGAACTTGGGGATATCGGATCGATTGGCTGAGGAATATACGTTATTTAAATGTAAGGATTTAGAAACTCGAATAGGTAAATGTTAAAAGCAAAAGCACAACATTTTTTTGGTTTTGTTTTAGGGAGCAAGGAGCAAACTGCTTGAGGGAAAATTAATGCCAGCACCTGCAGTGAAGCTTCTCCTCCAATAATTGAAAAAACAAAAACAGCATATAAACTAAACTCAAAATTTCTGGCTGCATTGTTATAACAATTATTGCTGTTTTGTGATATGGTGCGGGCGGGTGGTTCAGTGACACAAACAGGAAATCCAATGCAGAGTAGACAGTCTCATTTCGGTTCGGCCTTTACCGCAGTCTACCCAGCCTTTCAAGCACACACCTTCATAGACCGAGTAGACTGCGTCCTTCGAAGGATGCAGCCCATGAAATGGGATTCACACAGACTGTAACTAGATCTGCATTTCCTGAAGAAACTACAACAGTCCTTGAAAAATGGCAAATGGAAGGAATGGTGTCGCTAGGTGGTTGCTATGGTGTTATTAGTTGGTTGCTATGGTGTCCCAGGTGATTACTATGGTGTTGCTAATGGCATGCTGAGAGACTGCTGTGGGGATTGTGAGGATCTTGCAACCCTGACTCAACAGCTCTTATTCGGAGCAGCAGTTAAAGCCATGGAGTGTACTGTACGTGACGTTTTCACATGCCACTGGTTCTTTCTACATGATAGTGGCACGTGCCAGTATGAAAAGCGCCCCCAAACGTTACATGACAGTTATCACAGTCAAGTCAAGTCAAGTCAGATTTATTTATATAGCGCTTTTTACAATGGAGCATTGTCTCAAAGCAACTTTACAAGTTTAGATTATCTCCTAATAACTACGTCCAATCTCAAGTTGAGCAAGCCCTAGGGCGATCAGTGGCAAGGAAAAAACTCCCTAGTTCTAGGAAGAACCTTGGTAGGACAGAGACTCAAAAAGGGACCCAACCTCCTTGGGCGGCGTAGATGATAAATCTAAGAGCGAACTAAAGTCATGGAGTCAAAGTTCGAATAGAATGTGAAGTATGCACATCGACATTAAGTGGCCCGGGTATGATGATAAATCTAAGAGCGAAACTAAAGTCATGGAGTCATGGTCGAATAAAATGTGAATTATGCACAGTGGAGCTCAGTGACTTGTTATGCACAGTGACTTGGCTTGTATGACAGTGCCAAGGTGACAGTGTCACAAGCGACCCCGTGGCACATGACACTTATTACAGTCCCATGGACTACATGATTACAAAATATTCAAGAGGATTCATAATAGGTGTTATAAATTCCTAAGCTAGTCCCACACACAAAAAATAATGTAAAAAAATTACAGAACTGAAGGAATTTACTAGACATTTATTGTACGTTTTCCGTGAACTCGTATAAGCAGGGAGTTATTAGTTATAAGAGAATTAAATTTGTAATTACATTGTCACAAATTGGAATGGTTCAAACTAAATAAAAGTTGCTCCCTATACATGCTTTTGTTATGGTTTGAATTTTCTAAGTGGTATAAAACAACAAAGGGCTATGTATTTTTTATTCCCTGACAAACAAATTCTATTTCATTACATTAAAAATAAATCACTGCATATCATACCTTGAGTGTGACATGCTTACCTGGCATAAAACTATTTAAGATTGAGTTTGCTGAAAACTATTTTAATCATATTTTACGTACAATTTGCAGAATAAAATAGGATTTTACCATTCCAGTACTGTAGATTCTTACAGTAAATATGTCTGAAATCATGAGTATCAGTAATATTCAAGAATACTGTCACGAATCAGACTGAGATTTAATAAGCAATCAGCGTCGTAGGGTACAGGCAGAGTCGATACCGTGAAGACCATCCAAAAACCAGAGCAAACAGAGCAAAATCACAAACCAGAGCGATAATCCGAAGAACAGGCAGTTAGGGTCAAAACCATGAGAACCAGAGAATACAAGGAACGCTCAGAAATGTACCGCATGGCAAATACAAGACTTTGCACTGAATGAGCCAAACTTCACAACTTGGATAGTAGGAAAATAACCGGCGATCAGAATTCTGGTGACAGCGAGGAGGAGGAACAGCAGCCTCAGATGTGACAAATATAGTACGATGATTGATAACGATTTGATTTGTTTACTTTATTGGACTTCAAAATGTGATGTATATAGAACTGAAAAGACATTTTGCATATGTTTGCTATCCCATTACTTCGAATTCCTACAATAAAACACTTAAAATCACAACAAGCACATGAGAAAGTGCTGAAAAAATATAGTGGTGTGATTAGATAGAAATTTGATTTGTTTATTTTACAGAAAGTAAAAATTATCCATTTGCCATCTCATTTCTTCATATTGCAAAAGTAAAAACAAGTCATATTATGAGTATGTAGGTGTGATTTTTAAATATATAGTGAAGTTAACTGAGACATATACAGTGGGGCAAAAAAGTATTTAGTCAGCCACTTATTGTGCAAGTTCTCCTACTTAGAAAGATGAGAGAGGTCTGTAATTTTCATCATAGGTACACTTCAACTATGAGAGACAAAATGACGAAAAAAAATCCAGGAAATCACTGTAGGATTTTTAAAGAATTTAATTGTAAATTCTGGTGCAAAATAAATATTTGGTCACCCACAAACAAGCAAGATTTCTGGCTCTCACAGACCTGTAACTTCTTCTTTCCGAAGCTCTTCTGTCCTCCACTCGTTACCTGTATTAATGGAACCTGTTTGACCTCATTATCTGTATAAAAGACACCTGTCCACAGTCAGACTCCAAACTCAACCATGGCCAAGACCAAGAGCTGTCGAAGGACACCAGGAAGAAAATTGTAGACCTGCAGCAGGCTGGGAAGAGTGAATCTACAATAGGCAAGCAGGTTGTAACTGTGGGAGCAATTGTAAGACATACAAGACCATTGCTAATCTCCCTTGATCTGAGGCCCCACGCAAGATCTCATAGTGCCAGCCGTGCCCCCTGCTTAAGCCAGTACATGTCCAGGCCCATCTGAAGTTTGCCAGAGAGCATATGTATGATCCAGAAGAGGATTGGGAGAATATCATGTGGTCAGATGAAACCAGAACTGGGCCAAAAGAATATCATGTGGTCAGATGAAACCAAAAATGGGCCAAAATACCAGCTACAGTGTGTGCCAACCTGGTGAAGACTTACAGGAAATGTTTGACCTCTGTCATTGCCAACAAAGGTTATGTTACAGAGTATTGAGTTGAACTTTTGTTATTGACCAAATACTTATTTTCCATCATAATTTACAATTACAATTAGCTTCTTTAAAAATTCTACAATGTGATTTCCTGGATTTTTTATTTTCTCATTGTGTCTCTCATAGTTGAAGTGTACCTTTGATGAAAATTACAGACCTTTCTCATCTTTCTAAGTAGGAGAACTTGCACAATCAGTGGCTGACTAAATACTTTTTTGCCCCACTGTATTTTTTGTTTTTAATAGCACTCTTTCTGGTACATGTCTTACTTACTTATGTTATGTTTATTAAGCTGTAAAACTGAATGCTGAAACTGAATCTCTGTAAAAGCACGGGCACCTTTCCACCCATCACCGCTTCACAACAAGGTACCAAAAAACATGCAGATTTAGACACGCAGTGAATCTCATCACTGTAGCGTGAAAAAACATTTTCCAAGTGCAGACTGTGTGATGGTTTCTTCATAATGTCTAGAAGTGGAATAATCTGATGGTGGGCATCTTATTACATAACTACATAACAATGACAGCCTAATCAACCAACGGAATGCTCGTTTCAACACAACAACTCTAAAGAATTTGAAATCGTAATACCCTTTTTATATTTTTTTTGTTTTAATAGTAAGAAAGCTTCAGAATACATGTCAAAACATGAAAAATGTAATCATCTTTTTTATAGCTATGCAACAACATTTAATCGACCACTATATAGTCATACAATATCTTATATTGTGTATATATATAATAATAATAATCAGCAGCTGCAGCAGTGACAGCAGCAGCATAATAGTTATAAAAGTTAAACATATAGGCTACAAACACTGAGAGCGAGTGAAATAGTTTAAAGCAAAGCCTTTATTGAATAGCATAATTATAAACATTCGGAAATAAAAATAAACATATCAAATACACAACAGATGAAGTAATTACAAAATAGCAAATAGCTCTACAATACAATATTTCACCATTCAGGTTTATGTGAAGACATCTAACTATTCTAAACTCTAAATGGTATGGTATTCAATTTATTGTCATTACACATGTACAAGTACAAGGCAACGAAATGTCTTTTTAGAAGAAACAAGAAATAATGAACACATTTGGAAAGAAGGAGAACTCCTTCCAGCACACAAGCGCATAAACATAACATAAACACACAACTAGTCACTGGTTAGGGATGTGGGTAGCGGGAAAAGTAACCAAAACGACAAGCAGCCATCCGTGTGCGCTGGCGTTTCGGCGCGCCCTGCAGACCCGTCCTGCCGTCCTTGGTGGAGATAAGTTTAGAGTGGAGGCGTTTGGTTTGGGTAGGGACAAAAAGTTCTGTCAGTCACATTCTTGCACAGAAAGAGTCTGTACAAAGTTCGGGATGACGTGGCAGTATAGAGCGCTTAATGCCCAGAATGAAAAAGTCAGTGGATGTGGGGTGGGTACTAGCAGCAGATCCTCTGGAGGAATTTCTTATCAGCGAGGCCGTTGCTGATAACAGGAAAGCCGAGTGTAGAAATGACTTTTGTTTTGACTGAGCTCTAAATTTTTAACACTCAGAACCAATGTATGTCTGATGATTTACCTCATTTCGCAAAGCCGTTAGTTTCTCCGTGACGGATTCCATAGTGCGATTAATATGCGCAGTCTGAGTTCCAATGGCTCTGCCCACCATTTCAATCTAATCAAATTGGGCAGTTTCAGGGGACCTTTGACAACTGACCCAAGTCTTTTAATTTTCCGATACAGCAGAGTAACGCCTAATCCAATCAGCAGAAACCCCACAATCAAAGTTCCGAATAGATAAACATCCTCAATGTCCTCCAACGAAAGAGGTGCCAGGCACACGACTCCCCACTCCTCCCACGGGTCCATCGAGTATCCTGCCATCTGTGTTCCGTCGGGGCATGTGGGTTCCCCCGAACCCGAACTTCTCGATGAGAAGATGGTGTCAATAGCATTCAGAGACCATTTAACCAATTCCATAATTTGTTCTTTGAGGAGCAGTGCTAAGGAGTAGAGTAGACGAGACAGATACAAAGAAGCCAAGCAGCAGAGATAAGGGAGCGAGGAACAGTGCGTCTGCCTTCCAGGAACAGAAAAGTCAGAAAATGATCATAAAACAAAGAGTTATATAAAAATAAATCACATATTTTGCTGAAATTATGTAAAATAAATTCAGGGAGTCTGTATGTTAAGTGGTTTAAGTTATTTGTTTTAAAAGCGTACTGCATACGAGCCATGACAGCCTTGCCAAATAATTGTCACTTGATTGTCACATAACGCATAGGGGTGGTTAGCCACTGTCACATGTCAGTATCATGTAAGCCAAGCCACTGCAATATCTGTCATTATTTTTCAAACGGTCGCATGCCACTGTTATGGGCATTGTCATGTAAAACCCCAATTCCAATGAAGTTGGGACATTGTGTAAAACACGAATAAAAATATATTCCCATATTAAATTGAAGACACTACAAAGACAATATATTTAATGTTCAAATAGATCAAGTTTATTGATTTTCACTGCCTGCAACACGTTCCAAAAAAGTTGGGACAGGGGCAACAATGGAGTGGGAAAGTTGAGGAATGCCCAAGAAACATCTGTTTGGAACATTCCACAGGTGAACAGGTTTATTGGAAACAGGTGAGTGTCATGATTGGGTATAAAGGGAGCATCCCCGAAAGGCTCAGTCGTTCACAAGCAAGGATGGGGTGAGGGTCACCACTTTGTGAACAACTGCGTGAGCAAATAGTCCAACAGTTTAAGATACACGTTTCTCAACGTACAATTGCAGTGAATTTAGTGATTTCATCATCTACAGTCCATAATATCATCAAATGATTCAGAGAACCTGGTGAAACCTCTGCAAGTAAGCATCAAGGCCGGAAACCAACAAAATCAGAATCAGGTTTATTGCCAAGTAAGTTTTCACAAACAAGGAATTTGGTTAGGTGTATTGGTACATGACAAAAAAAAAAGAATAAGACAAAAGAAATGACAAATTATATGAAGTTAAATTATATTAAATATATCCATTAGGACACGCCTAATGTAAACAAGGTGCAGGCATTCACAGTTTGAGATTATGCATTATTATAGCATACCATATGGAGTGGTACGCTATTATGCATATGTGCAAATAGGTTACTAAAATTAAAATTGAGGCTGTCAGTGGGAAATCCAGGCGTTGTTGATTAGGCCGACTGCAGTTGGGAAGAAACTGTTTTTATGTCTTGCGGTTCTGGTCAGAGTAGACCTTCGCCTCTTGCCTGAAGGAAGCAGGCTGAATAGATTATGTCCAGGATGAGAGGGATCAGCCATGATTTTTCCTGCCCGTCTCAGTGTCCGAGAGTCATGTAAATCCTGGAGAGGTGGCAGGTTGCAGCCAATCACCTTCTCTGCTAAGCGGATGATGCGCTGAATTTTGTCCTTGTCCTTGACAGTGGCAGCAGAATACCAGATTGTGATGGAGGATGTCAGAATGGACTCAATGATGGCAGTGTAAAAGTGTACCATCAACGCCTTTGGCAGATTGAATTTATTCAGCTGCTGCAGGAAGTACATTCTCTGATGTGCCTTCTTGGTCAGGCAGCTGATATTATGCTCCCACTTGAGGTCCTGTGTGATGATGATGCCCAGAAACCTGAAGAATTCCACGATGTTGACTGGAGAGCCACAAAGGGTGATGGAGTTGGGTGGAGCGGGGTTCTTTCTGAAATCCACAACCATCTCCACCGTCTTGAGTGTGTTGAGTTTCAGGTTGTTATGGTAGCACCACGACACCAAATGGTCGATCTCGCTTCTGTAGGCTGACTCATCCCCATCAGAGATGAGCCCAATGAGGGTGGTGTCATCTGCAAACTTCAGGAGTTTGCCTGACTGGTGACTGGAGGTGCAGCTGTTTGTATAAAGGGAGAAGAGCAACGGTGAGAGGACGCAGCCCTGAGGGGTACCGTGGTTGGTAGTTCTGGGGTCAGAGACGTGTTTTCCCAGCTTCACAAACTGTTTCCTGTTAGACAGGAAGTCAATGATCCACCTGCATGTGGAGTCAGGCACATACAGCAGGGAGAGCTTCTCATGCAGTATGTCCGGGATGATAGTGTTAAGCGCAGAGCTGAAGTCCACAAACAGGATCCTGGCGTTGGTTCCTGCAGAGTCCAGAAGCTGGAGGATGAAGTGGAGGGCTGTGTTTACTGCATCATCCACAGACCAGTTACAGTAGCAGGCGCTCAAAGGACTTCATGATTACAGAGGTCAAGGCGACAGGTCAGTAGTCATTTAGATCAATTGGCCTTGTTTTTTAGGTACGGGGATGATGGTGGATCATTTGAAGCAGGCTGGTACATGGCATGATTCCAGTGAGGTGTTAAAGATCTCAGTGAACACCAGAGCCAGCTGTTCAGCACAGTGCTTCAAGGTGGACGGAGAGACAGAGTCTGGTCCTGGTGCTTTGTAGGGGTTATCTCTTAAACAGTTTGTTAACTGAGCTAAGTATGGAGAGGGTCGTCATTATTGTTGTTTCAGCGGAGGAGGGTATCTCTGAGGCATCAGCCTTGCCCGCTGCTTGAGTGGTCGAGCAGGAGGTGTGAGTCAGGGGGGATGTGTCAGCACTGTCCTTTTGTCTTTCAAATCGACAGTATAACTCATTCAGGCTGTTGGCTAGGTGCGAGTCGTTACCGGAATGGGGGGCTTTAGGTTTGAAGTTAGTGATTTTGCTAAGGCCACTCCAGACAGAAGCAGAGCCGTTGCCTGAGAACTGCTTTTGCAGTTTCTGAGAGTACGTTCGTTTAGCGTCTCTCACGGACTTGCTAAACATGTACTTGGAATTTTTTTTACTGCTCTCTGTCCCCACTTCTAAACGCTTTCTCCTTGTCCATCCTTAACTGCTTGAGTTTAGCTGTGAACCAGGGTTTGTCGTTGTTGTAGCTGACCCTGGTGCGGGAAGGTGTACAGCTGTCCTCACAGAAGCTAATGTATGACGTCACAACCTCTGTGTAT
Source organism: Ancistrus triradiatus (assembly GCA_025084515.1). Lineage (NCBI taxonomy): Eukaryota > Metazoa > Chordata > Actinopteri > Siluriformes > Loricariidae > Ancistrus > Ancistrus triradiatus. The sequence continues at coordinate 60,448 of JAJAGP010001189.1, read as the reverse complement.
TCATCCAGACTGTTGGTAGCAGTCCTGAACACATCCCAATCAGTGCATTCCAAGCATGCTTGAAGATTCCCTATCGCTTCATTGGTCCAAATCTTCACTGTCCTCACAACAGGTTTAGAGAGTTTTAACTTCTGCCTGTATGTGGGAATCAGGTGGACAATGACGTGGTCAGAGTGACCCAATGCAGCGCGAGGGACGGCATGGTATGCACTATTGATAGTAGTGTAGCAGTGATCTAGAGTGCTTCCCTCTCTGGTCGGGAATTTAATCAGCTCACGATATTTTGGAAGTTCATTGGTGAGATTTCCTTTATTAAAATCAATGAGGATAATAACAAAGGAGTCCGGGTATGTCCGCTCCACCCATAATACCTGATCAGTGAGCATATGCTGTGCTTCATGCACATCAACTTGCGTTGGAATGTAAACACCGACTAGAATGAATGAAGCGAACTCACGGGGTGAGTAGAAGGGCTTACAATAAGAGAATAATAAAAGTTTCCAGAAAGGGAGAACAGTGCTGCAGAATCGCTGTTACATCCTTACACCATCCACTATTGATATAAAAACAGATGCCACCACCCTTAGTTTTGCCTGAGAGCGAATTTTCGATCTGCTCGGATTCTGTGCGGGTGCCTGCAGTCCAGACCTGTCTCCCACTGAAAATATGTGAGCAACTGAAGTTGTACATCAAGCAAGAATGGGAAAGAATTCCACCTACAAAGCTTCAACAATTAGTGTCCTCAGTTCCCAAACACAAGATTGTTGTGATGTAACACAATGGTAAACATGCTCCTGTCCCAACTGTTTTGGAACATGTTGCAGGCATCACATTCAAAATGAGTGAAGATTTGCAAAAATCAATAACATTTATCCGTTTGAACATTAAATATCTTGCCTTTGTAGTGTATTCTATGTGAACATGGATTGAAAAAGATTTGCAAATCATCGTATTCTGTTTTTATTTATGTTTTACACAACATCCTAACTTCATTGGAATTGGGGTTGTAATACTAAATGATCATAAAATATAAAGAGTTATAAAAATAGATCACATATTTTTACTGAAATTATCTAAAATAAATGCTGGGAGTCTGTATGTTAAGTGGTTTAATTTATATGTTTAAAAAGCGTACTGCCTACGAGCCATGTAAACCTTGTCACTATATTGATTGTCACATAAGCCACTGTGATAACTGTCATACACCGCTAGGGGGCGCTTTTCATACTATCGCATGCGACTGCCATGGGCATTGTCATCTAAACCAAGCTACTGCAATAACTTTCATGTACCATGACAATTGTGACAGTGGCAAAAGCCCATACAGAGAAAATGTAACTGAACTAGACAAGTAATGCTTTAATCAGATACTGTATTTACAGTTTTTATTGTAGCTCTGAAAAGACATAGTGCCATAGTGTCATCCTTCAAGTTAATGTTCCTCAGTTTTGTCCTCTTATGATGTTGGGCGGCAAAAGAGACAGGTCGAGAGTAGTTGAGGGTGGGTGGTGGTGTCTGGGATAGCTGCAAGCTGAAATCATATGCATAACAAAAATGGACTGATGGCCCTCTAATGGTTATGCAGAAGGAGGGGCTACGTCCTCAGAACCAAGAAATCCCAGGAAAGCTAGTGTTAATCACCTCGTTTGTAACAGGACACATGAGCCGTGAGGTTATGTAGTTTTAATAATGAGTTAATGTCACTAGACGTTATTAGAATTGTTATTGAATCGTTATGGATAAATCCGGTTTATTTATAATAATACAGGCTGATAAAGTGTTAGCGGCTAGCATAACTGTTACAGTGCTAAGCAGCAATCTTAACTGAGTTGCAAGCTATACAGGATGTGATGTGTGTTTGTTTATAGTTTTCACTTCACAATGTACAACAAACAATGTAAATGTTCAAAGTTACTCTGTTTCCCTTCATGCTTAGTCCGAGTTAAATACATTCGGGAAGAGAGCATTATAATATAGGAAAGTACTGTATATGAAACTAACTGCCATAACGTCTACATTATAATTACATTAAAATCCAGTGATAACTAGCAAAAAATTAAATGTATACACATTATTTTTCATGTAATAAATGAACTGTGTGAGAAAAGTAAGTTTTATTATATACAATTTATTCGGAAAGTCTTCAGACCCTTTCACTTTTTTTCACATTTTATAATGTTGAAGAATCAAGATTTTCCGTCATTCTGCACCCAAAAATACCCCATAATGACAAAATGAAAATAGAATTTTAGAAATTTTGCAAAGTTACTGAAAAGGAAAAACTAAAATATTGCATTTTTGGGTGTGCAGTCTTCTTGGGTATGATGCCACAAGGTCTGGACATCTGGATTTTGGGATTTTCTGCTATTCTTCTCTGCAGATCCTCTCAGGCTCTGTCAGGTTGGACAGCCATTGGCTTCAAGTCAGGGCTCTGGCTGGGCCACTCAAGAACATCCACAGAGTCGTCCCTAAGATACTCCTGTGTTGTCTTCGCTCTGTGCTTAGGGTCATTGTCTTGTTGGAAGGTGGACCTTCGGCCCAGTCTTCTGTCTGGTCGCTCTGCCATAAAGCCCACTCTGGTGGAGTGCTGCAATGATGGTGGACTTTCTGGAAGTTTCTCCCATCTGCACACAGGATCTTGGAGCTCAGCCAGAGTGACATTTGGGTTCTTGGTTTCGTCTCTTACCAACGCCCTTCTCCCTCTATTACTTTTTTGTAGCCTTCCCCAGATCTGTGGCTTCACATAATCCTGTCTCTGAGCTCTACATGCAGCTATTTCCTCGTCATGACTTGTTTTTTGCTCTGATATGCATTGATAGCTGTGAGACATTTTATCGACAGGCGTGTCTTTCTTTTTAATGTCTAACCAACTGAATTTAGCACAGGTGGACTCCAGTCAAAGTGTAGAAACATCTCAAAGATGATGAACAGTGTACGTAAGCTGCATACAAAATGTCAGTAAGGTATCTGAAAACTGAAATAAGTTGACAATAAACGATTTAAAGATGATATTTAAATACACAACATTATCATAAAATTGAACTAAAAAAGAAAATTATTAGATAGAAGCAATGTATTAATCTACAATCATCAATGTAGTATGTATATTAATATTAGGATTAATATTAAGGAATATTTTATGTTACGCGGGGGGCAAGGACCCACACTAAGTTTTTTTTGAGCGGAACCCAAGATGTGGATCAGCAGGCAGACACAGGACAACGACGTGCAGAAGAACAGATTTTTGTTAACAAATGAATGGTGTGGTGATAATGTGGTGTGGTACGTGTGTGATCGGGAAGAGTCCAGGAAGATGGCAGCACGGAAACCAAAAACGAAAACTGACGAACTAGGCGGCGGCTGTGCATAGTTGCTTCCACTGTCCTGGGTGGAATGAAGGTTGGCAGGAATCTGGGTGAAGTTGGAAACGGCAGGAACGGACAACAGGAACTGGAGAAAGTACTTGCAGTTAACTCCAAAGAATGAAAATAAACGTGGCTAGGGAGCCAGAAAGGAAAAAGCAGGAACTAGATATTAATAAACTGCTGTGGTGAATAAACACTGAGATGAACAGCAAAAATAAAACAGCGTGAGAGCTGTAGACCATGATTACAGAAGGCTAAAGTAGCCACACACTAATGATAAGCTAGCACTAACGCTAAGATAATGCTCAGACAATTGCAAAAGGTAAATGCTAAGTTAATCGCTATAGCATGAGAGAAACCAGGTACCGGGTAGTAGCGAAGACTATCTGGCGTCGTCTGGGTGATCGATTGGCGACTAAATGGTGAAAGATCACTGTGGAAGCAAACACACACACAAGCACGCCACTCTCGAAGGACATAAACAAACGGGAGTAAAAGAGCGTCAACAAATAACAAAAACGGGCAAAAACGGAGCGGGGACAGGGCACACCCTAACAATTTATAAAATAAAAGAAGATTTGAATAAAAATAAATATTGTGTGTCCTACATCTTGAGACATCTTAAGATGCTTGTCTATAGACATGTCTTAAAGACTTGTCTTTAATTCTTAAGACATGCCTCAAGATGTCTTAATACATCTTCATAATGTATCTTAAGACATGTCTAGACATGGTGATGGCTGAGTATGCTGGTCCTGCATAAAATCTCATCCACAGGTTTCTCCCCCAATTCCTGACCATCAGTCATAACTACTGTCTGATCCAGCAGAAGAAAAATTGGACTGAAGCTCAGTCTTACTGCCGAGCCAGGGGCAGCAATCTAGCTACAGTCCAAACTGATGCTGATGTCATTTCACTTCAAACTGAAGCAAAGAGCAAAGGGTTCAGCTCTGGAGCTTGGATTGGACTGTACAGAGACATCGACAACTGGCGCTGGTCCTTACACAACGAGCCATTAAGTAGTTTCAGACCATGGTATCCAGGAGAGCCTAACAACAGGCTTCAAGAGTGTATAGTAGTCAGTCAGTCTGGGTGGGGTGATACATCATGCACTTATTCATCACCCTTTGTGTGCTTTGATGGTGAGTAACAAACGAGTCACTTTACAGTTTGTCAGAAGAAGAGTTTAACTGTTTACAGTGTGCTCTAAAGTATCAAACATGTTTGATTATAAATCTGACACCACTACATAATGCCGAGTTGTTTTAATAGTACAAATACACACCAATCAGATGCAGTGGTGCTTGAAAGTTTGTGAATTTTCTATATTTCTGCATAAAAATGACCTAAAAAATCATCGGATTTTCACACAAGTCCTAAAAGTAGATAAAGAGAACCCAGTTAAACAAATGAGATAAAAATACTATATTATTACATTTATTTATTGAGGAAAATGATCCAATATTACATATTAGTGAGTGGCAAAAGTATGTGAGCCTTTGCTTTCAGTATCTGGTGTGACCCCCTGTGCAGCAATAACTGCAGTTAAATGTTTCCTGTAGCTGTTCAGAAATCCTCAGAAATCTTCTATGTTCGGACCATGATACACTTCCAGAAACGTGTTGTGGAGAGCAGACTTTGATAGATCACTGTTCTTTAAATAAAACAGGGTGCCCACTCACACCTGATTGTCATCCCATTGATTGAAACACCTGTCTCTAATTTCACCTTCAAATTAACTGCTAGTTCTAGAGGTTCACATACTTTTGCCACTCACTAATATGTAATATTGAATAATTTTCCTCAATAAATAAATAACCACATATAATATATCAGTCTCATTTATTTATCTGGGTTCTCTTTATCTACTTTTAGGACTTGTGTGAATATCTGATGATGTTTTAGGTCATATTTATGCAGAAATATAGAAAATTCTAAAGGGTTCACAAACTTTCAAGCATCACTGTAAACCATTAAACCACCTGGTTCGTAACAATGCGGTTAATTGTGTGCTGTTCTAATGCTATAATCAAGGTTATTTGTTATATGGTCTGTGAGTGGTTTTAGTGGTTTTAATGGTTAACTGCTGATCACTTTGTACACAGTTTTATACACACATTTGGGCACATGTGGTCCAAAGAGTCCAAATGTATCCCCTGCAATTAAAAAATACAAACAACCTGTTTCTGTATTTTCCAATTTCTGCAGAAGCTCCCCGTAGCTGGCCTGTATACGGGCCCAGTAGATCGACATTTTTTGCATTCTTAATAACTTAAAACATTCTTAATACACAGTCCAAAACACAAACTGAAAATAATTAATACTATTATGACTACCTGCATACCGATTTTCAACCGTCTACAAGCAGCCATTCGCCAGAAATCACGTACCAAACACAGCTGTCCGCCATGTTTGTTTACATAAATAACCATACCTCCCAACTATTAGCCTTTTAAAATATACTTAGGATGTAAAGTAACTTTTGATTTTATCATAGAAAATTCACTTACCGTCTAAACAACTCCATGATACCGTTAAACTCCAGATAAAATGTCAGTAAAGTCCTTTTTTCACTTGCTCAGTCGTCCATTCATTTCCAATGTAACCGAAGACGAGCGTTCTTTGGCTGTGTTCTAACTACAAAACACGATGTACCCTATAGGAGGGCTCTGTAAGTACTCAGTTCGTTATTTGTTCGTGAGCTTCCAAATGTCATTGGTTAGCGTTTTTTTTCCAGCCAGTCAAATCATAGAGAGGTGGGAGCTGTTCCTTGGCAGTATGGAAAATTGAACGATCTGTGTAAGCGCTGATTGGATGACACCCCTTCCGTTGGAAAGCCAATAGTCTAAGCTTTCTAACAACATGTCACATGCCACGCTCGGGTTCACACAGCGCGTAGGGGATGGCTGAAAAACAGCCCTTTCCCAGCAATGCAGAGGACTATATTTAGCGTGATTTATTCAGATAAATAGCAAAATAACGCTGAATTGTGACTAATATTTGTTTGTTCTATTACAGAAGACATAAAAAAAACTTGCAACCATTTGATTTATGATGACAGGCTTCTTTTTATTCATATTTTTAGAGGTCATGACCCATTTCGAGATGAATAGTGATCAATACTAAAAAAGCTGTGTAACTCTTGAATACTTTATTGTATCTGTTAAAAATTTTGGATTTAGCTTGGAAGTCCTCGGTGAACTATAAAATGTACAGCATGGATAATGTTCACTCACCAGCATCCACACACACATTATAAACCCCAAAAATAAAAGGCGTTTTTTGTTTTTTCTGTATTTAATCTTCCCAAATGGAACTTAAGTGATGGAATTATAAGCCTGGAGGTGAAGAAATATGTTGGCCTAAGTGTTTACTTCAATTTAAGCCCTGAATGATCATTGTGCTATATGTAAAACCTAAAATAACCACTGTTTTAATGTGATAGTGCAAATCGCTTGAAAAGAGCTAAAATAAAATTCAGCAGCATGTGGTTAATGATTAACAAGTCAATCAATGTCTGAGACCTTAGTGAATGTGCAACAACTGGAGAAGTGCTGAAACTGTAGAACATGAAGAAATATATATTTTTCTCCATAATCTCATATACACTTATATACATTAGAATGCAAATAAATATATCAGGTTTACATTTCTCTTATGTATTTTTTTCAAAAATAACAACAATATTTATACATTTGGTGTGGATGATATGGAAATTTCTGCTTGAAAAAATAAATCCCAGAGAAAAAGTCCAACCTTTAATGACTTACTAAGAAGCTACAAACAATGGGAACTGAAAATGTTCTCAGAATATTTATAACCAGACAGTACATGAAACATTATCTTCATGTCAGAAAACACTAATCATACATTACTTATTATATTTTCACAGCGATGAAGACCGGTCTGGACAGGTACGTTTATTACTCTAATCTAACCACGTGGTTCGAAGCTCAGAAATATTGCAGAACCTATCACACAGACCTGGCTAGTGTGAAAGACAATGCAGAATACACAGCTATAAAAGAAAAAATCTCTAGCAATACCTGGATTGGACTACATCGAGACACATGGAGATGGTCAGACCAGACCAATGTGTCTAACATCAGATGGGCAGTTGGACAACCTGATAATGCTGGGGGTAATGACTACTGTGGATATACAAATATATCTAATGGCCAGGCTTATGATGCAGCGTGCTCAGGACTAATGCCTTTTTTCTGTCACTCAGGTGCATGATTGTTGTATCCACTCTCTTATTTGGATAAAATTGTACTAAAAGTTGATTTAATATCTATTTTTATTATCAAGTAACAGGGAGGCAGATCATGAGAGTGAAGATCCAGTCCAATAAGAATGTGAATAATCCTGCAGTGAAGGCAGCACTCGAAGAGCAGGTGGGTCTAATCCTGCATAAGGTCCTAATTAACAATGTAAAAGTTCATCCTTAATAAAGCAGCATGAACATTCATCAAGCTTTAACATGCATCTAGTGAGCTTATCATCATTATCCAGCATTATTTGCTAATTAAAGTCATAATCTGATCTACAGATCAAACAGAAGCTGAAGGAGCATGGGATGGATGAGAACATTGTGGTGAAATGGAGAGAGCAGCCAGGTGGATTGGTGTTCAGCAGGATGAGTGATAATGGTACTGTGGTTCTGTAGTGCGGAATCTGGGTTATTTTGTTCATTTTGACAGAACATGTCATTTAGAAAGGTGAAAAATTCAACTTTTTTATCATCTGGCTAACATCTGAGATTTAATCTGAGATAAAGAAACCAATATCTCTTCTGTTTAGTGTAAAACTTTCCTTTTTACTTATATTCACATACTCAATCACATACACATGATCAAGTACAGAGTGCATAGTGTAAGGAAATGTAATGTCATGTAACACTGGGTGTGCATTCCCTCGATGTTTTACAATGTAATGAGAAATATTATATATTATACTGTGTTTTATTGTTATATTATTATACAAATGTTTAGCAATTGTATTGTAACTTGCTTTTTGAATTGCTATAGGTCTCGTCTACAGAGATACAACAAATATCTTAGATAATAGAGCCTATCAAATGAAACCCTATAAACATTTTGACAAATCAGTACTGTAGTTACACAAAGTAGGTGGAAAATATGCAACTTATCTTATTAACAGGATACTGTTTTCATTATTTAATAGAATATTGAACATTTAATCAATAGCTTGATGGGATGTGTGGGTAGGTGTGTTTAGCTCTGTTTATGTGATGCAGGATGTAGCAGGTCCAACTGATTCTGTATCTCTTGTTATCTCCTGTCACAGATGTAAAAAAGATAATAGACCACTTAATGTAAAAGTGAATGTGTGTCATGTGATAAATAAACTAAATTCAATGATAATAAATGAACTGTGTGAAAGTGTGGAATATTAATTGTAAAATTGTACTGAATGTAACCACATATTTACAATCACTGGATATCCAAGTAACATTAAAATGGTGAAACTGACGAATTTTCTTATCAGGACAAAAGTCCACCCAATCAAAGAAGATTTCAGCTATTTTTTTATTATGTTTTTCTTTATTATTACATCTACAGTTGTTATGAGGGATCCTAGGACCCCGCAGGCTATTTTCAGAGGAACCCTAAATGCAGACCAGCAGACAGACCACAACATCAGAATCAACGGTTTTATTATAATAAATGCAAAATTCGGTGGTAACCAGGCAGGAATGCGAGGGCTGAGCAGTTGACCAGTAGCTGGTTGAGTCCTGGGAATTGGGCAAGGTCCCCAAGCGAGCAGTGGTGGACCCAGGCAGCAGGCAGAGTGACAGGCAGAAAGCAGAACGGCATGGGAGCTGAAAACAAGTCACACCAGGAGAGCAGAGCTAGATTGGCAAGCTAGAGATAGCAACCTGCTAATGCTAACACTAACAAGCTAGCGCGAGTAACAGAGCCAGGTAGTGGAAGTGAAGCCAGAGTTCCATGGAGAGGAGATGATGAGGTAAAATCCGTGTGGCAGCGAGAGTGCAGCCGACCGGTCAGGGGGACACACCAATAGATCTCTGTGGAAGCAAGCAGAAACACACACACCGCACTCAGAAGAAAGTAAACAAATGCACAGAACTAAGGGTTCGAGGGAAAATAACCAAAAGCGGAAAGTGGCGGAGCGATCCCAGAGCGAACCCTAACAACAGTACTTTATTCTTACTGCAAATTATTCTCCATTGGTCCTAAAAAGGTTTTATAAAAAGCCAACAACAAACAATAAAGCTTATAAGAGCCAACCGAAAATAAAACAGGAACTGAATACACTGGTTGCAGTTAGCTTAGCAGTTATGCTAGCACCCTTCATCAATAGAGTAAGTGTTTTTTGTTTACTTTTCACTTTCAATCCATTACTCGCTTAATTACTTGATATTTTTCAACACTTTATTATAAAATAAGCTTAGTGTTAATGATTTTGGATAACTGTAGGTTAATGTAAGTGTTTTAAACATTAACCTACTTATAATTACTTATCATACACTCCTTTCCATATCTCCGCTATGACACACTATAGACCGCTCTACCAAACACTCGTTCAGCTCATCAGTTCATGAAATATTTCACTTATGATGGATTTGTTGAACATATCATCCTCATAAATCAGGGAGCACCTGTACAATACAACTCCATGCAACTGATGCATATAATGCCTTATACAGGTTGGATTCTCTGAGGGTCTAGATCTGATTCATTCAATTTACATTATTCCATTATGAGAAAGAATTTGCTTTTATTCATCTTTTTCAGGACTCGACAAGCCTTCTGGAATGAATTAACAATGAGAACCGAGGTACCACTGTGATTGGTTATTTCAAAATTTTCCTGGTGTGAGTGAGTCTGTGAATGCCTCTCTGTCTGTATGCCGAGCAATGGATGTTGTTCTGTTCTTCTGGTGTATTTCCCCTCTCCTTTCCTGCACCCAGTGCAGTCCCCCAGGGGGCTGTGGTTTCTGGTTGAGAGTACGCTGTGCACAGTTAGCTGCTGCTTCTCACTGGTTTGTGTGTGTTGACTGGATGTAAAGCCTTGGTTGTAAAGCATCATTGGGTTTGAGAAAGGTGCTATATAAGTGTAACTAGTAACAATAATAAGAATAACAATAATAATAATAATAATAATAATAATAATAAATATAACAGAGAAATATGATTAGTATTACAACTGCTAAAATGACAGATCTAATGGTGGCCTAATATTTTTGTACATTTTTGTATGTGTCAGGATTATTTTTTCCAAATTTGGTTCTATCATGACCTTCTGCCCGTTTGTGGAGAAGCTTATCTTTACTGAGCTCAGGAGAAGGCAAGAAGCAGACATACTGTTGTTAACTCATCAGTTTATTCTGGCAAGCACAGGCAATATATACCTACCTACAATGTTTCTAAAAACATACATTGCACAACTTGCTAGCTCAGTTCCAAAATGGATGGACTGATGAAACAGATTGACCTTTGACCCCTCAGTTGTTGGCTGCACCTGTCAGGGGTCACTCTCTGGCCGCTTATGGCCAGTAGTTAACCCGGTTTGCCGGCGTGAGCAGCAGCAGCATGATCGCGCATGCGTCAGTCATTACCGGGCTTATTATGGTCGTGGCGACACCTGTTGCTGAGCCAATATAAGCACACCTTTGTGGCTCGCTCGGTGTCGCAGCATTACTGGTGCATTTCACAGATGAATGCTCAGACACGCTCGCTCTGCCACTTTACTGCGTTCCGGACACTTGTCCATTTGTCTGTTTATATATTTTTAGGGACAGCGGTACGTCTGCAGGCGCCAAGGTCTGCAGATGGGGGGCTGCTTAGAGGTAGCCCAGGTAAATCAGAGTTTTCAGCCTCGGCCACGCTGTCTCTATGTTCACATCGTCGCCCCCCCTCGCCGCGATCGGGGGAAACTTTTTATCCCGGCGATTGCAATTTGAAGAGGACGCAGAGCTCTCTAGCCTCTTCCTCTTCGCTCCCCGCGTCCGTAAGCTCCACTCGGGATCTGCGCACTATGCATGCGCAGACCCGCACGCCACCGGCTCAATGAAGGCACGCCGTAAGTGCACGTTGTGAATTGTGGCACCGTACGCTTACGGGGTGCACTTTCTTTTATTTAGTTTTATTAGTTATAGCTTCCATTTGGGCGGCACGGTGGCTCGGTGGGTAGCATCGCCGCCTCACAGCAAGAAGGTCCTGGGTTCAATCCCAGGGTGGAGGGGCCTGGGTCCTTTCTGTGTGGAGTCTGCATGTCCTCCCCATGTCTGCGTGGGTTTACGCCGGGCACTCCGGTTTCCTCCCACAGTCCAAAGACATGCAGGTTAGGTTGATTGGTTACGCTAAATTGGCCTGGTTAGTATGGTCTCTGGTGACAGGCGGAGGAACGCGTCGGCTGGAGTATTCTCGGTCGCATCGAGTGGTAATGGGCGGACCCCGCATTCGGCGGGACAGGCGCCAGGAAAGAAGAGAAGAGTTACAGCTTCCGTTTGTTTTTCTTTCGTTTATTTATTTATATTTTGGTTATAACTGCCATCTGGAGCTAACTGCACTTGGGTCCCAAATTTGTAATATTTTTGTTTATACAATTCATCATTCTTTTTAACATGGCGAACCGTAATAGCACCAGGTGCAGCTAATAGCAAATTGTATGGTTTGAACTCGAATAAGAAGAACTGCAGTGCAGTCGTATTGTAAGTCAGTAACAAGCTAAACAGTTAGGGACATACAACATAATTCCTTACAGTGTGTGTGTGTGTGTGTGTGGGTAGGTATATAGACAGATAGGTAGACAGATAAATAGAACATGAATTCGGCGTTATTTCTTCGATGATAGGTATAACTTAAAAAATAAAGAGCAAAGTCACTGAGGTGCATAGTGTATACAAATCACCAACACACTCCTAAGTCCACTCACTCTGCTGACACACCATGTGTTTACATATGATCAGCTGATTAATGGATGCCTGATGCTTAGACAAATGGTGGAGCATGTCCTCAGAATTGAGAAGTCCCAGAAAACCTAGTGTTAAGTCTCTAGATCCACAGTAATTCATCTAATTTGTTCATTTCTACAGTGTTTCTCAAGTGCCGTGCATGTAAAGTTGAGCACATAACTTTCACTTAAAGTTCTATACTAGAGGTTTTTAAAATCTAAGTTAATGCTAACTTACAAGAATCCGAAAAACACTCATCTTTGATGCTGGAAGATCTGACTGAATTCTGTGCTGCTGACAAACCGCTCCCTTGGAACCTAGGGACAACAAAAAGCCATCCACCAGGCCATCCATAGGCCATTGCACCACCATGTTAACCTTGCTGTTGTCCATACGGAGACTTTCATTCTCCAGTACATACCCTAGGAAAGACATTGGAGACTGATGAATCTCACATTTCCTTCAGTCTCTCAAAAGAGACTCTGGAGGACCATTCAGACATGTTTGTGTTCTTCCAATGCCTGTCAGTACACCAAACTGTCATCAATGTCAGCTATCACCCGTCTGTCCAGCATGTCTCTCAACGCGTCTGTCACACCTGCACACGCACCTGCTCACCACACCCACCTTCATTCACCTTCCACCACCTTCCACCGCGTTCTTGCACCTTCTTTCCCTTTCTCTCACGATCATCTGTTATCACCTACACCTCCCTCTTGTCTTCCAGCACTTCCTCCTCACTATATACTGGTCCTTCTCAAAAAATTTGCATATTGTGATAAAGTTAATTCTTATTTATATATATTTTAGATTCATTGCACACCAACTGAAATATTTCAAGTCTTTTATTGTTTTAATACCGATGATTTTGGCATACAGCTCATGAAAACCCAAAATTCTCACAAATCTCACAAAATTAGCATATTTCATCCGACCAATAAAAGAAAAGTGTTTTTAATACAAAAAAAGTCAACCTTCAGATTATTATGTTCATTTATGCACTCAGTGCTTGGTCGGGAATCCTTTTGCAGAAATGACTGCTTCAATGCGCCGTGGCATGGAGGCAAGCAGCCTGTGGCACTGCTGAGGTGTTATGGAGGCCCAGGATGCTTCGATAGCGGCCTTAAGCTCATCCAGAGTGTTGGGTCTTGCGTCTCTCAACTTTCTCTTCACAATATCCCACAGATTCTCTAGGTTTAGGTCAGGAGAGTTGGCAGGCCAATTGAGCACAGTAATACCATGGTCAGTAAACCATTTACCAGTGGTTTTGGCACTGTGAGCAGGTGCCAGGTCGTGCTGAAAAATGAACTCTTCATCTCCATAAAGCTCTTCAGCAGATGGAAGCATGAAGTGCTCCAAAATCTCCTGATAGCTAGATGCATTGACCTGCCCTTGATAAAACACAGTGGACCAACACCAGCAGCTGACATGGCACCCCAGACCATCACTGACTGTGGGTACTTGACACTGGACTTCAGACATTTTGGCATTTCCTCCCTTTTTTCCTTCTCCCCAGTCTTCCTCCAGACTCTGGCACCTTGATTTCCGAATGACATGCAAAATTTGCTTTCATCGAAAAAAAGTACTTTGTGGACCACTGAGCAACAGTCCAGTGCTGCTTCTCTGTAGCCCAGGTCAGGCGCTTCTGCCGCTGTTTCTGGTTCAAAAGTGGCTTGACCTGGGGAATGCGGCACCTGTAGCCCATTTCCTGCACACGCCTGTGCACGGTGGCTCTGGAATCGGCCCTTCTCCACACCTCTTCTCGTTGTGCAGCGTTTTCTGCCACACTTTTTCCTTCCCACAGACTTCCCACTGAGGTGCCTTGATACAGCACTCTGGGAACAGCCTATTCGTTCAGAAATTTCTTTCTGTGTCTTACCCTCTTGCTTGAGGGTGTCATTGATGGCCTTCTGGACAGCAGTCAGGTCGGCAGTCTTACCCATGATTGCGGTTTTGAGTAATGAACCAGGCTGGGAGTTTTCAAAAGCCTCAGGAATCTTTTGCAGGTGTTTAGAGTTAATTCGTTGATTCAGATGATTAGGTTAATAGCTCGTTTAGAGAACCTTTTCATGATATGCTAATTTTGTGAGACGGAATTTTGGGTTTTCATGAGCTGTATGTCAAAATCATCAGTATTAAAACAGTAAACGACTTGAAATATTTCAGTTGGTGTGCAATGAATCTAAAATATATGAAAGTTTAATTTTTATCATTACATTACGGAAAAGAATTAACTTTATGACAATATGCTAATTTTTTGAGAAGGACCAGTATACCTCTCACCACCACAGACTCGTCGCTGAGTCTCGTGGTTCCTAGTTTTACCCATCCAGACTGTAACCATCAAATGAGAAGCGAATGTTGCTGTTGATGATGGCTGTGATAGTAACTGTGTGTGTGTGTGTGTGTGTGTGTGTGTGTGTGTGTGTGTGTATGGCGGCTTCTTCAGAAACCCGAGGAACCTCCTAAATTGCTTATGAATTTCGCTAATCACTTACACTCAAGTGTTCCAGATCGATTCAGTGCCAGTGGATCTAAGACATCCTTCAGTTTGACTATAAATAAATTCCAGATTATGCAGGAGATTATTACTGTCTAATGAATCATTACAACACTTACAGTGGGGCAAAAAACTATTTAGTCAGCCACTGATTGTGCAAGTTCTCAAGTTCTCTACATAGGAAGATGAGAGAGGTCTGTAATTTTCATCATAGGTACACTTCAACTATGACAGACAAAATGAGAAAAAACTCCAGGAAATCACATTGTAGGATTTTTAAAGACTTTAATTGTAAATTATGGTGGAAAATAAATATTTGGTCACCCAAAAACAAGCAAGATTTCTGGCTCTCACAGGCCTGTAACTTCTTCTTTCCGAAGCTCTTCTGTCCTCCACTCGTTACCTGTATTAATGGAACCTGTTTGACCTCATTATCTGAATTAAAGACACCTGTCCACAGCCTCAAAACAGTCAGACTACAAACTCAACCATGGTCAAGACCAAAGAGCTGTCGAAGGACACCATGAAGAAAATTGTAGACCTGCACCAGGCTGGTAAGAGAGAATCTACAATATACAAGCAGGTTGCTGTGAATAAATCAACTGTGGGAGCAATTGTAAGAAAATGGAAGACATACCAGACCACTGATAATCTCCCTCGATTTGGGGCCCCACGCAAGATCTCATCCCGTGGGGTCAAAATGATCATGAGAACGGTGAGCAAAAAGTTCTTTGAGTGCATCATATGATCTCTGACCAAGAGGTACACTACTGAAAAGTAGCCTCTTAGAGCATTTTAATAGGGCACAAGAGGAAGCAATTGTACACCCACTTGTGGCAAGACCCAGTGTGTAATCAGACCAGAACTGTAATAAGTTACATATCAGAGTTTTGCAGCAATACCACATTTCTATCTGGATGCATTATTTTTTAATTGATGACTATAAAACCAACTTAACAATCACTCCTTCACACAATATACACTGCTCAAAAAATAAAGGGAGCACATAAACAACACAATATAACTCCAAGAAAATCAAACTTCTGTGAAATCAAACTGTCCACTTAGGAAGCAACACTGATTGACAATCAATTTCACATGCTGTTGTGCAAATGGAATAGACAACAGGTGGAAATTATTGGCAATTAGCAAGACACTCAATAAAGGAGTGGTTCTTCAGGTGGGGACCACAGGCCACTTCTCAGTACCTATGCTTTCTGGCTGATGTTTTGATCACTTTTGAATGTTGGTGGTGCTTTCACACTCGTGGTAGCATGAGACGAACTCTACAACCCATACAAGTGGCTCAGGTAGTGCAGCTCATCCATGATGGCACATCAATCCGAGCTGTGGCAAGAAGGTTTGCTGTGTCTGTCAGCGTAGTGTCCAGAGGCTGGAGGCACTACCAGGAGACAGGCCAGTACACCAGGACAGGTGGAGGAGGCCGTAGGAGGGCAACAACCCAGCATCAGGACCGCTACCTCCGCCTTTGTGCAAGGAGGAACAGGAGGAGCACTGTCAGAGCCCTGCAAAATGACCTCCAGCAGGCCACAAATGTGCATGTGTCTGCACAAACAGTTAGAAACCAACTCCATGAAGATGGTATGAGGGCCCGATGTCCACAGATGGGGGTTATGCTCACAGTCCAACACCGTGCAGGACGCTTGGCATTTGCCAGAGAACACCAGGATTGGCAAATTCGCCACTGGCGCCCTGTGCTCTTCACAGATGAAAGCAGGTTCACACTGAGCACATGTGACAGATGTGACAGAGTCTGAAGACGCCGCGGAGAGCCATCTGCTGCATGCAACATCCTTCAGCATGACCGGTTTGGCAGTGGGTCAGTTATGGTGTGGGGTGGCATTTCTTTGGAGGGACTCCCTCGACCCGGAAGGAACTACAACGCTTCCTGAGATTCGCCAATTTTTACCGGCACTTTATTAAGAACTACACAGATTTGGTCCTTCCCATCACTTGACTCACCTCCCCTAACAAGCTGTTCCACTGGTCTCCGGAGGCCCATGCGGCATTCACCTGCCTGAAGTTCTCTACCGCTCCCATCCTGGTGCAACCGGATCCCGGCCGCCAGTTTATCATCAAGGTTGACGCCTCCAAGTCTGAGGCCGGTGCCGTGTTATCGCAGAGGGCCGGACCTGAAGATAGGCTGCACCCCTGTGCCTTCTTCTCCCACCAATTCTCCCTGGCTGAAATCAACTACAGCGTGGGCAACCGCGGTGAAGCTGGCCTTGGAAGAATGGAAGCACTGTCAGCTCAGCACCTCAGCACCACCTGACTGGACCTTTGTCCCCAGGGCTGTGGTTCCCATGGTACTCCAGTGGGTGCATGGGTCCACTCCTGCCACCTGGGTATGGGACGTATGCTCGCCATGGTGAAATGCCTGTTTTGGTGGAAGGAACTGGAATCAAACACAAGGGAGTTCGTACCGGCCTGCCCTGTTGCGTCCACAGCAAGACCTCACACCAGCGCCCTGCTGGCCACCTGCAGCCACTCCCCATTCCTGGGAAACCATGGTCCCACATCGCCCTGGATTTTATCACGGGACTCCGAGAGTCTGACGGCATGACAGCCATCACCCTCGTGGTCGATCATTTCTCCCTACTTTTTGGGCAGCCTGGAGGTTGAATGTAATTAGAATTAAACTAAGTAAACAAATTGTTAATTTTCTAATAGTAGTTTAAATATACAGAATGTAAATATGATAATTCTAAAGAGATAACATATGTAAAGAATATATAGTACTGTCATGGGGAAGCTCTCTGGGAGCCCCCTTCTTCGTGATCACTGTTTGGTTGTGTTGTGCACTCTGTGTCACACTCTGTGTCGCGAATACTCATCAGCCGGCACAGCTGCGATTGCTTTCCACAATCAGCGCGCTCACTTTAAAAAGGAGGGCTCGTGGGCACGACTGGTTGCTGGATTATCAGCGTGGAAAGAAAGACTCTAGTGTTTTCATTCCTGATTATTTTTCCCTTTTCCCAGTGTTTTATTTTGGTGCTCCTCACGACGTGTGCTTTTATTTTTTCTTTCTGCTGTCGCCACTGGATCTCGAGCTCGCGATCGTGCCTTCCCGTGGCTTTCTGCCAAGCCACTCAATGGATGTTCTTGCTGCCTGGATGGATCTGAAGCCCACTGCCACCTGAAGTGCGCTCAAACACCCACCTTTGCACCATACAACACCGCTGCACATCACTCCTTCACTGTAAATAAACCTGCACCTGTTGAACAGTTACCTGTACTCACCACACTGTACTGTACCTGTACTCACCACACTCAAAACCCCTGTTTGGGTACCACCCCCGATCGTAACAAGTACTTAAATTACAATACAATAATATAAGCTAAGAAGAAATAAACAAAGTACAAAATAATAAGTATAATAAAATAGAGAAAGTAAATAGTGTAGCATATAAGATAATAATATAAATATATAAAATATCGAATATAATAGATTAAGCAATGTGCAGTTGTAGGGACTACAAGTAACCCTGCACCTTGTGAACAAATTAAGTGTGATGGGTTACAGTGCTGAATTAGTTAACTCAAACACTTCAGAGCCAGACCATGTAGTGCTTTATAGGTGTCACGACAGGTCCTAACAGGAGGGACGGAGATGAGTGCAGGTTCAATATAGATTACCATGTTTAATTCACCACAGTCTATACGAAGCACGAAAAAACCACAACACAAAATACAGAAGTGGCTTTAAGTGCGAAACTGGGAACATAAGTGGACTTACTTATGGCAGTAAACATAGCAGGTTTGACTGTGAAACAGTAGAGATAGGTGGACTTACTGAAAACAAAAGTTAGAGTCCGATACAGAAACAGACATCTCCAGGATAAACAAAACAGAAGCGATATCTACCACAAACGTTAGATACAGGAAGCGGTCTTTAACCGCCAAACGCCACGACAGTCAGAAGGTCTGTGGACCAAACAATCACCCATGCCATTCTGGAGCTAGAGCCCTGCTTAAATACCATCTCTAGCGGCTGAGGTCACTTGGTGCAAGGACCCTAGCTTCTTCTTATGGTGCTCCGCTGTTCAGCAGAGCACCATGAATGGCACAGAGAAAACTTCCCCCCACCAGCGAGGAGGGGCATAAGGTGTGGAGGTCTGGGGGGACCCGTGACAATAGGTCAGTAATAAGATTTTATAATCAGTATGAAATTTAATTGGCAGCCAGTACAAAGATGATAGAAGGGGTCTAATATGGTTAAACTCCCTGCTTCTAGTAAGCACTCGTGCTGCTGCATTTTGGACCAACTGGAGCTTGTTAAAGGACCTACCAGAGCAACCAGCAAAAAGGGCATTACAATAATCTAACCTTGAAGTTATAAACGCATGAATCAATTTTTCAGAATCATTAACAGAAAGTATATTTCTTATTTGATTAATCATCTTGTCCCTTGAAACAAACAGGTAATACCTCAGTTTTATCTAAATTTATTAGAAAGAAAGTGACATGCCATTAATGCTATCCTTAATTTTACTGAGTGTGTGGATTTTGTTGGATTTGGCTGATATATACAACTGTGTGTCATCTGCATAACAGAAGAAATTAATTCCCTATGCCCTGGAGAACACCGTACTTTACTTTGATAGTATCCATGCATGTATTGCTTAGAAGGACAAATTGTTAGCGGTCAATCAGGTAAGATTTAAACCAAGATAGTGTGAGTCATTTAATACCGACATTGTTTTCTAGCCTTTCTAGTAAATGCAATTGATCTTGAAAATGTGATGATGGTTTAGTTCATATTTATGCAGAAATATAGAAAATTCTAAAGGATTCACAAACTTTCAAGCACCACTGTGAGTGTTTGTAGTTTTAAATCCTGATAAATTAAATTATATGAGACACACAGATGATTAATTGCTGTTAGGGGCGCTTCTGCAAATTCTGTAGTAAATAGTTTTAATAACTTAAAACATTCTTAATACACAGTCCAAAACACAAACTCAAAAGATTTAATACTATCATGACTACCTGCATACCGATTTTCAACCGTTTACATGCAGCCATTCGCCAAAAATCACGTACCAAACACAGCTGTCCGCCATGTTCTTTGCGCAAGACATACAACTATTTTGCCTTTTAAAACATACTTAGGATGTAAAATAACTTTTTATTTTATCATAGAAAATTCACTTACCGTCTAAACAAGTCCATGATACCGTTACATTGCCGATAAAACGTCAGTAAAGCGCTTTTTTGCATGGTTATGTGGTTGCGTAAAATCCATTCGTTAAAACGCAAGCTCGTCTTTGGACCTTTCTCATTACCCAAAACAAAGTTTCCCTTTTCCAAGGGTGCATAAGATATCGCCTATGGGTGGGCTCTGCAAGTACTAAGTTCATTAGTTATTCAAGAGCTCGTAAACTGTATTGGTGCAGCTGTTTTCTAACCTCCCCCATTCACACCAGCTGGCCTATGGCTAGACATATATGCAAATCCCTGGGTCTGTGTGAGCGCTGAGTGACAGAGCTGTGTTCCAATGGTAAGCTAAGAGTCTACGGTTCCTATAGAGACCAACCGTGACACGATCTCACACACAGGGTGAATCCCATTTCAGGGGCTGCATCCTTCGAAGGACGCGGTCTACGAAGGTGTGTGCTTGGAAGGCTGGGTAGACCGCGATGAAGACCGAACCGAAATGAAATGGTCTACTCTGCATTGGATTTCCTGTTTGCATCACTGAAACACCCGCTCGCACCATATCACAATACAGCAATAATCGTTATAATAATGCAGCTTGAAATTTTGAGTTTAGTTTATATGCTGTTTTTGTTTTTTCAATTATTGGAGGAGACATTTAACTGCAGGTGCTGGCATTCATTTTCCCTCAAGCAGTTTAATAAAGGTCTCCGTTTGCTTCTTGCTTCCTAAAACAAAACAAAAAAATGTTGTGCTTTCGCTGTTTAACATTTACCTGTTCGAGTTTATACATCCTTACATTTAAATAACGTATATTCCTCAGCCAACCGTTCCGATATTGCCAAGTTCCCCTCAGGCGCAATGCACCTCGGGATATGGTATGTCGCGAAGGATACATCGGATGTATCCTTCGTTTTGAGGGAAAAGAAGGCTGCATTTGTCGGCCGCATATGAAGGAGCCTTCGGAATGGGACAGCCTAGGTGCGCTGCTATGACGCAATCGGTCTTCAAATGCAGCCTTCGAAGGACGCAGCCCCTGAAATGGGATTCACCCACAGAGCGCAGGGAGGAGGGGCTGGAATCTCCATTCTCTGCCTGGCAGAACAATGCAGGCCTCAATTCTGGTGGATTTATTCCAATAAAAAGCAAAATAACACTGAATTGTGACTAATGTTTGTTCTATTACAAAAGACATTAAAAAACTTGCAACCACTTGATTTATAGTGACAGGCTTCTTTTTATTTGTATTTTTAGAGGTTGTGGCAAATTTTGAGACGAATGATGACCCTTGATAAAAACCTGTGTAACTCTTGAACACTTTGTTGTATCTGTTCCAAATTTTGGATTTAGCTTCACAAGTCCCTGCTGAGACAGAAAATGTACAGCATGGAAAATGTTCAATCACCAGCATCCACACACAAATTATAATCTCAAAAAATTAAAGGCGTTTTTTGATTTTCGACATTTGTTTTTGCATTTAAGCTTCCCAAATGTAACCTAAATGATGAAAATAGAAGACTGGAGGTCAATAAATATGTTGGCCCAAGTGTTTACTTCAATTTGAGCCCTGAATGATCATTGTGCTATATGTAAAACCTAAAATAACCAGTGTTTAAATGTGATAGTGTTCGTTCAATTATTAGGGGCATAGGGTTAATATTGTTAAACAGCAAAATTAGCAGATGAAACTACCGCCTGCCCAATTTAACTGGAGTATGAGTTGGATCCAGAGAGAGCAGTGAGGCTGAAAGTGAGATCTGCATGAAGAAGGCTAAGTGATCTGCTTTCTCCCAGAATAGAGGAGCACTTTCAGCACATGTTCAACTTTCTTCACCCAAACTGACTGAAGCTAAAGATCTTCTCTCATAACACTGATCATGATGATGAACTAGAAGAAAAGAACAGACCATGTCCAAAATCAAGCTTTATTTCAGCAGAGCAAAACTACAGGAGCAGCAACAGGACACTGAACAGTTTTATGTTAGGTATTATATTAACAGTTCATATTAAGATGATTTAATAAAGTAATTATTATCAAAGCCAGACTAATACTTTTAAAATAACTTTAGTTCCTCCACCAAAAGTGTACCACAGTTGTACATTCCAAAGAAGTCACACACACACACACACACACACGGCCATGCTTCAGTGCTCTGTCAGTGTTTATAGCTCTGGGAGTTGAAAACTTCATGACTGAGAGCTTCTGCCCAGCAACTTCACCCACAGCAACCATGACTTTGATCTCCATCCTCATCTGTATACTGGTCCTCTGCAATCAAGGTAACAGCATGCTTTCTATTCTACTGCTGAGGGGGCACTGCCATGTGAAGTAGTTCCACTAGATGAACTTCAGCCTCAGCATCATTATTCATGTAGCTAACATCTGTATTCTTCTTATTGTTTCAGGATCCAGAGGTCAGGTGACTGTGACTCAGCGTACTGCAGAGAGAGCTGTTAGTCCAGGAGATTCAGTCACCATCAGCTGTAAATCCAGTCCTGCTGTTAATATTTACTGTAGTAGCTCTTACTGTTTAGCCTGGTATCATCAGAGAGCTGGAGATTCCCCTAAACTCCTGATCTATGGGACTAACAGCAGAATATCAGGTGTTTCAGATTGTTTCACGGGCAGCAGATATGCATCTGATTTCATTCTGACCATCAGTAGAATCCAGACGGAAGATGCAGGAGATTATTACTGTCAGACTTATCATAGTGGTAATGTGTACAAAGTGTTAGAGCATCGTACAAAAACCTGGGTGAGTGTGACTGTACAGAGACTGCACTGCTGCAGCTGGGAGAGACTGCAGGTGCTGAGGGGAGGATGTGATACAGCACAATCACACACACACACACACATAGACATGCGCGCACACACACACACACACACACACACACATACCTATTAACTCATGCAGAAATCTCTCAAACTATTAAACCATAAATAAAAACATGAAAATGCAAAAAGCATGAAAACGCAAAAACACGCACAGTCGCTGTCAAGAGCAATGCCAAACCAGCAGGCAGCGATATAACACTAAACGTAAAGCCATGTTGGATAATCGGAAGTCTTAAAAAGTTATTAGCTGTAGGCTAACAACAATGGCTCATCGGGGAACCGGGGTATCATATGTGTAGACTGATAACAAATTGAAATTGTTCCTCAGTATAAAGCTAGAATATAAAACTAGCAAAACCTGTTAAGGTCACACCCACTAACCGACACTAGGGGGCAGCATTGCCTTAGTTACCATCCGGTGACCCTGACAGTTGACTGTCAGGGTCACCGGATGGTAACTAAGCCAACGCTGCCCCATAGCGTCGGTTGGTGGGTTAGTCGGTTAGTGGGCTCACCCGCCCAATTTTGGGCTTCTGGCCCAATCGGTCTATTCAGAAACCTCCATAGATCCTGACCCATCTCTATCCCTCCCGGCTTATGTGAACATCAGCCCTGGACTCGAGCACGCCCTACGCAAGCCCAGTATTTTTGATATCTTTCAGGGTTCCAGGAGGGTTGTGGCTTATGTGGAGGAATTCCACCGGTTGGTGCTGGAGAGTGTTTTTTGCGACAAGTCACTCAGGGTCACATGGCCTTTGCGAAGAGGTCAGGGACGGGTTGTTCTTTTTTCCAGACCCTTCCACACTGACTGACCTGTTCGATCTGGCTACACGGGCTGAGGCCTGCCTGATTGAGCAAACTAGTAGGAAAGCAGGCTTTTCCATCATCCCCACACCTCTCGCTTGGAAAGCTAGTTCCGTATCTGAGCAATGAGTGCTGCCTAGCTCGGTACCTGAGCAGTTAGTGCCCTCTACCTCAGTACTTGCGCCTTCTGTGCCCGTAAGCTCGCTACCTGAGCAGTCAAGCTCTATATTCGAGCATTTAGCATCGCCTGACGCCGTACCGGAGCACTTGGCGCCCTCTAGCTCTGGAACTTGCGCATGCCACACCCATGGGCTTGCTACTTGAGCAAGTGAGCTCCGTATCCAAGCATTTGGCACCGAAATGACTCAGAGCTCAAACTAATGAAACCATGTCTGTTCCTCGTGCCGTCTATAAACCCAAACGCTCTCATAAAGTTTGTTTAAACAACCTAATTATTATTAGTTCAAATGATTCTGATAAAAACAATAATAAAGTCAGAGTAAAGTTAGGACTACTGAACATTAGATCACTGGCGTCTAAAGCCTTACTTGTGAATGAAATGATCACAGATAATGGTCTTAGTGTACTTTGTCTTACTGAAACCTGGATGAGACCTAATGAATTTGTAGGTTTAAATGAAGCAGCTCCTCCTGGATATAGTTATATACATAAACCACGTCCTAATGGTCGTGGAGCAGGTGTAGCTACAATATACGACAAATGTATAGACCTTAATGTAAAACCGACTTGCATGCCTAACTCCTTTGAATTACTTGTAGCTGATGTAGTTAATCAAACATCATCAAATAAAAAACCCACCTTGTTTATGCTCGTTACAATTTATTGGCCCCCTGGTCCTTACTCTGAGTTTCTCCAAGAGTTTGCAGACTTTATTTCTAAATTACTACTAACAACTGATAAGGCTTTAATTGTTGGAGACTTTAATATTCATTATGAAAACAAGCATGATCCTCTTAAAATTGCATTTGATTAGATTATAAAATCTATGGGTATCACCCAGAATGTAATAGGTCCTACCCACTGCTGTAATTATACCTTAGATTTAATACTAACACTTGGCATCGATATTGACAAGCTTACTATTATACCACAGAGTGACTTATTCTCAGATAACTCTCTCCTACTATGGGATCTGTGTTTAACCAGTAAGATTTGTTCAGTGCGTTGTCCTAAATCTAAACGTACTATTACGTCTGCTACTGCAGCTGCTTTCACTAATAACCTCCCAAAACTAATGATCTTGTCACCAGTAAAGCCTGAACAACTTGAACAGGCATCCCAATGGTTAGATTCTGTGCTACGCACAACCTTAGACACTGTAGCACCAGTTAAAGCCAAAATGATCAGGGATAAAAGGCTGTCCCCTTGGTATAATGATCGTACACGTGCTCTAAAACAAACTCCACGAAAATTAGAGCGCAAATGGTGACACACTACACTGGAAGTGTATAAGTCGGCATGGAAAGATGCCCTGACTGAATACAAACATGCCCTTAAAAAATCTAAATCCGAATATTTCTCATTTTTAATAGACAGTAACAAGAATAATCCCAGATTCCTCTTTGACACTGTATCAAAACTCACTGTGAATGCACCTGTATTGGAACCTATTATACCGCCGGTGTATACTAGTAATTATTTCCTAATATTTTTTAATGATAAGAAACAATACGATGTGAAAGTCAGAATGTCCATCCCCGTAGCAAGCAGCAACTCTCCGTGAGGAACATGAGTGTTGAAGGCCTATCCAACAATGTTTTACAACTACATTCCTTTAATCCGATCTCCCAAATTGAACTAACTAAATTAATTAGTTGTTCAAAATCCTCATCATGTCTACTGGACCCTATACCAACACGCCTACTTAAAGATCTAATCCTTGCCATTATAGAACCCCTGCTTACTATAATAAATTCATCCCTTAACCTTGGATACGTACCAAAGTCTTTTAAATGTGCAGTTATTAGGCCCCTGATTAACAAACCTAATCTTGATCCACTTGTACTGGCTAACTATAGGCCAATATCTAACCTTCCTTTTATCTCTAAGGTTCTAGAAAAAGTAATCTCCCAACAATTATGCTCTTATTTACACAGAAATAATATTCATGAAACATTTCAGTCGGGATTCAGATCCAACCACAGTACAGAAACCGCATTAGTTAGGGTAGTTAATGATCTGTTAATGTCCTCCGATAATGGATGTGTCTCTCTCCTTGTTCTTAGTGCAGCATTTGATACTGTAGATCATAATATTTTACTGGAAAGGCTAGGAAACACAGTAGGTATTAAAGGACTTGCTCTCTTATGGTTTTAATCCTATCTGAGTGATCGCTCACAGTTTGTCCTTGTAAATAATTCATGCTCGGATACTTCAAAAGTAAAGTATGGCGTTCGCCAGGGGTCAGTGTTGGGACCTCTATTATTTACTCTTTACATTCTACCCTTAGGGAATATTATTGATAAACATGGAATTAACTTCCACTGTTATGCAGATGACACACAGTTGTACATATCAGCCAAACCAAACAAAATCAACAGACTCAGTAAGATTGAGGATTGTATTAACGACATAAAAGACTGGATGTTGTGTAACTTTCTTTTACTGAATTCAGATAAAACTGAAGTATTACTTGTTGGTCCAAAGGCTGCAAGGGAGAAGTTGATTAATCTAGTGTTAAATATTAACGCTTTCTCTGTCACCCCCAGCTCAGTAGTAAAAAACTTGGGTGTCACAATGGATTCTGACCTCTCTTTTGATGCACACATTAGTGATATCACCAGAGTTGCTTTTTCTCAACTGCGTAATATCACAAAAATAAGAAATATACTTTTCGTTAATGATGCTGAAAAACTGATTCATGCGTTTAGAACTTCAAGGTTAGATTACTGTAATGCCCTTTTTGCTGGTTGCTCTGGTAGATCCTTTAACAAGCTCCAGTTGGTACAAAAGCAGGCACAGTGCTTGTAGTACAGTGCTTACTAGAGAACCAGGAAGTTTGACCATATTAGTCCCCCCTTCTATCATCTTTTGCACTGGCTGCCTATTAAATTTTCGTACTGATTATAAAATTTTATACTCACCTATAAGGTGGCTGCATGGCCTTGCGCCGCGGGTATTTAAGTGAACTAATTCAAGCACTATAACCCATCACGCTTACTTCGCTCACAAGGTGCAGGGTTACTTGTGTCCCTAGGATTAAAAAAGTCACTGCAGGGGGAAGAGCGTTCTCTACATGGCCCCTCACCTTTGGAATAGCCTCCCTGTCACTGTTCGTGAGTCAAACTCGCTCTTGATCTTCAAGTCAAGATTAAAAACACACTTATTTACTCAGGCCTTTGAGGAGCCTTCAAATATTTGACGTTTTATAATGAATGTTTACTTAATATCATGCTTTTAACACATTTTTGTGTTTCTCTATTTCTAAGATTGCGCGGACACAAAACCCTAGTCTGGGTTTTGTGTCCTGAGGATGTAGCTCACGGTTTCATTGCTACAAGGACAACACCGCCTCTCCTCACTGCCCCCCAGCGACTTGAGGATGTAGCCCTTAGATTCAGTGATGCAGCTGACAACACTGCTTTTTCTACTCATCTGCTGAACGTACTGTAATCCGGTGGTGACTCTCTCTGTTCCAGTCCTCATACCATTACTCAGTACCCATCAGAGGGTAATAACCTTCGGGACACACAAAACTATAGTGACTCTTCCACTTGGACTACCTGTTCAAACTCCGGGACACAACAACGAGACAAAAAAAAAACTACTTTACTTCATATTGTCACGCGTCACGGCAGCGCGTACCGTCTCTGCCGTCTCACAAACCAATCAGGAAGCCCCACCGCGATCGCACTGATCGCGTTCAGCTGTGGGGCTTCCCATATAAACGCTGACGGCAGAGATGGCCGACGCGGGTTATTAATGTTGATATGTCGGTGCCGCTCGCGTCCCTACGCGCCTCACCCGTTCTTCTCGTCCTGGCTCTACCTCACGTCCTCGTCATCCGTGCTACTCCACGTTCGTCCGTTCCCATTGCACCTCGTATATCTCCAGGTATTGCACGTTTAGTTACTTCCCTGTTTGGTTTTGTTACGTGCTCGTTTTCCGGCTTCGGCCTGGTTATGTTTCGCACCCCTTTTCAGTCATCGCCACTTTTCTGTTCGCTGTGTTTGTCTTCTGCTGGTTTTTGTTATTAAATCCTCCTTTGTTATACCTGCGCTCGTCTCCTTGCCTGTTAAACCCCCCCGTACATTACAGAATAACCCGCCACCATGGAGATGGCAGGTGTCCCTGACTTTTCTTTTCTCCTCGGCCATTTCAACGGCGATCCAGCCGACTGCCAACCCTTCATCGAAGGTTTTATCCGGTATTTTTGTCTAGTTCCCATGGAAATCGAGTATGCCAGCGTGTCGTTGGTGGTCCTTCACTTAACCGGTGAGGCCTTAACGTGGGCAACTCAGCTGTGGCCGATGCTCCGGGCTGGAACCATGGGGCAGCTCTTGGAGATGCTGGAGTTCGCTTTTTGCTCCCCACGGGGTGTCCCGGGCATCAAAGCCACGGGTTTTGAACCCGTTCGCCCTGTTCGGCCTGCTCTGGTTGGTCAAGTGCTGGATCACCAGCATGCCACCAGCCGGACTGCTATGATCAAGCGTCAGCAAGCGCGTGTCACGTCCGATAGTCGTGTTTCCAACCCCTCTAGTTTCGTGTCCGAACGTCTAGTTGTGGGTAAACGTGAGTCAGACCAAACTAGTGCCGTGCTCGAACCTGTCATTGTGGATGTAGTCCTGTAGTTGACCTTCAGGTGTCTCGTTGTGATGTGCCCATTCCTGCACCCCGGACTTTTGCAAAACGGACAGTCGCGTCACCCCCAGTCGTGCCTACTCCTGCACCACGAACATTCATGCAAGTGACTGCATCCAGGGCGTCAGCGGTTCCAGTGGCTGCATCCAGGGCATCAGCAGTTCCAGTGGCTGCATCCAGGGCGTCAGCATTTCCAGTGGCTGCATCCGGGGTGTCAGCAGTTCCAGTGGCTGCATTCAGGGCGTCAGCAGTTCCAGTGGCTGCATCCAGGGCGTCAGCAGTTCCAGTGGCTGCATCCAGGGCGTCAGCGGTTCCAGTGGCTGCATCCAGGGCGTCAGCGGTTCCAGTGGCTGCATCCAGGGCGTCAGCAGTTCCAGTGGCTGTGTCAAGGGCGTCAGCAGTTCCAGTGGCTGTGTCAAGGGCGTCAGCAGTTCCAGTGGCTGTGTCAAGGGCGTCAGCAGTTCCTGAGGCCTTTCTGGGGGCCGTGCACTTGTCAGAGGCCTTCCCAGAGGCCTGCATTCGTCAGAGGGCTTTCCAGAGGCCGTGCGCTCGTCAGAGGCCTTCTCAGAGGCCGTGCGCTCAACAGAGGCCTTTCCAGAAACCGTGTGCTCAACAGAAGCCTTTCCAGAGGCCGTGTTCTCAACAGAGGCCTTTCCAGAGGCCGTGTTCTCAACAGAGGCCTTTCCAGAGGCCGTGTGCTCAACAGAGGCCTTTCCAGAGGCCGTGTGCTCAACAGAGGCCTTTCCAGAGGCCGTGTGCTCAACAGAGCCCTTTCCAGAGGCCGTGTGCTCCACAGAGACCCGTGCAGAGAACGTCTCTTCCACAGAGACCCGTCCAGAGAACGTCTCTTCCACAGAGACCCGTCCAGAGAACGTCTCTTCCACAGAGACCCGTCCAGAGAACGTCTCTTTCACAGAGACCCGTCCAGAGAACGTCTCTTTCACAGAGACCCGTCCAGAGAACGTCTCTTCCACAGAGACCCGTCCAGAGAACGTCTCTTCCACAGAGACCCGTCCAGAGAACGTCTCTTCCACAGAGACCCGTCCAGAGAACGTCTCTTCCACAGAGACCCGTCCTGAGAATGTCTCTTCCACAGAGACCCGTCCAGAGAACGTCTCCTCCAGGGAGACCCTTCCAGAGACTGTCTCCTCCAGGGAGACCCTTTCAGAGATTGTCTCCTCCAGGGAGACCCTTCCAGAGACTGTCTCCTCCAGGGAGACCCTTCCAGTCGTCAACACCGCTCACCAGCCTCCCGTCGTCGACACCGCTTGGCAGCCTCCCGTCGTCGACTCCGCTCGCCAGCCTCCCGTCGTCGACGCCGCTCTCCAGCCTCACGTCGTCGACGCCGCTCTCCAGCCTCACGTCGTCGACGCCGCTCTCCATCCTCACGTCGTCGACGCCGTTCTCCAGCCTCACGTCTTCGATGCCGCTCTCCAGCCTCAGGTCGTCATCTTTGCGCGCCAGCCATCCAACTGCCGTCAGTCCCCTCCTGGGGTCCGCCCGGCGAGGAGACCGCCTGAGACGGGACTACGCCCGTCCTACCTCCGTCTCGGACTCTTTGGGGGGGGCTCTGTCCACGTCACGGCAGCGCGTACCGTCTCTGCCGTCTCACGAACCAATCACGAAGCCCCACCGCGATCGCACTGATCGCGTTCAGCTTTGGGGCTTCCCATATAAACGCTGATGGCAGAGACGGCCGACGCGGGTTATTAATGTTGATATGTCGGTGCCGCTCGCGTCCCTACGCGCCTCACCCGTTCTTCTCGTCCAGGCTCTACCTCATGTCCTCGTCATCCGTGCTACTCCACGTTCAACCGTTCCCATTGCACCTCGTATATCTCCAGGTATTGCACGTTTTGTTACTTCCCTGTTTGGTTTTGTTTTGTGCCCGTTTTCCAGCTTCGGCCTGGTTATGTTTCACACCCCTTTTCAGTCATCGCCGCTTTTCTGTTCGCTGTGTTTGCCTTCTGTTGGTTTTTGTTATTAAATCCTCCTTTGTTATACCTGCGCTCGTCTCCTTGCCTGCTAACCCCCCCCCGTACGTTACACATATGCTATAGATTTTATTCTCTATTTTTATTAGTTCAAATCATCTTAGTCTATATATTATTCTATTCTAAATTTACATAGGGCATTATCTTTACACATACTCTTCAATTATTGTAATTAAAGTTCAAGCTGCCCAAGGAGGATGGGTCCCTACTTGAGTCTTGGTCCTCCCAAGGTTCCTTCCTGTAAGGTTTGGGGAGTTTTTCCTTGCCACTCTCGCCTCAGGCTTGCTCAACTAGGGCTTTGATCTAATACTTTTGTAAAGCTGTTTTGAGACAATGCTGTGTTGTAAAAAGCGCTATATAAATAAATTTGACCTGACTTGACTTGACAACATCAATCCCAGCTGTTCTTGATATCCTAAATCTGTTTGGCCAAATATCAGGTTATAAACTTATAATATAAACCTGAGAGAGATTTAACAGGTACATTCCATCAAAGTTTTTGACAGGTGGGCGGGACTTCCGGTTTTGTAAGGCGGTACTTCTGGTTAGGCCCAGCTGTCAAATTTTGACAGGTGGGCGTTGGAATGACTTCCAGCTAGGCACATTCCATCAAATTTTGACAGGTAGGCGTGGGAGTGACTTCCAGCTAGGCACATCCAAAAAATTCAAATGCTTTACGCACTGACCCGTTTCTCAGTAACCTTCTACAAAATATTTGCCGAACTGGACTTCACCCTCGTTGAGCGCATGTCGAATGGGTATTTTTTCAGTGGTGGAGAGATATTCGAGCCATTGAATAGCAGGTGTTGAATAAGATTTCTGGCTGTTAATGTAATGATCTGTCGGTGCTATAGCCAATGTGTTTTTCTGCAGGAAATTGGTTCAAAAGATTTTCATGCAGACAGATGCGATTGTGACACATTGAAACGGATCGACTTTGGTACTTTCGAGTATCTTGCGTCTAAAAGCTAAGCAACCTCTACGTAAAATGTCAACATCATTTATACAGTACTGTGCCATTTCTTTCGCAAAGTAAAAGACCTCACTTGAGACCGTTCTGTTCCAACTGAAAAATTCTTCTCTATCTTTGGGCATCATGCTATCCACACCATAATATTTAGGGTCAGGGTATGGCCCTATGTAGTTCTGATGGTCTAAAGTGTTCCAGAAATGGGGGTAATAGCCTTTCTTTTTTCTGAGAACCCCATCGCTTTAGACATGTTGCTCAGCTTCATCGGTAGAAAAGACAGACTATCTATGTACGACTGATGAAAATCGACCTCAATAAAATGCAGAATTTTACTCCCCTGAGACAGGAGCAATGGCGTAACTCCTTCTTTCACAAGATGATTTAACAAACAGTAAGAATCATACCCTCTTGCGTTATGCGCGATAAACATATAGCCTTTGTATTTTTTCCAACGGTACCGTTTAAAGAAGGCAGTAACACAATCATCCCCGTTAGCAGTCCACAGCTCTCCGTGAAAATCGCTACAGCATATGTAATTTGCCACAAGCGTTCCTACATCCTGTCTAGCTTCAAAATCGTAAAAATGTATTTCTCGCTAGGTTCTTCTTTTGACAAAGGTTGAATGAAGCATTCGTGAAACAGGTTAGAGGAGTGTTTCATGTTTTCTCCGCACAGTTTACACACCGGTTCTGAACATTTGTGTGTTCGAGATGCAAATGTGGGGCTTACGTACAACACGTTTACATTGATCGCAGTAAAAGGCTGTTTGACATAACGAATAAGGTACGTCGTTGCTTATGTGAACTTTAGCTGAATGTCTGTCGAAACAGTATTTTGACCTACAAAATCTCCTACACTGAAGACATTGAATGAAATTAAGCGGTTGTTTGTAACATTTGCTGTCTAGACATACTGTACATTACAACGATATTTGCAGTGGTGATCTCTCTCACTTTCGAATGGATGGTGACAAAAATTACATATGTACGATGCACCTAAGAGTCCTTTTAATCCCATAGTAATGGTTTCCATGTAATAACAAATAAACTGTTTTTTCATTGGGGACATCACTAGTTTGGAAAAAGAGTGTCCAGTCTTGAACTAGTGTAGACGATAACAATTTACAGTGTAAATGTTGTTCAAAATTTGTGACATCGGTGAATGTAACCGAATCGTGTTCAGATAAACCTACAGACTGTTGAATATGCCTAGCAATTTGTTCGATTTCAAAATCGTTTTTGGTAGGATTTAACAAACAGGCAACGCATAATGAAAAACGCATATTATCTTTGTTGTGAAAGATAAACAGATGTCTCATTTTCTTCTGAAGTACATCAGAGGATGAAAACTCTACGATTGGAACCACCTGACGGTGAGTGAATAATCTGAATAACGATTTCTAAAGTGTCGTCCGTAAAGATTTGAAAATTGTTCTGAATAGCATCACTGAGCATGGTTAGAAAAGAATTCATTTGGAGGGCTCCATTATTTACCTCAACCTGAGCTGAGATGTTAATGGTATCACCAAGAATCCGGATCATAACCTCGTCTCTAGGACGTATATACCTATTTGCCATATCCAACATCTCATCCAAAATTGTCAGAATGTAATTACAAAAATCAGCAAAACTGTCAACATTAGCAATCGATGAAAAATTAATTCTACGTCTAATTTCATCATTATTAAACCTTTCACGACGGTGAATCCTAATTTCCGGATTTAACCCGTGACCTAGCTGTTCATTATCAAATTAATCATCAGAAATGTGTTCTATTTCGTTAAGTTGATCGATATTCTGTGAAGGTTGAATTTCTGGTTGACTGATATTAGAGGGGTCTATTGACATTGGAGGATTGCTGAGGTGTGTTTCTCTTAGATTAAGCAGACTTTGGTTCAGATTATAAAGCAAATCTTGGGACAGTCTGTTTTCAGGAATACTTTCAACAGATGTGGGGTTTTGCAAGTTGTACTCTGTGATTAATGCGAAATTTTCATTCAAACGATTAAGCTTGACTAATTTCAACAGACTGCAGGTGCTCATTTAGGTTATTTTGTAATCTTAACAGGCTGTCATTTAGGGTCATGGAAGATGTCGTGTTCAGATTGTTGAGAGAGCTGTAGGTTTTGACAATCATTTTGACTGTGTATCAGGTATTCGATTTCATTGAGGGGTTGTGGTGGTAAACTTTCATTCAGCTGGTTAACAGCATTGATTAAATCAGGGTTTATGTCGACAGGATCGTTTAAGCTATTCTGTAATCTTAAAAGGCTTTCATTTAGATCACGGAAGACATCATGTTGAGACGATGGTGCATTTTGACTAAGATTTTGACTATGCATTAAGCTTTCGAATTCAATTTGGGGTTCTGAGGTTAAACTTTCATTCAAGCAGTTAACAGCATCGAGTAAATAAGGGTTCAGAGTTGTGCATGAGTTGTGTTGACCCTTTCTATCTGAACAGTTATTAGGTTGAGCCATGATAATCATGTAAGTGTCTAATCACAGAAAGTGTAAATGTTACAAATTGTGTTAAAGAATCAAGATTGTTATACAACGCTCTACCAAAAAGTTCAACTGTATCATTTTCATATGCCTCTTCAACTTGCCTGATGGCAGAAAAGATGTTTTCTCTTTGCTCGGAGAATCTGATCATCGTCTGTGAAAGACATCCATGTAGCTGTGGCAACTCTTGAGTTTCTTGTAGCGTCAATATTTTAGTTGAAAGATATGTGAATAAGGGTAACAAGATTACAAGAAAAAGGAATGATGTAATAAATGGGTTTTTGTGATAAATGCAAAGATCATTAGAGAATTATAATTAATTCATCATTAGTCTCAAATTGAAAACTCTGATGTAAATCTTCATAACAATCACTGATCTCAGTAGTCTCGTCTGGTATAATGAAACATCGTCTGTTACATAGAATAAGACCGATATAAACTAACGTTTTTTTTTTTTTTTTTTTATCTTTACAATATTGTAACGCAAATATGTTGACCCTGGTTGTCATACAATGACCTGTGAGGAATAGCTCTGCTTGAGGTATTACGTTATGACCCTAAAATAATAAGTTTGAACATCAGTCTTTTTAAAAAGTATCAAAATTTACCTATATTAGAGGTGCATAAACGTACATGTTCTGCAATAAACGACTTATATTTTAAAAATGATTGTTCGTATAAATACTAAATTGGACTTAACTGTCCATATAAGATAACGGATTAACAACAATAGAGTAGTTATTTCAAATGTAATAAGGAAAATATACTACCATTGGAAGACAATGGTGGGGGGGGGGGGGGACTTGTTATCTTGATTTTAGACTTGTTATGCTGATTTTAGACTTGGTATCTGAGTTTTTCTCCCTATTCACTCATAAGATAAATGTTACAGTGTGAAAGTTTAAAATAGAGGAATTAGCTGCATATAATAATAATAAAGCGTAGCAGTTTAACAAAATAAAAGTTTAATTTTGTGCACTGTATTTGGGCCTGCAGGTATATTCAGGACTTTTGGGAAAATGTTTCATCAAAATTGAAGTTAATGTTTGGGAACAAGCTCACAATGGATCCACTCTGTTTTATTATGGGAATTCCGGGTTTGAATATTAGAGATAAATAAGAGGAAAGTACTGTGTTTGTTAACTTATGCTGCACGTAAAACTATTTTGATTAAGTAGATTTCGGACAAACCCCCCAACACTCTCCGATTGGCACAGAGTCATATTTGATTTTTTGCCAGTGGAATACTTAACATTCTGGGCTAAAGGTGGATATATATATATATTATTTTAGACACTTATTTTAATTTTGGGGATGTGGATGACAGAGTGAGTAATATGCTGTTATTGTATTGCCAAGTTTGTGTTGTAGAAATGAAAATTATGGACTACATATCTGATTTAATTTACTTATCTTATTTATTGTTTTTTCTTCCCCTTTTATGTGTGTGTATAAAGGTATGGGAAAATGGGAATAAGAAAAAGAAAATCGTATGAGCATCACTGTGAAAGACTGTGTGGATATTGGAGACATTATATAGTCAATGTGTATTGGTCACTGTTTGTGTGTATGCTTGTATGTTTAAGTGTTTAAAATGTGAAAATCTAATAAATACATGTTTAAAAAAATAAAAGCTTAAGTGATTAAAATAATAAAATGTTCAGTGAATATGACTAATGAAGTACAATCCTGTCATAATGATGCATAGCATGCACGTGCAGTCAAATAACTATACATCTAACAACTAGCCTACAGTATGTTACAACACCAAGTTACGAGAATTTAGTTATTAATTAGACGATTAAAAAGTATGGAAACAATCTGTGAATACTCTTTTAAAAGTGACGATGCTTCAACTTGGGATACAATTATACAATTTAAACTAATCATTTCAATGATGAATATAATAAACATATCAAACTTTACCTATATTAGAGGTGCATAACGCGTACATGTTCTGCAATGCAACGATGTATATTTTAAAATATTGTTTGTATAAATCCTAAACTGACTTAACTGTTATATACTAGCTAATATATTAACAACAATATATTAGTTATTTCAAATGTTAATAAAAAAACTATACTTCTTACCATTTGAGAAGGCCATGGCAGAAGGAGTCTTTTGTGAAGATTCTTCTTCTTTAGCCTTTCAGGTAGAATGTCAAGTTTCAAAATGACTAAGGAGACCTTACAGCTTTTATAACTCTGTTGGTGTCTGTGTGGGTGGTGTGTGTGTGTGTGTGTTTGGTGTGTGTGTGTGGGTGGTGTGCGCATTGGGGGGCATGGTAGGGGTACTTGTTAACTGATTTTAGACTTGTTATCTGACTTTTCTCCCTATTCACTCATAAGACAATGTTACAATCGTGAAAGGGGAGGGGGGGGGGGTAAGTGGTTCCTCTTAAAACAGTCTTACTTGTATTTCTTTCATTTTTCCGTTATTCTCCATCTTTCCGAAGAAATCATCAATTTTTTCAAAGTAGGTTTGTAGGTTGCACCAGCTGGTCGGACTGTACCTGACCTCGCTATTCACTTCATTTTCAGATGCGTAGTTTTCTCTGATAACCGATGTGCCAAAATGCAGAGACACTTGGTTCTTTGGTAATTTTGTTCCATTAATCCAGTAGGTAAGATGTGTGTCGTACCGCTCCTCCATTTACGTGTGTATGGGTCTGGTGAAAAGAAACCCATCCTAATGATGTAGTCAAAACTCTTACACCATTTTCGAAACTTTTTCCAGTCAGCCCGATCAGACATTACAGGCGCTCCAATTTTGACGGTAACCTCTTGTTCCACAGCTTTAAAAAGTTCAACAGTCTTGTTTTCCTCGTTAAAAGAAAAGCCGGCCATCTCACTGTTTGTCAGCTGCAAACATTGTATTTTTTCACGCTTCCAGGCATTCTCACATCTTGTCAATGTAGATGTAAGTTTTTTCGGTGCGTTCGGGCAGGCAGCCATAGTTGATCGTTGGGGTGATCAGCAGTAGTCTACATTGAATGCTTAACATATATATACAAGGGTGAAAATTTGTATTGCGCATGCGCAAATATAGTAACCGGAAAACATGGCAGACCTGTCAAATTTGATGGAATGTACCTAGCTGGAAGTCACAACCACCTGTCAAAATTTGTTGGTTTGGCAAGAGCTTATCTAAGCAACAAACATCCTCTTCAGCCTCTTCACATGTCAAATTTGATTGAATGTACCTAGCAGGAAGTCACGACCACCTGTCAAATTTGTTGGAATGGACCTACCAGGAAGTCACGATCACCTGTCAAATTTGTTGGAATGGACCTACCAGGAAGTCATGACCACCTGTCAAAATTTGATGGTTTGGCCAGAGCTTATCTAAGCAACAAACATCCTCTTCACCCCTCTCCAACCCCACATGTCAAATTTGATTGAATGTACCTAGCTGGAAGTCACGACCACCTGTCAAATTTGATTGAATGTACCTAGCTGGAAGTCACGACCACCTGTCAAATTTGTTGGAATGGACCTACCAGGAAGTCACAACCACCTGTCAAAATTTGATGGAATGTGCCTAGCTGGAAGTCATTCCCACGCCCACCTGTCAAAATTTGACAGCTGGGCCTAACCGGAAGTACCGCCTTACAAAACCGGAAGTCCCGCCCACCTGTCAAAAACTTTGATGGAATGTACCTGTTATATCTCTCTAACCTGGATCAAAGTAAAATTTTGCCTCTAACCTGCCCACAGTTACCCCTTGAAGAATTTCCCATTTATGGTTGCAATGCATGGCATTACTTACCTGGGTATTCGGATTACACCAAAGTTTGGAGATCTTTTTAAGGCTAATTTTGAACCTTTAATTAGCCGATTACAGGAAGACTTCAATCGTTGGTCATTGTTACCTCTGTCCCTTGCAGCCAGGATAAATTCTGTTAAAATGCACTCCCTCCTTAAATTGTTGGTTTTTTTCCAGTGTTTACCCATCTTCCTCCCCCAGTCGTTTTTCTGAAAAATCGACAGTCAGTGTGTAAATTTACCGTGTGTGACATTTACCAAGTTGGACCTTCGCAGCACCTACAACCTCATCCGCATTTGGCAGTGGGGTGAATGGAAGACGACCTTTATCATACCCACCGGGCACTATGAGAATCTGGTCATGATTTCCGGTCTCATGAATGCCCCGGCCGTCTTCCAGCGCCTGATCAGCAATGTGTTGCGGGAGGCCCTGGACAAGTACACATTCGTCTTCCTTCATGATATCCTGGTCTTTAGCCGGAACCTCCCCGAGCATATAGGCCATGTCATATAGGCTGCTGCTGGAGAACCGTCTATTTGTCAAGCTTGAGAAGTCAGTGTTCCATGCACCATCAGTTTCTTTCCTGGGCTTCATCGTGTCCCTGGGAACCTTGCACATGGACCCGGCCAACATTCGGGCAGTGGCCGATTGGCCACAGCCTACCTCTCTTCGCCTTGTCCAATGGTTCCTGTCCAATTTCTTTCGCCGCTTCGTGAGGGGCTTTATCTCAGTGGCAGCGCCTCTCACCACCCTTACATGCAAAACTCCAGGCCCGTTTCGCTGGACAAGGGAGGCCGGGATGGCTTTCGAGGAAAGCAAGAGATGGCTAACGTCTCCTCCCATACTCAGCCTCCTGGATCCCTTTATCGTAAAAGTAGATGCGTCCAACATAGGCGTAGGGGCAGTCTTGTCCCACAGGGCGGGGCAACAATCTTCATCTCTGTGCGTACTTTTCACGCCGCCTGACCCAGGCGGACCCCACTTGAGAACCCTGGGGCAAGCCTGAGTGGGGACATAAGTCCGGCCCAGAGGACCGTTGCCTGGGTCAGGGTCGCCACGCTGAGCCTCAGAGACAATCCTGTCAATGGGCCAGGTAAGGGCGGCGGCAACACAGGGAGCTGTGAGCACTGGCACCAGAGAGGGGTCTGCCTTGGGCAGGTCCCACTGCCTAGACAAGGCATCAGGTTTACCATTCTTGGAGCCTTGCCGGAAGGAGAGGGTAAAAATAAATTGCCCAAAAAGAGGGACTAACATGCCTGCCGGGCATTCAAGCGCTCGGCTTGCTGAATCTAGGGCAGGTTTTTATGGTCAGTCCAGACCAGGAACAGGTGCGTAGCTCTTTCCAGCCAGTTCTGCCATTCCTCCAGTGCCAGGCTTATAGCAAGTAGCTCCTGGTCTCCTATGGGGTAGTTGCGCTCCGCCTGATCCCGGCCTTCGTTGAGGTGAAAGAACGTCTCCCAGAGTGCCTGAGAAAAGGCCACCTTGCTGTCGCACACTGGGGCTTTGGATTTCCACAACGCTGTGGCCCAGGCCAGAGCACGTCCAATTAGCAGAGAGACCATGAATGCTACTCATTCAGTGGGGAAGCATGAGGGCTGCTGTTCAAAGGTTAGGGAACATTGCAGGAGAAAACCTCTGCAACACTCTGGTTCCCAACTGTACGAGACCGCCACTGCCGGGGCCGGCTGGGGGGTATAGGAGCCAGATCGGGCATGGTTGGCAAACGAGAGCACAGTCTCTCGATGGCGGCCCCAAGGGTGGCCATCTGCTGGGCAAGCTCGTTGAGTTGCTGGTTGTGCCACCTGATGGCGACCCCGTGATGCTGGAGAACCTCAACGGTCTCGACATTTGGAGGGGTGGTGGGTCCTGCTGGGTCCATGATTGGTGGCACCCTACTGTTATGAGTCACCAAGAGAGGGGCGAACTACCGAGGCTGGCGGAGCCCAAGTGCAGGACCGGCAAAGAAGCGCTAGTAGGCGATAAAACGCACTGACGTGATTATGCAAAGGAAATCGCCCTTTTAAACAGGGTGGCAAACAGCGCTTGAAGCGCGGGAACGTTTAAACACACTGACATGATTAAACAAAGAAATACTCCCTTTAAACAGGGCAGGAAGCAGTGCTAGAAGCGCGGCAGTGTTTAAACGCACTAACGTGATTAAACAAAGACATACTCCCTATGCTGCAGTAATTGAACGACCACTATCAAATTTAAACACTGGTTATTTTAGGTTTTACATATAGCACAATGATCATTCAGGGCTCAAATTGAAGTAAACACTTGGGCCAACATATTTATTCACCTCCAGTCTTCTATTTTCATCATTTAGGTTACATTTGGGAAGATTAAATGCAAAAAAAATGGCGAAAATCAAAAAACGCCTTTAATTTTTTGAGATTATAATTTGTGTGTGGATGCTGGTGATTGAACATTTTCCATTCTGCCACATTTTCTGTTTTCAGCAGGGACTTGTGAAGCTAAATCCAAAATTTGGAACAGATACAACAAAGTGTCCAAGAGTTACAAAGGTTTTTATCAAGGGTCATCATTCGTCTCAAAAATTTGCCACAACCTCTAAAAATACAAATAAAAAGAAGCCTGTCACTATAAATCAAGTGGTTGCAAGTTTTTTAATGTCTTCTGTAATAGAACAAACAAATATTAGTCACAATTCAGTGTTATTTGGTTTTTATCTAAAGAAATCAAGCTGAAAAGGGCCTCTGCGCGCTTCACCAAAGCAGATAACAGAGATTCCAGCCCCTCCTCCCTCCGCTCTGTGTGTGTGAGCGTGCTGGGGCTGGTCTCTATGTGAGCCGTAGGCTCTTAGCTGTCCATTGGAGCACAGCTCTGTCACTCAGCGCTCACACAGACCCAGAGATTTGCATATATGTCTAGCCATAGGCCAGCTGGTGAGGAAGGTGGGTCGTGCCGTAAACAGCTGTGCCAATACTGCTACAGGCTCTTGAATAACTAATGAACTTAGTACTTGCAAAGTCCACCCATAGGGGATATCTTATGCACCCTTGGACAAGGGAAACTTTGTTTTGTGTAATGGGAAACGTCCAAAGAAGAGCTTGCGTTGGAACGAATGAATTTTACGCACCCACATAACCATGCAAAAAAGCGCTTTACTGACGTTTTATCGGCAATGTAACGGTATCATGGACTTGTTTAGACGGTAAGTGAATTTTCTATGATAAAATAAAAAGTTATTTTACATCCTAAGTATGTTTTAAAAGGCAAAATAGTTGTATGTCTTGCGCAAACAAGATGGCGGACAGTTGTGTTTGGTATGTAATTTCTGGCGAATGTCTGCATGTAGACGGTTGAAAATCGGTATGCAGGTAGTTATAATAGTATTAAATATTTTGAGTTTGTGTTTTGGACTGTGTATTAAGAATGTTTTAAGTTATTAAGAATGCAAAACATGTCGATCTACTGGGCCCGTATACGGGCCCGCTAGGGGCGCTTCTGCAAAATCTGCGGCAATTAGTTAAACAGGGCAGGAAGCAGCGCTAGTAGTGCGGCAGCGATTAAATGCACTAACGTAATTAAACAAAGAAATACTCCTTTTAAACAGGGCAGGAAGCAGCGCTAGAAGCGCGGCAGTGTTTAAACGCACTAACATGATTAAACAAAGAAGTACTCCTATTTAACAGGTCAGAGAACAGCGGTAGAAGCGCGGCAGCGTTTAAACACACTGACATGATTAAACTAAGGAAGTCTCTATTTTAAACGGGGCAGAAATTGGTGCTAGAAGCGTGGCAGCGTTTAAACGTACTCACTTGTGAGGCAAACAAGAGACACCACTAACGCGGTGCGGAAAACGAGGCGGACCGGGCAAAGCCGAGAAAAACCTCACCCTACGCTAGCCACTAAATCCCAACTTTATTGAGAGTCTCCCAAACTCTACGTGGCCTGCCTTCTAATCAAGACAGGTCTACCTGTAAGGTAATTCTAGTTCCTAGAATTAAAAAAATCACAGCAGGGGGAGAGGCTTTCTCATACATGGCCTCCCAACTATGGAATAAACTTCCCACTTTCGTTCGAGACTCAGACACTCTCCAAAATTTTAAGTCTAGGCTAAAGACGTACTTATTTATGCAGGCTTTTTACTAGATTTAGACTGGGATGCATGGCTCGGGTCACTGGGGCCGGAGTCTGGAGTCATGTCTGGCCTGTCTGTCTTGTCCGTTAGCCAGGAGTGTCGGGTGGGCGGTCTGGGTGAACTGGGATTCAGTCCTCTTGATCCTGACTCGTGCATCCTTGCTTTAGATTAAGGGTGGTCTAGCTGGGAGTTCATAGTCAGAGCCTTATGGTGATCAGAGACATTGGATTGCTGTCTTCTGCCTCCCGTTGGGTTGCCAATGTCTCATGTGATCCCTCTTGGCTGTGTTACCTACGAGTTCTCTTCTTTCTAGCTATGCTTCTATAGCTAATGCTGCTGGGGTCTCATGCTACACTTGGCATCAGTGATTGTTAATAGACACTGTGCACTTAATCCATAACTAACTACATTTTCTGTTTTCTCTAAAAGCTGTGTTCAGTTCCAGCCCCACACATGATGTTCATCTGCTACAGCTTCACTCAAGCTGCTTCCGTCATAAGCTCCAGCCCCATCATACCCAGACCATTTAATGCCGATGTGCATATTTCACATTTTATTTGAAGTATGACTCCATGACTTTAGTTTCATTCTTAGATTTATCATCTACGCCACCCAAGGAGGTTGGGTCTCGTTTTGAGTCTTGGTCCTCCCAAGGTTTCGTCCTCATAACACTTAGGGAGTTTTTCAATTTGGGATTGGATGTAGATATTAGGAGATCATCTAAACTTGTAAAGTTGCTTTGAGACAATGCTCCATTGTAAAAAGCGCTATATAAATAAATCTGACTTGACTTGACTTGACCAGTAGAAATGTATTTTAGCAGTGTTAATAATAACCATATTTCTCTGTTATTATTATTACTTTATTACTGTTATTGTTATTATTGTTACTAGCTACACTTATATAGTGCCTTTCTCAAACTCAAGGACGCTTTACACTCAAAACTCAGCTTTACATCCAGTCAACACACACAAACCAGTGAGAAGCGGCAACTAACTGTGTACAGCGTACTCTCAACCAGAAACCACAGCCCCCTGGGGGACTGCACTGGGTGCAGGAAAGGAGAGGGGAAATACACCAGAAGAACAGAACAACATCCATTGCTCGGCATACGGTCACAGAGGCATTCACACACTCACTCACACCAGGAAAATTTAGAAATAACCAATCACAGTGGTACCTCGGTTCTCATTGTTAATTCATTCCAGAAGGCGTGTCGAGTTCTGAAAAAGACAAGTTTTTTCTCATAATGGAATAATGTAATTTGAATGAATCCGTTCCAGACCCCTAGAAAATCCAACCTGTACAAGGCATTATATGCATTAATGGAGTTGTATTGTACAGGTGCTCCCTGATTTATGAGTGTAAGAATAATTATCCTTCGTATAGTCTTATAGTCTGTCCGCTTATAACCCTTTGCTGACTAGTGGAAAAATCATGGACAATGTTGAACTTGTTATTTGTACAGAATGTTCTTTGCCAAATCGCATGCCCTCTTTATCCTATGTACTAAATGTTGAAATAACATAACTGCCAGCACATGATGCTCCCCCGCTTGACCTCGCTGATAGCTACTCTCTTTCTTTTTGGCTCTGGTATGAACAAAGTTAAGTACTTTTGCAGGGGGCCTCCCCTTCTTTTTCCCTCCTT
The DNA here is from genome assembly GCA_025084515.1 of Ancistrus triradiatus. Lineage (NCBI taxonomy): Eukaryota > Metazoa > Chordata > Actinopteri > Siluriformes > Loricariidae > Ancistrus > Ancistrus triradiatus. Next base: position 17,008 of record JAJAGP010001189.1, on the reverse strand, counting down.
TGGAATGTTTAAAAGAACCATGCATTTTATGTGTATCAAGCTCTTTGAATAAACCCCGCTGCTGCTATAGCTTGGTTGTGGTTTCTTCACTGACCTCCCAGCACTGCACGGAACGGGACCCGCACAGGGGAAGTCAGATAGGACGAGGCTCGAATAACTATCTAACAGTTTCTTGGTGACACCGGCGTGATTTCTTCTGGTCAGGTAAGACATGATTTGTTTGACTACCTGGCTTGGCGGTATCACTCGATGATTTGTAGATCCTTCGGGGATTATATGCCTGATACTCATTGCTAGTTTTTAGACACTAGAGAAGACGTATCAATACCTGTGCCGGTCCTTCCATATGATTGATTGTGTATAATATACTGAGGTGTGAGTATGGGTGGTTCTTACCCTAAGCCTGATTCCAGGGAAACTCCCCGAGATTGGATGTTTCGTTGTGGATTGGGTTTTTATGTGTCAGCCCATGGCTGGAGAATTTGGCAGGTTGGAGGGGAGGGCACCTTTGATCCATGGTACTTACAGTCAGCGCATAGAATGATCTTTGAGGGGATGGGGGACCCTGAATGGTATTATGACTATATTGTGCGAGGGATATCGTCAATGGTATGGAATGAAAAAGACCTGGGATAGTTATCACAACCTTTATACGCCCAAGAAAAGTTTGAAGGGAATTCCAAAAACAGGTTCCCTTGCCTCAGTTAAGCCCGCTGAGGAACAGACTATGCCTAAAAAATTGCCTCATCCGCCGCCGCACGACCCCCGTCGCCAACGGCACCACAGGCACCCTTACTAGCTGCTATGCAGATTACCGAAACCAAATAAAATAATAATAAACCGAATAAATCAGAGGGCCGAACCAAGTGGCCCAGAGTCGGCCACAAAACCAAAAAACCCCGTGCAGAGGAAAGAAAAGCCCTCAGGGGTCAGCTCAGATTCCGAGGAGGACTCTGATTCTGAGCCACTTACTAATGTGGCCGCTGTCTGGAAACGTGTCCCACGAGGATACAAAATATCACCACCGAATCCTTCCCACGCTGAAGGATATCATTAATCTTCTACTATCCCCTAGAAATGCGCTCCCTTTCGTGGACGCCCTGATTAAACTCTCTCGCAGCTGCCAGCTCGCCGGAGCTGACTATCGTTTTATCTTGCAGAATAAGCTAGGCGATAGTTATGATGAAGCCGACTTGATAAATCAAGTCCCTTGTTGAAGCCGGAGACAGATGAACCCAAAGTGGAGGAGGTCAAAGAAACTGTGGAAGGGGCAGAAGGGCGTAAGAAAAGGGACAACTATAAGTTTGAGCGCCGATTTTATCTGGAGCCATGCCAGATACGCTGCCCACTTTGAGCGATCAGTTGAAAAAATATTTGTTGGGGCTAAAAGAGGCCAGTAGGGACCTGTCTCAAGTTACTAACTGTAAACAGGAAAAGGCCGAGACCACCACTAATTTTTGGAATCGGTTCTCCGAGTGTGGCGTCACCTAGGTGGCATGGAACTAAAGGAGAAGGACCCTAATCCACTTTTCCTATGTACTTTTCTGGCTAATTGTCGCCCTGAAGTGCAAACAGCGCTCAAATTCCAGTTTAGTGATCGATCTAATCTGAAGATTGAGGATGCTGCTAAGAAAATTGCGTACACTGGAGGATGACGGTTTGTTCGAAACCAAAGCAGGCAATAAGGCATGTTTGAGTGTTTGTAGCAGGAAGTGAAACCGCAGAATAGAGGCCGTGGCCGGGATGGCCAGGGACAAAGAAAGAAAGGGAAGTGACATTATTGTGGTAAAGGAACGTCATTGGATACGTGAGTGTAGAAAGAAACAGAGAAATGAGGGCCTCAGGCCCATACTGAGGGCCGTCAGCCCAGTGGACAAACAACAGCCCACTATTTCCGCCACCTCCGCAACAATGGCAAAACCCAGACACAACACCGGGGCCCCGCTCCACCGGGCCCTGAGAGACCCTATCAGGGTTACTAGGGGTGCCTACAGAGTAAGGAGCCCCCGACCATTAGCATGTTGAACCTCTCGTTCACTTCCCCAGCTAACAGAGACCTACCTATTATCATGTTGTCTGTGGGAGAAACTGAATATCCGTTCCTGTTGGAAACTGGTGCTACCATGTTTCCTCCTTGGGACAATCTTACGGGGGTGCTCTTTCTTCACGGTCGGTTAGCTCTGTGGGAATTGACGGGGTTCCTTTTGACTCTTATTTTACGCCCCCACTGTCTGTAACTTGCCCCTGATGACCCTTCTTTGTTACCTGATGCATTCTTTTGTGTACATGCCCGATTGCCCTTTTTTCTTTACTGGGAAGGGGGAGGGATCTTATGAGTAGCCTAAATTTATCTCTGACTTTTCAGTGGTTTCACGATTGGACTGTGTGTGTGCCTGATGTGTATGTCACCTCTCCTTTACTGCACTCTCTCTCTGTCATCTCTCTCGAAGAGATATTGAGGAAGTGTATTTGTCCGTTTCTAACACTCTTCCTGTTTTTTTACAACAGTTACCACTTACTCTGTGGGCTGATCATAGGGACGATGTGGGGTTTGTTTCCTGCGCCCCCTATGAGGCCACTATTAAACACACAGATCCTGTATACATTCGACAATACCCCTTGACACCAGCTAAAGCTGCCGGTATTGACTGTGTTCTCTCTTCCGTCTACAGCAAGGCGTGGTGGGTTTCCGTGCACAAGTCCCATACAACACACCAGTTAATCCTGTCCCCAAGCCCGATGGCTCATGGCGCTTCACACAAGACCTCAGAAAAATTAACTCAATTGTTTTATTCCGGTTGCTCCAATAGTGCCAGATGTGCCTTCTATAATCACTTCGATTCCTCACAATCATTGTTGTTTCTCTGTGATTGACTTATGTTCTGCCTTTTTCAGCATTCCTGTTGGAAAGCAGACACAGCCTCTGTTCGCCTTCACGCACAGGGGCCGACAGTACACATGGACAAGACTCCCTCAGGGGGGTGGGGGGGGTGGGGTTACATTGATTCACCTGCAGTGTTTGCCGCTGCTGTCCGAGATGCGTTACAGGACCTAACCATCCCCCCTATCTCTCTGTTGTGTTGCAGTACGCTGACGACCTTCTCGTCTCTGCTGTTTGATGAGCCCACCTGCAGAGAAGCCACTATCATTCTGTTTGCAAAAAGACTGGCTGAAAAGGGTTTCAAGGTTCTCTCGTTCCAAGCTCCAATGCTGCCTTTCCTCCGTTTCAGTATCTGGGGACACGAACTCTCCCAAGGTTGTCGCCGTCTGACACAAGGACCGAATACAAGTTATTGTCAACACTGAAACGCCCTGCGACAAAGCATGCGTTGATGGCCTTCCTGGGACTGATAAAACTATGTAGGCAATGGATACCTGACTGCTCATACTATGACAAAATGCCTGCGCTCCGCCATTCGCCACAATGATCCTCTTACAAATACCTTCTGGGTACCGGTAGACAAATTTTCGAAGTGGTAGTAGAAGCGTTTCCTGTTGCTAAGGAAGACGCCAAGACAGTGGTGGCAAAACTGACCCAAGAAATTATCCCACGATACGGGATACCTGTGGGACTGGATTCCGATAAAGGTACCCTCTTCACTTCAAAAGTGACACAACTATTATGCGCTGAGCTAAAAATCAATTGGAAATTCCACATTCCTTACCACCCTCAGTCATCCGGCATGGTGGAAAGGACCAATCGTACCCTGAAAAGCAAATTACGGAAAACCATGCAAGACATGGGAAACAAAAATTGGCTTCACGTCTTACCCTTGGTTTTAGCTGACATGAGAATGTCCTCCTTGATGGCTTTGGACCATTTGTCCCCTTATGAGGTAATAATGGGACGCCCCTTTTCGGTACCTTGGCAAAAGGGAATGCAGGCTGTGGGAGCAACCGACCTAGAAGTACACCTCAGTGAGTACTCTGCAGGACTCATCCAAAACTTGAACGATTACTGGATGAGGGTAAATCAAAAGAAACTCATCATCCCTATTGGGCATGCCCTTGATATTGAGGTGGGAGACAAAGTATTGATCAAAAGATTGGACCAAGAAAGTCTGACTTCATCTGATCCTTTATACAGTGGTCCTGCAGAAGTAATTGCTGTGACTAGGACCGCCGTGCTGACTGATCTTTTTCCACAGTGGATCCATGCGACAAGGATCAAGAAGGCCCCCTCTCCGGTCACTGCATCAAATCCAGTGCCCATGAAGTAATGATTTCTTTATCTTTCAGTAACCACTGACAACAGCTGACAAGTCCTTGCAGGAGCCTACCTTTGGCGTTTGGGAACACCCAAGTCCGGCCAGTAATCGAGGGAGGCCTGTCGGTGCGTCACAAAGGAGCTGAAAGGATAAAAGTGACCGGCAATTGCCGCCGGTACGAAGAGGGGTCCCTATCATTTGAACCACAAGATCGTCTGACAACGGATACACAGCCAGTGACCAGTATGGCTGTCGGCTGGATCCTCGTCTTAGGATTGCTGCACGTCCTTATCTTTACTGGATTTTTTCTGCCATATGTGTATTGATTTTGATTTGTTTAATTGGTCCTTGTGTGTTCCGGTGTTTGATGGACCGCATGTACGCTATGGTAAGCTTGTCGTCCCAATATACTCCTTATTCCCAGCAGGCTACTGCCATTTAGTCAGATGATACCCGCTATTGCGAGTATCAAAGAGGGGATTGTAAGAATAATTATCCTTCGTATAGTCTTATAGTCTGTCCGCTTATAACCCTTTGCTGACTAGTGGAAAAATCATGGACAATGTTGAACTTGTTACTTATACAGAATGTTCTTTGCCTAATCGCATGCCCTCTTTATCCTATGTACTAAATGTTGAAATAATATAACTGCCAGCACATGATGCTCCCCCGCTTGACCTCGCTGATAGCTACTCTCTTTCTTTTTGGCTCTGGTATGAACAAAGTACTCTTTTGCAGGGGGCCTCCCCTTCTTTTTCCCTCCTTTGGAATGTTTGAAAGAACCATGCATTTTATGTGTATCGAGCTCTTTGAATAAACCCGCTGCTGCTATAGCTTGGTTGTGGTTTCTTCACTGACCTCCCAGCGCTGCACGGATGGGACCCGCACAGGGGAGTCAGATTGGACGAGGCTCGAATAACTATCTAACAATGAGGATGATATGTTTAACGAGTGTATGGTAGAGAGGCCTATAGTGTGTCATAGCGGAGATATGGAAAGGAGCGAATGACAAGTAATTATAAGTAGGTTAATGTTTAAAACACTTACATTAACCTACACTTACCCAAAATTATTAACACAAAACGTATTTTATAATATAAATGTTGAAAAATATCATGTAATTAAGTGAGAAATGAATTAAAAGTGTAAAGATAAAGCAAAACACTTACTCTATTGATGAACTAAGCTACTAAGCTGCTAAGCTAACTGCACCCTGTGTTCTGGTGCATTTAGTTCCTGTTTAGCTTTCCTGTTGGCTCTTATAAACTAACCTTTTTAGGACCCATGGAGAATTATGTGCACTAAGAATAAAGTACTGTAAATGAAAAAAATAAAGAAAAACACAATAAAAATAGCTGAGATCTTCTTTGATTGAGTGGATTGATGGGAAAATTCATCAATTTCACCATTTTAATGCTAATTGGATATGCAAGTGAATTGTATGGTTCTATGGTTCTTTCACATAGCTTCACACAGCTCAATTTTATCATTTAATTTATTTATCACATGATACACAAAAGTTTCTCTTTTATATGAAGTAGTCCTTTATCTTTTGTTACATCTGTGACAGGAGATCACAAGAGATACAGAATCATTTGGACCTGCTACATCCTGCATCACATAAACAGACCTAACCACACATCCCATCATGCTATTTATTAAACGTTCAATATTCTATTAAATAATGAAAACAGTATCCTGTTAATAAGATAAGTTGCATATTTTCCACATACTTTGTGTAACTACACTATTGATTTGTGAAAATACTTATACACATTAATTTGATAGACTTAGATATCTAAGGAATTTGTTGTATCTCTGTAGACAAGACCTATAGCAACTCAAAAAGCAAATTGTGATACAATTACTAAACATTTGTATAATAATATAACAATAAAACACAATATAATATATAATATTTCTCCTTAGATTGTAAGATATTGATAGAATGCACACCCAGTGTTACATGACATTACATTTCCTTACACTATGGACTCTGTACTTGATCATGTAGTATGTGAATAAAAGTAAAGAGGAAAGTTTTACACTAAACAGAAGAGACATTTGTTTCTTTATCAACAACAACAAAAAAAATTCTGTGTAAACCTTAGAGGTTAGCACGGTAATAAAAAAGCAGAAATTTTCACCTTTCTAAATGACATGTTCTGTCAAAATGATCAAAATAACCCAGATTCTGCACTACAGAACCACAGTACCATTATCACTCATCCTGCTGAACACCAATCCACCTGGCTGCTCTCTCCATTTCACCACAATGTTCTCATCCATCCCATGCTCCTTCAGCTTCTGTTTGATCTGTAGATCAGATTATGACTTTAATTAGTAAATAATGCTGGATAATGATAAGCTCACTAGATGCATTTTAAAGCTTGATAAATGTTCATGCTGCTGTAATGAGGAGCATGGGCGACAAATGGGGGAGCAAGGGGGGGCCCAATAAAATGCCCCCCCCCCCCAATAAAATATTAGTCAACTCACTCTATCATTTGTCAAAACTGTCTACTTGCTCTAGCTGACCGAGCTTTCTGTTTTGCATGTCGTAGCCAGGCCAGGAGACAGACATGTTTCAAATGATTGGATTTGGCAACGGGGAAAAAAAGTGTCCAGACAAACACTTGCACTTTTTAAAGCGTCAGATCTAGGTCTTAGCCTAGTGTTAGAGTTTTCGGAACCTATAAACGCAAATTTAATATGGGAAGTTTTAACCACGTGGTCCTTTGTTCAAAATGGCGCCTCCCTGGGTCCCTGGGTCCCTGGCTAGGGAACCTTCAGATTCCTGCCTAAGGGGGGAGGCGGAGCCTGGACTTTCTAGCACATTTCATTGGCTCCACCAGTAGTGAAGGAGGAGCCTAGATGGGAAACAAAAGCATTCGCTCAGAGACGAGCGGTCTCTTTCTCTTTCTTTCTCTTTCGCTTTCTATTCGTCTGCTTGCAGGAGAGAAGGGCAACTGATCGGCTTAGCTCTAAGATATATTCACAGACCACTTTGTGTTTTAAATAAATTGTTTGTAACAAGAGTCGCCTAGATGTACGACTGTTTCTTCAGGACCTCGCGAACAAAAGATTCGTCGTAACACTAGTGAACGTTAGTAACCTCTTTAAGTTGTTTCTGACCGGACCGTGCCAATGAGCCGCGCGTCATGCAAAAGGAACTTTCTTGCTTTTACTGAAAACATACATGAGAAACACTATGAGTCAGGAGAGACTATCTGACATTGCGGTACTGAATATTGAACGGGCCATTCACGTGGACCTAGAAAACACCTTCAGCATATTTTATGCCGTGCCCGGTGGGCACCGTCTCACACTTCACTAAGGTAGGACATGGTTTATAGGCCTACTGCTACAAATATATGCTAGGTTGTTTGCTAAATATGTTTTTACTTCAGATAATCATTATCGTTATACTTCAGATAATCGTTATATAATAATACTGATGTATACCCAAACATAACATATAGTTCAGCGAGATGGCTTGCCTCCCCCTAACATAAGTCTCAAATGTCGCTCATGATGAGGAGGAACATTTGCATTGTTAATTAGGACCTTATGCAGGATTAGACCCACCTGCTCCTCGAGTGCTGCCTTCACTGCAGGATTATTCACATCCTGATTGGACTGGATCTTCACTCTCATGATCTGCTTCCTGGTTACTTGATAATATAAATACACACAAATAGATTTTAAATCAACTTTTACTACAATATTATCCAAATAAGAGAGTGGATACAATAATCACGCACCTGAGTGACAGAAGAAAGGCATTAGTCCTGAGCACGCTGCATCATAAGCCTGGCCATTAGATATAGTTGTATATCCACAGTAGTCATTACCCCCAGCATTATCAGGTTGTCCAACTGCCCATCTGATGTTAGACACATTGGTCTGGTCTGACCATTTCCATGTGTCTCGATGTAGTCCAATCCAGGTATAACTAGAAATTTTTCCTTTTATAGCTGTGAATTCTGACTCATCTCTTGCACTAGCCAGGTCTGTGTGATAGGTGCTGCAGTATTCCTGAGCTTCAAACCATGTCTTTGGATTAGAGTAATAAACGTACCTGTCCAGACCGGTCTTCATCGCTGTGAAAATATAATAAGTAATGTATGATCAGTGTTTTCTGACATGAAGATAATGTTTCATCTACTCTCTGGTTATAAATATTCTGAGAACATTTTCAGTTCCCATTGTTTGTAGCTTCTTAGTAAGTAATTAAAGTTTGATGGATTTTTTTTCTTCTGATGTTCTGCATTATTTTTTTTTTCCACTCTATACATTAAAGGTTTTTATTCTATTGGATATAAGCAGAAATTTCCATATCATCCACACCATTCCCTCTGAGCTCTCGTGGAAGGCGGACGCACTGTTCCTTGCTCCCTTATCTCTCCTGCTTGGCTTCTTTGTATCTGTCTCGTCTACTCTACTCTACTTTGCAGCACAGCTCAGCAAATAACAAATTATGGAATTGGTTAAATGGTCTCTGAATGCTATTGACACCATCTTCTCATCGAGAAGTTCGGGTTCGGGGGAACCTGCATGCCCCGATGGAACACAGATGGCAGGATACGCGATGGACCCGTGGGGGAAGTGGAAAGTCGTGTGCCTGGCACCTCTTTCGTTGGAGGACATCGAGGATGTGTATCTATTCGGAACTTTGATCATGGGGTTTTTGCTGATTGGATTTGGCATTACCCTGCTGTATCAGAAAATTAATAGAGTTGGGTCAGTTGTCAAAGGTCCCCAGAAACTGCCCAATTTGATTGAAATGGTGGGCAGAGCCGTCGGAACTTAGACTGCGAACATTAACCGCACTATGGAGTCCATCATGGAGAAACTAACGGATCTGCGGAAGGAGGTGAATCAGCAGAGATACATTGCTTCTGAGTGTTAAATTTTTCAGAGCTCGGTCAAAACAAGTCATTTCTAGTTTCGGCTCCCCCATATCAGCAACGGCCTTGCTGATAAGAAATTCCTCCAGAGGATCTGCTGCTGTTGCTAAGAACCTACCCGCCCCTCCCCTCCTCCCTGCCCCCCCTCCTCCCCACCCCACTTTCTCCAATACCCATATCCCAAACCTGTGGCTTGTTGTGTGTTTATGTTATGTTTATGTGCTGTGTGCTGGAAGGAGTTCTCCTTCTTTCCTAATGTGTTCATTATTTCTTGTTTCCTCTAAAACGTAATTTCATTGCCTTGTACTTGTACATGTGTAATGACAGTAAAGTCCATACCATACCATACCATACCAAATGTATACATGTTGTTCTTCTTCTTGAAAAAACACATAAGCCAAATGTAAACCTGATATATTTATTTGCATTCTAACGTATATAAGTGTAAGTGAGATTATGGAGAAAAATATATACTTCTTCATGTTCTACAGTTTCAGCACCTCTCCAGTTGTTACACATTCACTAAGGTCTCAGATATTGATTGACTTGTTAATCATTAAAATACAGAAACATGTCGTTTGTGTTTTTCATTGCAGGGGATACATTTGCTAACTCGTTGGACCACATGTGCCCAAATGTGTGTATAAAACTGTGCACAAACTGATCAGCAGCTAACCATTAAAACCACTAAAACCACTCACAGACCATATAACAAATAACCTTGACTACAGCATTAGACCAGCACACAATAAACAGCATTGTTATGGACCCGGTGGTTTAATGGTTTAGCTGATTGGTGTGTATTTGTACTAATAAACAACTCTGCATTATGTAGTGGTGTCAGATTTATAATCAAACATGGTTGATACTTTAGAGCACACTGTAAACAGTTAAACTCTTCTTTTGACAAACTGTAAAGTGAATCTTTTGTTACTCACCATCAAAGCACATAAAGGGAAATGGAAGAGTGCATGTCGAATCATGACACCCAGACTGAATGACTGTTACACACTCTTGATATATGCCATCAGGCTGTCCCGGGTGCCATGGTCTGAAACTACCTAATGGCTCATTGCCTAAAGACCAGCGCCAGTTGTTGATGTCCCTGTATAATCCAAACCAAGCTCCAGAACTGAACCCTTTGCTCTTTGCTTCAGTTTGAAGTTGAATGACATCAGCATCAGTTTGGACAGTAGCCAGATCGCTGCCCCTGGCTCGGCAGTAAGACTGAGCTTCAGTCCAAGTTTTCCTCTGCTGGATGATATCGTACTTATGACTGATGGTCAGGACGTAGTGGGAGACACCTGTGGATGAGATTTAATGCAGGAACAGCATACTCAGCCATCACCATGTCCAGACATGTCTTAAGATACATTATGAAGATGTCTTAAGACATATTGAGGCATGTCTTAAGAATTAAAGACATGTTTGTAATACCTGTCTATGTACACACATCTTAATATGTCTTTACCAAAGTCCAAAGACGTCTCATGATGTAGGATGCATAATATTTATTGTCATACAAATCTTTTATTTTATAAATATTCCTTACTATTAATCCTTAATATTAACATACATACTACATTGATGATTGCAGATAAATACATTGCTTCTATCTAATAATCCATTTTCTTTTTTACTTCAATTTTATGGTAATGTTGTGTATTTAAATATCATCTTTAAATAATTTTTTGTCATCTTATTTCATTTTTCAGATACCTTACTGACATTTTGTATGCAGGTGGCTTACACTGTTTCATATCTACTGTACAGATTTCATAGCTAACTTGAAATGTGTTACGGTTTGCCATATTAAACAAAAATGACAAACCGTATTAAACAAAAAAGGATTTGGGACCCAAATGCAGTTAGCTCCAGATGGTAGTAGTGAGCTGAAATAAACAACAGAAATAAACCAAATAAATAAGCAAAACTAATGCGCTTAAAGAAAAGAAAAACTAAAGAAGAAAGTCACCTCAGTGGCTGGGGAATGAACCCAGGTCGAATACGTCGGTGACTAGTGGTCTAACCGATCGCACCACCAGACCACTGAGGTTAAACCAAAGAAATAACCAACAAAAGATGAGATCCTGTGTATGTGAGGGAAAGCCCACATACGCACACATACATAAGAGCTCGGGTTCGAGGCCAGTCGTCCGCTGAGCCTAATGGGCCAAAGCCTACAAAAAAACGACCACCTTAGAAAATACGCACAAAGCGAATAAGTAGCGAGTCGGGATATATAGCGCAGCAAAGGTGAATGCAGCCACATCGACAAGCTCAGGAGTGGGACTTAAATACCTGGGCTGGCAGGTGCTGCATATTAGTGCAATCGCGCAGGTGCACGTATGCGATCGCATGGACTGTCAGAGTCACCAGATGGTAACTAAGCCGACGCTAACCCCTAGCGTCGGATAGAGGGACCTATGACAAAATGTGCTTATAAATACAATGAAAACATAAATTCCTCGTAACAATTTGCACTAATACTTTAAATTTTCCTGCTATAATATCAAGTGCAACTTACTTGCCAGTATTAAGTCAAATGTACTTACCATGACATTTAAGATTTATAAAAATATCAGTGTTTCTGCTACATATATCAGATACAATTTGAAAATGATTGCCACACTCCTTCAGAACTTTATGAAATCTCAAAACTGACAATGTAATGTAAAACCTGTAGCACAGACGCACTTCATGACTCCATCGTTGCTGAAAAACAATCCTACAGCAAACACTGAATATTATGCAAATGGTGCTTAATGATATTTAATATATCGTTATATTTATTTAAAATAATTCACTCAGTTTTTGATAGAAAGTCATCAAAATAAGTAAATTGTCATGTTTTATGAAATAAATAACTAGATTATATTATATTTTTTCTATTTGCAATTTTCAGTTACTTAGTTTGTGAAGTTATATTGCTAACAATAATTAAGTAAATTTTGCAATTTTCATTTGATAAATGTAACCAAATAAAATCATTTTCTCAATTCATTAATTTTTTATCACAAATCACACAACCAAAATACAAATTAAACTTTTTATTTGATCAATGTTAAACAATAATTAATCACACACGTTCACATCATCTTACAAATGGCAAATAGTTTTGAAATTCAACAAGTCATGACCATACAGTGCATTCAGAAAGACATTCAACCCTTTCACTTTTTCACATTTTGTCATGTTGTGGTTTTCCCCATCATTCTGCACTCAACACCCCATAATGAGAAACTGAAAACAGAATTGTATAATTTTTTGCAAATTTATTAAAATGGAAAAAAAAAAAAGTTTGCATAGACATAAATATTCAAACCCTTTGTTATGACACTTGAAATTTAGCTCTGGGTTCTTCCCATTTCTCTTAATCATCTTTGAGATGGGGGGGCTTGATAAGAGAGGTGATCAAGAACCCAATAGTCACTCTGGCTGAGCTCCAGAGATCCTGTGTGCAGACGGGAGAAACTTCCAGAAGGTCCACCATCACTGCAGCACTCCACCAGATTGGGCTTTATGGCAGAGCGACCAGACAGAAGCCTGGGCCGAAGCGCCACCTTCCAACAAGAAAATGACCCTAAGCACAGAGCCAAGACAACACAGGAGCGTCTTAGGGACGACTCTGTGGATGTTCTTAGTGGCCCAGCCGGAGCCCTGACTTGAAGCCAATGGCTGTCCAAACTGATAGAGCCTGAGAGGATCTGCAGAGAAGAATGGCAGAAAATCCCAAAATCCAGCTGTCCAGACCTTGTGGCATCATACCCAAGAAGACTGCACACCCAAAAATGCAATATTTTAGTTTTTCCATTTCAATACATTTGCAAAAAAAATCTAAAATTGTATTTTCACTTTGTCATTATGGAGTATTGGGTGCAGAATTATGGGGGAAATCTTTTTTTATTTATTTATTTATTTTTTTTTTATTCTTTTAGCACAAGGCCACAGCTGTTACGGGTTCGCCAAGATGGTATAAAGCAAACCCTAAAAGAAAGGGATTTTAGGCCCCAATTGCAGTTAGCTCCAAATGGATTTAGTGAACCAAAATCATGATTTAACAATGGCACAGCGTGAAATCAAACTCTAAATGACAGAGTCAGAGTCCATGACTTTAATCGGTACTCACGTGACATATACAAAAAATGGGGGGGTATAACCCTAGCCTAGCGCGCCTAGCACGAGCTCGAATATAGGGAAAACAGTGAGTGGATAGATTAAACACAATCGCCACTAACTGTGCTTACAAAAGGAATGTGTGGTGAACGTGAAAGAAATCGCTCAGATAAAGAAAAGAGCGATCGCTCTCTCTTTCACAGAGACTGCGCATGCGCCCAACCGGCAGCTCGGGAGAAAGAGAAAGCGATGACACGCTGTGACGTAAGGCTTGCGGGCTCCCAAAGACACGAGGTGAGTCACGGGTATATGCATGCGTGCGCAAGGTATAGGCTTCAGCATGTGCGATGCTGGCCTCAATACCGCGCATGCTCAGCATGACAAGGACGCAGAAAGGAGAAAGGATCCCTACCCTGCTCTAGCATCTAATGCCCTAGCGGTTACCATCCGGCTTCCCAGCCGTACCATTACTGTTTCTCTTCGAAGAAACAGCTACCATTATCTCTAACGAAGCACGTCCGAGACGTGTGAGGGCTCCGATGGGCGATGGTACCCCGATCACGGGTGATGGTGCCACACCGACTGAACTCAGGACGGACCTTATATGCCAGAGTCAGCAGGTGTTGCCCATAATGTAATCCAGCAGCTTAATTGGATGTACGCGTGATCACACAATAACGCGATTGCACAGCCTTAATCGTGCTCACGCGATCGCGCTCACTGTCAGGGTCTCTACCTGAGGAAAAGTAATACAACGCTACCCCCTAGCGTCAGAAACAGGTAAGACCCGTAACAACAGCATTACAAAATGTGAAAAAAGTGAAAGGGTCTGAAGACTTTCCAAATAAATTCTATATAATAAAACTTACTTTTCTCACACAGTTTATTTATTACATGAAAAAATGTGTATACATTTTTTTTATATTTCTCACTGGATCTTAATCTAATTACAATGTAGAAATTATGACAGTTAATTTCATATACAGTACTTTCCTATATTGTAATGCTTTCTTACAGAGTGTATTTAACTCAGACTAAGCATGAAGGGAAACAGAGTAAGCTTGAACCTTTACTGTCACCCTTCCTCACTGACATACAATGTGAAGTGAAAACTGCTGTATAAATCAACAACACAAACGCACATCACATCCTGTATAGTTTGCACATCTGTTAAGATCGCTGCTTAGCACTGTAACAGTTATCCTAACACTTTATCAGCCTGTATTGCTGTAAATAAACCGGATTTATCTATAATGATTCAACAACAATTCTAATAACGTCTCTAGTGACATTAACTCATTATTAAAACTACATAAAACTCACGACACCCAACGTGTCCTGTTACAAATGAACTGATCAGCACTATATTTCCTGGGATTTCTCGGTTCTGAGGACGTAGCCCCTCCTTCTGCATAACCATTAGAGGGCCATCAGTCCACTTTTGTTATGCATATGATTTCAGCTTACAGCTATCCCAGACACCACCACCCACCCTCAACTACTCTCTGTATCTTTTGCTGCCCAACATGGTCATAAGAGGACAAAACTGAGGAACATTAGTGAAGGATGACACAATGGCACTATGTCTTTTCAGAGCTACAATAAAAACTGTAAATACATTATCTGATTAAAGCATTACTTGTCTAGTTCAGTTACATTTTCTCTGTGTACATATGGGCTTTTGTTTTCAATAAATAAAACATACCGGTCAGTTTTGACCGGGTACACAAAAGTTATTTTGTGTTACAGTTTTGAAAATTTAAGTGGTTTTTAATAAGTGATTTTGGTAATTATTTCAGTAAAGTATTATGTAAGAAAAAATGTACAATAGCTTACATCTTAGTATTTGATATAGTCAAAATAATATGTTTATAATGTTTTTCCTGAGTGGTTTGAGCTCAAGGAAATGAGGCTTGCAGGACATACACAGCAAATACAAGCCAAAATATATAATGTTCACAAGAGCTGATGTTAATTAAAAGATCTAGTACAACAGCAGTAGTTTGTTGCTTTCCATTTGTTTACCAATAACAAAAACAGAGATAGAGACAGAGAAAAACTATCAGGGAGTCTTTATAAATATATGCAGGTGTGTGTATATCGTTTGTATAGACATGTAAATAGATCCCATGTATACTGTATGAATTAATAAATGAATATATTTGTAAAACAGAGCTAGAGACAGAGAATAACTGTATATACAATACAGATATATAAATAAGTAGTCGAGGTTTTATTGAGTTGTTTTCCATCATTTGAAAACAAAACCACATCTGTACTGTCCGTTGTATAAATGGTGAGAAAGAGAAGAGTTCTGAATCTCTCAACGCTAAACATGAATCTGTTTCACTCAGACCTGCACTGCCAGGTTAGAATATAGCGAGCCTGTCTTTAGAGTTTGGGCTGAGGGGGTGAGGGGTGTCCGTGTGTAGATGTGCTGTGGGTCATCAGCGTAACAATGGGCCACTAAGTTGATCACAGCAGGGAGCCGGGGACTGAGAGCACAAGTTCACTTAATCAAAAAAGCGTAGGCTTTGGAAAGTGTTAATTTGGAGAATGTGCCTAACGTCCCTCTAAGAAAGTTTCCAAACTAGTTCATTACTTTGGGAACGAACCGGAAGTGACATTGACATTATCATCAGCTCCAGCCCCACCATACCTGGGCCACACCGGAGGGCAGTAACTCTCTCCCTCCTCCGGGTTGGCTGGAGACGAAGTGCCACCAAGGACCTGCTTAGACTCAACATCCTAGAGTGCCTCTGTATCGGACTACATAATGCTGATATGCATATTTTACATTATTTTACTTGAACTATCACTATAAGACTTATTTGTTTATATAAATTAGCTTCATTCTATGAACATTCTAGATGCAGATGGATAGAGGAGAGGAGATGGGAGGAGACTAAAATAAGTATTTGAGTAGTTTCAGTCTCAGTTCATTCACTGATATTTTTGAGGTGCTGAATTCAAAATGTACTGTATGTATGCTGACCTGACCGAGATGAAGAACGGTGCATAGATATTTATTTAATATAACTTAATGTGAATTCATCAGCCTTCTGTCTTACTCAAGTTTTCAGTCTCGTGTAATTCTTAAATCACTGATGTTACCGATACTGATATATAAAATCTAATTCTTGTCATTGTTACTTGTTTTCCTGATTAAAATTATTTTAAACCAAATTTATGTTATAATCTTTTTTTCTTCTGTGTTAAAATTGGTAATATTTTAAATGATAATATTTACAGGTTTAAGAATGTACAAATGATTAGTTATTATTTATTTGCTCTAAACTGAACCATCTTAAGACATAAGATCTCTCTGTCTCAAGACAATGTCATGTCTTGAAGTCATGCTTTGTCATCAAGACACAAAATTATTACTTCCATATCTTCAGACATTAAGAGACAGACAGAGTGATATCTTCATTCATTCAGTATTAAGATGTCTTGAGATGTCTTGGTATAACAAATTGTTTCAAGGCATCTTATCTAAGCCTGTCAAGACCTTTTAAGATGCAGGGATAGCTGGGTAAGGAAGTCCTGCTTAGCTTGTCATTCCTTGTAAATATTATTCACTATGGGAAGATACAGTGCCTTGCAAAAGTATTCGGCCCCCTTGAACTTTTCAACCTTTTGCCACATTTCAGGTTTTAAACATAAAGTTATGAAACTGTAATTTTGTGTGAAGAATCAACAACAAGTGAGACACAACCATGAAGTGGAACGAAATTTATTGGATATTTTAAACTTTTTTTAGAAAATAAAAAA
>JAJAGP010001188.1:0-223177 GCA_025084515.1 Ancistrus triradiatus | reverse complement strand
GCTCATAGCTATATATTTAGTTATTGCAATTAACACATTATTTAGTGTTAATTTGTTCTTCATTTCTCACCCATGGCAGAGTAACGTCCACTTGTGTTAAATCACTTAAACTATTTAGTGCTTAACAGGCTTATTTTTTTGGACAGTTGTGCCTCATGACTGATTGGCGAGCATAGGGGCACAGCTGTGCCCTCTAAATTCTGTGTGCCACAGTACAAGTAGTTTAGAATCTCCCCTGCTTTATTGTTTTGTCAATGGAAAGTAAATAGAAAAAAAAATCCCTCAAAAATGTACTACACCAAAAGATGAAGCAGAGATGAAGGGACTCTGGTACTTATCTAAAGGCTAAGCTACAAACGCTATGCTGGTAGATCCTTAAATGTCTAAATATCTATTAGCAATAATGAAGAGATGATCAAAGTACTAATAATAACAGCTAAAAAATAAAACATTATGCCGATTCTGAGCGATGGAATCAGGGTTGCCAGACACTCCCACCCAGGCACTGAGATCTGATGGGTTGCTAATGATTCAACTAATTATGAGCTTATTTTCATACATTTTTAATCATTTTTTTTTACCTGACACCTGTACTGTCCTGTTTTGATGATGACTTTCAGATCTGCATTTATCTTGCTCTGTTAGCTTATTACCCTCTAAACATGTCCGCTTTAATTTGCTCCTGCTCGCGACATTGCTAAGCTGCTGAGCCGCTCTGTCTTTTCCACCTGGCTGTAACGGCTCCCCTTTCTGTGGTTGACATTTAGCCGGTTAATCAACACAAAGTCCTCCTCCTCTCACGTTACCTGCTTTGTAGAGACTGAAGCGCTTTATACATTCACTCAGGTGTGTATGAGGCTGTGGAGCTGAACCCCACTTAAATTTTCTCGGCCAGTTTCCCCAGAGGACTCTGGGTAATCATCACAGAGCCATGTAGACGTCGTTAGCGGTGCAGATGAGCCTCTCGCCACTCCTTGTTTTCTCTCTCTCTTATTATCTGTCCAGGTAGATGAAGGGTGCCAGGCTGTTGGTCGCCTTTTTTTTGACACCCTGCAAGGCTGGTAATTACTGCAGACACACAGTTGGGGTGGACATGCTAATTTATTATTTAAATTTTTGTATTTATTTATTTATTTTAACGACAGGGCACTCTTTCCATCTCACCCCTGTCGGCTAACTTTGACATCAGCGCTGTGTTGCCTCTTTGCTTTTCGTCTGATCGCTGTACACACAACCTCACTGCTGCAGCAGACTGGGAGCGATTTAACAGCAGGCTAATATTAGCTCTGAGGCTAATAATGCTAACAAGGAAAGGGACAGGCTTGCTGTTAAGCATAGTGCAAGCCACGTAAACAGTATTTTAAACCTTAGGAAAGCTGGGATTGAACTCACAACCTTCCAAATAGTAATCTGGTGCCTTAACCACTCCTGTGCTGTGTTTGTTTGTTTATGTGAAGTCACATTAGACATTTGCATTTAGTCTGCCTCGGTGGAAAACTGGCAAAGCAAATAGTTGTCCATTCAGGTGCAGTTAGCATAACTTTGGCAGTATTGGGGTAAGAATGAGGACACTAGCTTTGGAAATGAGAAATTTCTTCTTCGGAATAGGAGGGCCATGAAAAACAAACTTTGAGGGTTCGTCATGTTCTCAGCTTGAGAAATCTGTATGTGTTATAATAAATGTGCTTACACACAGCTACAATTAGCATTTCCTCCATTTTGGCTGTACAGCACTCGTAGTTTTCTGGTGGGCAGGGGGATATGTTTCCCTCAAAGTTCGGAGGGGGACAAAATGTCCCCCCAATAATTCCTGCTAACAGCAGCCTTGTGGTTTTGTTTTTTAACACTGTGATGTGTTTTCTCCTGGCTGTTAGTTTTGGCCGAATTACTATTTTTAAATCATATTTTTAAAACCAAACAGTGGTTTCCCGCCAGTAAACGCTCAGCTGATTCCCAGCCAGCAACGCTCTTGCACAGGGAAAAGGAACACTTTCCTCCCGGCCATGGAGTGAGAGCTGTAAGACAAACCATTAAAGAGTCTTACAAATAAAAACGTAGTGTCTAGATGGGATTAGTGTACTGTTTAAATAAAGCACTTCGCGTTGACTCTCACTGGTGGGTGTACAGAGACCCAGGTTCA
Organism: Ancistrus triradiatus; assembly: GCA_025084515.1. Classification (NCBI taxonomy): domain Eukaryota; kingdom Metazoa; phylum Chordata; class Actinopteri; order Siluriformes; family Loricariidae; genus Ancistrus; species Ancistrus triradiatus. Next base: position 221,037 of record JAJAGP010001188.1, on the reverse strand, counting down.
AAACTATGCAGGTCAACGCCAGCCTGGGCATTGTATAGGCACAAATGGGTGTGCCTAAGGGAGGAGAGGCTGCCAAGTTGGGGACATCCCCAGAACCGCAAAGGAGACCCCTGCTTGGCCCTGACAGTACTGGTTTAAAAAACTTGCAGTACTATGCAAAAGTCTTATGCCACTCTTAGATTATCTATACCATTGTTTTAGCAATGGTATGATGTCCGTATATAATTCTTGCTCAGTCTTTTTATTAGAATGCAACCAGAAATGACATGGGATTTGTAAGCAGCATTAAAAACTGATACAGCTAGGCAAATATTTACTCTTACTCTTGAGCAATAGCAGCATCCGGCAGCTTACTTGGGATGTCAAGTTGACTACAGTACAAAGAATCTTGATTTTTTTTGGAAGGGTAGCAGCCAAGAAACTACTTTTTCAGAAGGGAAACAGGCTGAAAAGGCTAAGATATGCTAAAGCTCACAAAGACTTGAATGAAAAGAGCATTATGGATCATATGTTATATATGGTCATAACACAACAAATCTAATGGTGGCCTAAGACATTTGCACAATACTTTAGCTCTTATTTCATCCCACCAAGCAATGTCAGTCTAATCACCGTTATGATTTGGAAACTTTGGAAACTCTCTCAGTTGATGAGAAGCTTCAGGCTAGTGGCGAATAGTAAGGAATCATATGTGATGCTGACCTCCTTCTTTACCCCTCTTCATAACGCCCCATCTCACACCTCCTGATTAAATCTCAAACTTGATATGAGCTAGAAAGACTCCTAAATAGATAATCTGTGTCAGACTCAACTTCCCCACGATGTTTTTCTTCGAAAATAATCCGTAATTTAACCAACTTTGGCATGGCAACATCTCTTCAAAATCGTTCTAAAGCTAATTTACAACTGCTTGCCCATTTCCTTCCCCCTTTCTTTGAGTCTGCTCAAAATTGCAGCCTCCTCTTACCGGTTCACGCCGCTTAATTATGGCACTATAATGAATGGTTAATCAGCAAAAGCGCGTTTAGCAAGGTAGGAATAGGAAGCGAATGTAGCGAGCAAGTTAGCCGGCTCTCTCTGCGGGTTTCTCTGAGGGCAGGAAGATGATTGCCATGCTTGATTGAGAAGAGGCCTCGTCTTTGACTGACATATTCAGTCTCAGATATGAATAAGCATGCTTTGCGGTGGTCGGCCCCGTCATATCGAGAGGCTGCTGTATAGTACTGTTTCCTCTCTTTGCATATGTCTCGTGTCAATCATCGGCGTAGCTTAAGCCGTGTAAGCGCTGAGACCCTGGCGTGCCATCGCTGCAAAAAGCAAGGAGATTATAAGAAATAGGAGGACTATTCATCTCTGTTGACTGCGCATAAACCCGTTACTAATGACGCGGGAGGACTAGCCGCAGACTCGACCGATCTGCCCAGCGCTGGTCACCGGCAGCACAGATTATCCTGCGGGTGCTTACGCGCTTGCACAGAGAAGTGTGAAGTTTTATATCTGTCCTTCCACAAAGGCACGAGACTCTGGGGAAAGAGATCGAGTTTTCACCTCGAAAAGTCTTTCGCACTCGCATTTTCTTGTTAAATAGCCATTCGCTTTTCATCAAGCACTCATGAAATGGATGACGACTGTACAGATTGTTTTCTGGGAGCAGTGCTGCTGACCTAGAAGACTTCTGTTACTCAGAGTGGGCTTCGCTCCATGGTAAGTAGTAGGAAAGTCTTGAGGGTATATGTTGGTGATCAAGGGCAGTGTTATTATTAATCATCCATTCCTAATTCATCTTCAGTATCTGGGTCAGGGTCAGCATGGGTCCAGAAAAACTGGGCACAAGGCACGAATGCACCCTGGACACCAATCCATCGCCATCCTTTTTTTAGCTGCAGGGACCTAAAAGTTTTAAGCCTGAGAGTTTTTGTGTGCGTCTGCTTTTTAGAGATGAATAGAATATAGTTTAATGAGTGTATGCTGCACTTTGAGGATCAGATTTTATACAGGATTGGTCGTGTTTCTAAGTACTTATTTTCCTCTCCAAGACGAGTCTTACCCACGTTGTACTTTTCCAACAGGTAGCGTTCCGGTATTTCTACAAGCACATGAGATTGTTCCCCCCTTGTCCATATGTCCACCTTCCTGGAGCAAGTAGTTGGGTCTTATTTTGGGTAGGCTTCCACCTGGGGGAAGGAGTAAGAGCAGTAACGTCTTTTTTCCCTACCTGCATCACCCTCTGTCACTCCTAAGTCGCAGGTTTGTCAAAAGTCAATCTACAAATACATATATGCAAACCTTTTCACCTTAACCTAATTAATTTCCTTATAACACCCTAATTCTAAGCCCGTTTATATTACACTCACACTCTGCACTTTTATCCGGTGGGGAAACATACCCCAACTGACAGACGTTTGCTTTGGTTTGTGCCACACCAACAGAAGCGCCCCTGGAAACGCTCCCTGATCCGCTTACCTGCGGATCCATGATCATAGGTGGGAGTTTAAAATGGCCAAAGTCCATCTTCCATATGTTGGTGTAACTACCCTTAACATTACCTGTCAGGTGCTTTTGTTTCGGACCTAGTAAGCTCAGCGCGGAGAAGTTTGGTACTGCTGCCAGGGAGAATCTACTTTGATTGACTTGTTTTAGCGCCTATTTTTTTTCAATGTTCTGCTCCCTAAGTTACTCATGATTGTGTGTGACTTTCCACTATTTATTTGTAACAACTAACAAATGTTCGTAAGTGTGTGTGCCTCTCTTATTGTAAGTAGTACTCCTTTATATGTCCCCCACTACCAATGTAGTCTCTGTGTCCTATAACTACATAAGCTGGTTCACATTCACTCGTTGAGTCTCTGGTTCATCCGGCTGGTCTTCCGTGTTGTTTGTAATATTGTTTAATCAATGCATTTTTGGAGTCTGTCAAACAAAAGTATCAGGTCTATCATACCATCCTCTTAAGTGCTACATCTTTCCCTTAGAGGGGGTCGTAACAGTTCATTTCTGTATTTTTTTTTTATTATTGTGCATTTCCACAAGTAAATTCCAAAAGGTTTACCATGTGTATAACAGTTTAGGCTTCCTCTTGTGTTTTCAGTGGAACCTCTGACTCATTTACCTATCGGTTGCATGCAGGTTTCTTGTGAAAATGCTCTTATTTTTATTACTGTAGCATAAAATGATTTGTTATCACTTGTTATTAGGGTCACATCAGTATCAATGGCTATATTCACGACAGACACAAGGTTATATCAATACACTCGTCATGGGCCAAGTTGGAGTGAAAGCATGTCTTTGGAATGTAGGAGAAAACTGGAATAAACCTATGTGGACACAGGGAGGACATGCAAACTCCAAACAGGGTTCGAACCAGGAATCTCGGAGCTGTGAGGTGACTGCGCTAACCACTTGCGCCAATGTGCCATCGTATAAAAAGACTATGTGGCTGTGGTAATCTCCAGCGATCACCCTTTTCAGGCCACGTGGCACCATGGTAATGTGTCCAACCCTGACGCCAGCGATCAGGGTTTGATCCCCGCTGCCTGCTTATCAGGTTCAGCTCTCCTTTTTCAGGGACTGTGGTGGCCTAGTGGTTAAGATACTGGACTATGGACCAGAAGGTCCTGGGTTCAAATCCCAATTTTGCCAAGCCACCACTGTTGGGCCCTTGAGCAAGGCCCTTAACCCACAATTGCTTGGATTGTAACTGTATCAAGTTGCTCTGGATAAGGGTGCCATAAATGTAAATTTCAGTCAACGACCTGTTTCACAGAATGTAATGCGGTTGTTAAATGGTGCCTACCTGTATGAAATTTTGAGGTGAGGTTTGATTTAGTCAGTGGAATAACAACGGAATAACAATGGATGAATGGTGTAAACAGATGGACAGGATCAAGGAGAAAAATGAGCTGTTGAATTGAATGATATGAAATTTAGAGGAACATTAGTGAGAAAAAGTGAAGAGACTGGTTACATGATCATTCAGCAATTAAATAAACATTAACACTAATAGGAATGTACCTGTTATCTCCTGTTATGTGAAGATTGTGTCCACAGCAGATGCTGCTCTAGCGTCGTGATGATGCTTCACCATTTGGGCCAAGTGTGAATATTTGTTATTTTCTGTTGATTTCGGTCAATAATAATCCTGGGCTGAATTGCTGGCTTGGTGCTTTACAGCACATGGAAAGGCAGCACACACAAGCATGCTACAGGCATGTTATTGCAGTACATTAACAGCTGGCTATACATGTTTGCAGCCTTTGAGATTTGCTTTCCCCGCTGTTGTGGCCCTGATAAAAAGCCTGATGAAAAGCTTGAGGACCTCTGAGGCTAACTTATGAAACTGAAATTCTATCACAAACCTGGAAGACTGACCTTGGATCAAAACCTTCTAAGCGAGCTCCTTTTTAGACAGGTCTCGGTATGATTAGACGTGGATTGTAGAGTTCCTATCGCTCACATTCCTGCTGAAATGATTTGCTCTTACATTTGTTTTCGCAGGGCAAAATCTTCTGGCTTTTGGGCTCTTTGGAGATTTGCTGCTGCAAAAGTAGAAAGCAAAAAAGTGGAAACTTTTTAAAAGAGCCTACATGGGTGGGGAGGCACGGTGGTGCAACTGAACTCTCCAGAGATTTCCCATTCGTTTCCCATTGTGTGTGGTGTTGGCATGTTCTCACCAGCTCTACAGGCTCTCTCTGGGTACTCTGAGTTTCTCTGACATGCTAAAGTCATGCGTTAGGTCAGCTGGTCTCTCCGAAGTGTCCCTGTATGTGGATATGTGCTCTGGCTAGAGTTGGTTCCTGCCTTGCGTCTCGTGCTACGGGTTAGGGCTGGCTTCAAATAAAGCTTTTAGATATCTCCAAATGAAGATATTTCCATGGTAGCGTTTCCGCTTCCTTTATTTTGCCAATTTTACCATAGTAAAACCATGGCGGATTCATGGTATGCACAGTTACCATAAGATACCTCAATAGTTATCTTATCAACTAGAACTAATAGAACTAACTATAAATGACATAGTTTATAGTAACTATTATTATTATGTTTATTGTATAGTTAACCATGATTCTACTATGAACTACTAAGGTTTATACTATGAGTCTACCATGCTTTTACTGCAGTACTTTATTAGAACTGTGGTAGAGACACTAGAGTAACCATTCATAGTTTTCCTTCTGCCGAAAAACCATGGTAAAATCATGTTGATGTTAATTTTTATAGGGTAGTTTTTCAAATCAGTCATCTTCGTTACAATCAAAAATGCCATGAGTTGGAATTTATTTTTATTCTATCAGTGCTATACCAATCTTGAAGTGCAAAGTCTTTGTCTGTGTGACTGACTTGTTCTGTTTTTGTGTAGATTTGCACTGTTCTGGAGCAGCAATCCCAATTTCATTGTACAGTGTAATTGTACAGTGACAATAAAGGCATTATCTTAACCTACCTTACTATAGCTTCACCATATCTTCAATAACCGGGGGGAAACATTCCTTCTTATTTCTGAAGAATAGCTATTCAAAATAGTGTACTTTTCTTTTTTAATTAATTTCATTTAAATAATTTAATAAATTAGCATTCTCACCGAGAAAGGGAAATGCGTCTGAGTATGACTGCCATCTAGTGTTCATAATTGGAATTAGATGGCGGCAAAATCAAGAATGTATAATCCAATTAGATGATGCATCGACCCACCCGACGATGGATACCATCCCATTTTTGCATTGTGGTGCATCGTTACACCCCTAATTGGTATTGGATATGATACTGTATGGTGATTTTTGGGAGGACTTAATTTTACGCACGGCGTCTTGTACCACATACTACGTGTTTAGTCTCGAAACCTGCGAGGCACTTGACGAAGACTTGGAAATATTTTCTTTTGTGAATCTCAACGAAACTGTTTATTCATAGAAAATAATGCTTAAACAAACTGTAGTTCAGTAAAAACGACTTATGATATGGAACTACAAACTACTTTGAAGGGGCTTGGTATTTTTGGAGATCTGCCCTTATGAAGTAGCCATGCCTGGAAACAACAATAATTTTAAAAAAGGAAAGGGTGAAGCCATCATTCATCAATATTAATACAGTCTTATAATTATTCCGGCTGTTTTAAGCCCTTTTGCTGAAACTTCCAGTGAAGTAACGTTTGTCAGGATTCTGAGCGTTCCTATTACCAGGTCATTTCAGAATATTATGCAAATGTTGCTAATAGGATCACTAAGTAATTAACAAATGCATTGTTCGATGCGGGCCACACAAACTGTTTTTGTTATTGTTGTTGTTTTGTTTTTTTTGGTTGTTGGTTTGTATTTTCAATCCATGCTGGGACCGAGACAGCAACAGATGAGCGGCTGCTGGGTGTTGCAGTTGTGCATCTGGCCTGCTGTCAGTTCTGACACATAACATGTGTTTACTTATTTTAAAGGAAGCATTCAAGAAGGACCTGCCTGATCCCGTTACGATTTGTCTCTACTTTTACCAGATTGAATAAGGTAAGGGATTATGAGGTTGAGGTGTGAGAAATGTCACCTTAGCAATTAAACTAGGGATGTGTGATGCGTGTCGTCTACGTAATATCTTAATTGCTGTGAATCTGGCATTCGGAAAAAACAGTCAGAATTGGACTTACATGGAAGTTGTTTGGCTTTGAATATATCTGTGGAAGTTCTCAGTCATCCAGATCATTTTAGACTTGAGTGTTTGAGTTGAAGGCAACTGGACTTCTTGGTTCTTGAAGGCGTTTCCCCTCTCATCTGAAAAGCTTCTTCAGTTTTAGAAACTGATGGGAAGTCCCCAGGTATGTAATCCTAATGGGGTGGTCCTGAGAGTCATTGACCCACCCTGTCTATACATGAGCCTTTAGGTTCTCAGGCCAAGGTGTGACTTGTTAGTGAGTCATTGCCCCACTCTGCCATCATGCGAGTCATTAGCATCACATGGGTCGAGGTGTGAATGGGGGGTTAAACCTCCTGGGAAGGGATGCCAAGACTGCTTTGTAGGTGGATGATAGCTGGTGTTGCTGCAAACGTTGTCAGAAATCTGTTAGCTGTTAATGATAGCTCGACAACTAACATCTGCAAACTAACCACCGCGCAGAGTATGAAGAAACTTTGTCGATGAACTGCACTGTCGAGGAAATGTATTCCTTCCATTTTATTTCCATTGATGAAATTAATAAGCAACAATTATATTAATATCCTATTAACAAGACCAAGCTAGTACAACTTAAGACTTTTTTGGAAGAATTTTGAAGGGTGCAAGGTGTCATCTAATTATCATTATCGATAAAATCCCAGAAAGTCGAGATATTTTTGTCAATTTCGCACACCCTTAAAATCAGGCACGTTTAATTGAATAAAATCAAAAGCTGCTTGGTAGGAATGATGGAAGAAAGCTTTTTGTCCAAGTACAAACAATCATCTATGACTAGAACTGAATCAGATGAGATAAAAATAGAGCTTTTTTGGCGACAAACACTCACGCTGGGCTGGGTGTAAACAGGAAAGGTCGTCTCAGGTTCCTTCTCTGGATTTCTAATCTCATTAAGATGTATAGCACTCAGCGCTGTTCTGTTGGCAAACTGAGCTCGCACAAATTGCTAAATGCGTGGGGTATCGGTATTTTTGATAAAGGTTTTCTTCCAGTTTCGACTTGACTCATATTCTCAGTGTGACATTAAGATTAAACCACAAAAGGCATCTTTTCTAACCTGTTTACCCATCGTCACTGAAGGTTCACCTGTTATCCTGGAGCTGCAGCTGACTGTAGGTGTGTTTTATATACCTCCTGAGTTTTTGTGCAAAACCAAGCCAGGTCTGGCTGGCACTTGTGTCTTCCTGCTCCGTGTCTTCCTCTCCTCTCCCAGGAGCCCTTTTTGGGTAAAAGTCTTTCCTGGAGACGGTTCCATCTCCTGATTTGATAATTAGCTGCAGATCATCCCCGGTGCCATGGGATTGGCTGCTGTTTGCAGAGTCCCACCTGTCAGATTGGGACTTGTAAGAGGAAGTAATGGTCGAGTCCCCGGAGAGACTGAGCCTTGCCCAGTGGAGGCTGATCAAAGATCCGTGCTTTTCTGGCGTCCATGCTGTCCTGCCTTGCTGAGACACACATCTGTCTACCTGTCTGGCCCCTTTTTAATTGGCTGGTAGCGCTTGGCCCGGATCACGGGCTGCACACCTCCAATTTCAGTCCTGTCTGATCACACGCTGTGTCTGAGATATGCTCCCAAGATGACACTGGCTCCGCTCCACCCCTCCGGCGCTCTCCTTAGACACACAGACGTACACACAAACACACTTGCACAACTTTGCCACCGTTGCTGAGAGAGGCCAGGTGGGAGAGCGCACACTCTAATGAGTTTTTTACCTTGTGCACTGTACCTATTGCAGTCCCACAGTAGGAATGCGTCTGGCTTGTCTTTCATCTCCACATCTCAGTCCCCATCTACTCGGCTGGCCTCGTCCCCAGCAGCTAGAGGCAGTGTGCAGCTAGAGATGTGCGAGTCCAGTTGTTTTTTTATTTTATTTTACCCTCACCCTTTAAAGCTATCTCTCTTACAGGTCTGCCAGGCCTTTGATGCGCTGGACTCTAGCCAGTGCCCTGATCACTCCCAACAGCTCCTTTGAAGAACTTCAGGCATGCTCCTCTAACATACACCCACATGCATGCCATGTTTTAAGCCTGGAGAACACAGGGCTGTGGTGGGAATGTTTTATCTGTATGTTCAATTCGTACCCTGCTTTTCTGAAACTCAATTTCATGCCTCTAAATTTATGGGCGACAGGTAGTGTTGGTGCTGTTCCTGTGACATGGAGATAAGAGCCAGCTCTTGAAAGCAGCACTTCCTGAGGACCTGGTTTTGAACCCCGGGCTGGGTTTGCAATGTGAAGGTCATGTAGTCCGGTCGCAGGGCCCTGCGATGGACTGGCATCCCATTCAGGAAGCATTTTCACTTGCGTCCTATGAAACCCAGGATAGGCTCTCCTTATCCAGAGCAACATACAGTTGCTTAATGACCCAGTGGTGACAGCTTCTTCTGCTAAGTCCAGAGCCTTTATTATTGAACCTACATTGTCCATTAGTAAAATACTGCCCTTAGGTGTTAGAGAGAGTGAATGATTGAGTATGTTTTGCCTGAACCCATTTTCCTGTTTAGGCTCCATTTCTAGGGTACCAGTCAAAAGCTGGCACATGGGCCAGAAGTGATTGATCAATATATTTCATTCCTGTTCTGACCCCCCGTATATGTGTCAGGGATAAGTTAGTTGAGGGCAGGGTTGGGTCAAGTGCCTGTACATGCTGGTTGGATGGAATGCCAGTCTATGATTGGGCCCCATCACCACAACACCTGACCTTTACATTCCAAGCCCAGACCAGAATTATGACACGGGTCCTCAGGAAGTGCCGTAAGCTTTCTCTTAAACCTGTGAGTCACTGGAGTTTCTCAATATATTTAATAAAGATATGAAAGGTGATTCGTTTAGGTAAGAGTCAGGTTGACGTCAGTGAGGATCAAACCACATTTTGAAAGAAAAATGCAGAAATTCGAGCCATTCTGTATTTTCAATTGGGTTTCTGCAGCTCACATTTGCTCCTTCTTTTACTTAAATTTGAATTAAGTTTTGATTTAGCAACACTTGAGTGAGAAGACGAGCTCTTCTCTGTGCTCTGGTTCATCTCTCTGTGCTTTGGTTCCACTCTTTGCGCTCTGCTTCATGTCTTTGCATTCTGGTTCATCTCTCTGTACTCTGGTTCATCTCTCTGTGCTTTGGTTCCACTCTTTGAGCTCTGGTTTGTTTCTTTGCACACCAGTTCATCTCTCTGCTCTCTGGTTTATCTCTCTGTGCATTGGTTCCACTTCTTGCGCTCTAGTTTGTCCCTCTGTGCTTCGGTTTGTCTCTCTGCACAGTGGTTCATCTCTCTGTGCTCGGGTTCGGCTCTCTATTCTCTGGTTAGTCTATCTATGCTCTGGTTCGTATATCTGTGCTTTGCTTCATCTCTTTGCACTCTGGTTCATCTCTCTGCACTCTGGTTCATCTGTCTGTGCTCTGGTTCACATATCTGCGCTCTGGTTCACATATCTGCGCTCTGGTTCACATATCTGCGCTCTGGTTCATCTCTTTGCGCTCTGGTTCATCTCTTTGCGCTCTGGTTCATCTTTCTGTGCTCTGGTTCATCTCTCTGTGCTCTGGTTCGTATATCTGTGCTTTGCTTCATCTCTTTGCACTCTGGTTCATCTCTTTGCGCTCTGGTTCATCTTTCTGTGCTCTGGTTAGTATATCTGCAATCTGGTTCGTATATCTGTGCTTTGCTTCATGTCTCTGCACTCTGGTTCATCTGTCTGTGCTCTGGTTCACATATCTGCGCTCTGGTTCATCTCTCTGTGCTCTGGTTCATCTCTCTGTGCTCTGGTTCATCTCTCTGTGCTTTGGTTCATCTCTCTGCTCTCTGGTTCATCTCTCTGCGCTCTGGTTCATCTCTCTGTGCTTTGCTTCATCTCTTTGCACTCTGGTTCATCTCTTTGCACTCAGGTTCATCTCTCTGTGCTCTGATTAGTATATTTGCGCTCTGGTTCGTATATCTGTGCTTTGCTTCATCTCTTTGCACTCTGGTTCATCTCTCTGCACTCAGGTTCATCTCTCTGTGCTCTGGGTCTCATATCTGCGCTCTGGTTCATCTCTTTGCGCTCTGGTTTATCTCTCTGTGCTCTGGTTCATCTCTTTCTACTCTGGTTCCAGGATCTGAGCTCGCAACCTTCTAAATGATAAGTTGTAACTTTAACCACTGGCCCACCACTGAGTCATGGTACACCAAAGCATAAATGCACATGCTTTTCTTTAAACAACATCCAAACGGTGCAGCCCACTTGTAATCCAAAAGAAATGATACGTACAACGTTTTGGCAATGGTTCCAGATGAGCGCATCATCTCCTGCCCCAGTACACACACACAGCATAGAACCATCACGGCATGGTTCATCTGGCTAATTATGAACCGGAGATCTCCATATGTGCATGAGGGCCATTTAGTGGCGCTGGCAGCTGAGATGAAACTGCCCAAGGCTTCACTCACGTCTTTTGTATTCATGCGGCTGACTAATGCACACGCATGGAAATGAAAAGGGAAACTCGAGGGATGCATTCAGCTCATGTAGAACACCATGCTGTAAATTTCCGAGTTAATCAAACGTTTCTAAGGGAGCAAAGTTCAGGTAAGTGGGAAGCCACGGCGGCGTTCGCTACATTACGCTACACAGGCCTGTTTAGACTCGTACGATTTTGATCCACATACACGTGCACAGGAGGCATCGAGGGGCTTATCGTAAACACCCTAAACTCCTCTGATCTGTCTGTAAATATAGCACAAGCACATTTAATTCAGCTTGTTGTGAACAGACCTGATAAGCCTCCATATGTCTTGAGCTTATATTCCGAGATATTAAACGCCCCCTTTCTTATCGCTGTTGACACGTGCCAATTATTTTTGAAGAGTGTGTTTGAAATCTGCCCTCGGGGCTTGACTCATGGCATATCTGGAGCAGTGGTATTCATGAAGGTTCTGCGTGGAGGTGAGGTGGGATGGTTTCTGTGCAACACCACTTGGCAGAAATGTAAGGCAGGATATGTAGACAAACAGTGAGGGGAGAATAAGTTGTAAGGAATATATATGGTTGTTGACTCTGGAATGACACTTTCGTAGGTTTCCACCTCCACAACGTGTCATTTCATCAACGTTGTGCTCTCTGTTTTTAAAACGTAGTCCATAAAGAAATAGTTGGGGGTAGAACTTGGCTGACTTGCACAGAGCCTGGAATATACCTCCATCAGACACCTTTGATTGATTTGGAGTGCTGACAGTGAGCCAGGGCTTATTGTCTAACTTTCAGAAATCAACAGACCCTCTGCTTCAGCAGTCTTTCCTTTGTAATGTGTGCAGCACATGGGTTTGGATTGTCGTGTTGAAAAATACATGGACGTCCTTGAAAAGATGTCGTCTTGAAGGCAGCATATGTTGCTCTAAGATCTAAATGTACTTTTCTGCATTAATGCTGCATCACAGAAGTGTAAATGACCTTTACCAAGGGCTCTGACCCGACGCCAGACCATGACAGATCCTGGCTTTTGGACTTGTTCCCGCTAACAGTCTGGATGGTCCTTTTCATCGTTGGTCTGCACCACATGGCGTCCATTTCTTCCAAAAATGATCTGGAACACTGATCAGTGTGATGGTCCATCCCAGATGCCTCCAAGCCCAGAGAAGTCGATGCCACTTCTGGACATGGTTAACATAAGGATTCTTTTGTGCACAGTAATGTTTTAAGTGGCATTTGTGAATGTAACTCTGTACTGAAGTGCTTGATAAAGAGTTGCCAAAGTAATCTGTTGCCCATGTGGTTCTATCAGCTATTGAATGGCGGTTCTTGATGCAGTGGCGTCGGAGGAACCCGAGATCACGGGTCTTCAGCTTAGGTTTGCATCCTTGCCCTTTTTGCACTGAAATGCCTTCAGAATACTTGAGTCATTTAATGATATTATGCACTGTAGAGGGAGAAATATGTAAATCCCTTTCAATCTTTCTTTGAAGTACATTGTTTTTAAAGATTTCAATCATTTTTTCACACTTATCTTGACAAACTCGAGATCCTCTGCCATCCTTTGCTCCTCAAAGACTCTTTTTGTATATACTATGGATAAATAACATAGATGTTTATTGACAAATGAAATGAAGCTAACCAGACAAAACATGAAGTACATTGGGTTCATACTGTCTCCAGTGAAGTCTAAATCAAAGTAAATGTAAAATACAATGCGTTTTGTTTTTTAATTTCCATTTTCCATAATGTCCCTCTTTCATTCAATCACGTAACAGTTTGCTTTCTGAAGTAGATCTTCTCCTGACTGCACAGTATGTAATGACGTACATGCTGCGGTTTCTTTTTCAAAAGAAAAACTATAAGATACACATAAGATACAAGATAAAAGAAGATACAGAGCTGCACTGCGACTTATTCATACCCTCTCTATTTAGATGTTGGAGCTCTCAGCAGCCCGGAATCTCAGATTTTGTCTCCTAACACACGAGCTGCAGGTTTCTCCAGCAGAGAGGGAAAAAAGTCTTAACATGGCATGGCTGTCAACACACTGCGGCGTCGCCCGTGTTTGTTTTCCTGTTTGCTATAAAAAGTAGCTGTTTTCGCCAGATGAAATATTCACAGTCTGCTGTCTCCTTGTTTTCGGGATTCTCTCTTGCTGCAAACCTGGAACGTTAGAAACAGTGTTGAGATGATGTTGCTTTCACAGAAGTGAGAGTGTGATCATTGTACGCAGGCACTGAACCTAATTTTCAGGCGGCTGCCACTGATGGTTGGGATGGACGCAGGATGGGTTTCTGGTTCTGTATTATTTAGAACCAGGAAGAGAGGAAAGCAGCTGCAGCAGAACACGGTGTGATGGCAGAGCAGTGAGAGAGAATAACTCAAGTCTGATGTCTCAGATGGTTGGTGTGTGTGTGTGTGTGTGTGTGTGTGTGTGGTGTGTGTGTTCGTGTGTGTGTGTGTGTATACTGTATGCAGCGTGTACACTCCTCTGAAGTATGAAGCTCTCGTAGCGAAGCCGCAGCGCCGCCGCATACTCAAATCACACAGGCCTGCTTTTCTGTGATTGTCCTTGACAGCTTCGCCCAAATCTGGATGGCTGGTGCCGCGGCATGCTGCTCCTCTGTTTGCTCGTCATATTAATTTGATGATTGCCGACGACAGAGCGATATACGTGCTCAAATTGAGTAAAGGTAGCGGTTGGGTGTGTGAAAAATTGCCTTGGCACAACATGCCACCGCTGCACTCCATGTAAAATGCATTTTTTTACAAGTATATCTCAGATATCCAGTGTTTTAAAGGCTGCGAAGAATTGAATTGGAATAGAATTTGTAAAGCCTTTTACTATATAGATTTCCTCAAGGCAGTTTTACAGAAAGCCATGGCTTAACCCTCAGTAAGCAACCCAAGGGCGACAGTTGGTTGTTCGTAACGTCACATCAGCATCAAAGCCTATTACGACAGGAGCAAGGGGACATCCATAGCAGTCAGCCACATCTATATATGTCTGTGGAATGTAGGAGGAAACCGGAGGAGCAAACTTGCACCACTGTGCCACCCAGAAGGGCGACACTGACACCAAGAAGTTACTGTTCATCACAATTACATATCTCAATTATCTGTAAAATCCAGAGATGCACTTTTTCCCTTCCATGCAAGTTGTTTTCCTTTCAATAGCAATTCCCTTTTTAAAAAATATATATTTACCTGAAATTCTTTATACCTCACTGTGTCTAACATGACTCTGTAACTATAGTCAAGAACCTCCAAGAAGTTGAATCTGCTCATCTGGACATAGATTTTGTTGGGAGAACCCCAAAACACGCTACGCCAGAAACAGGTCCACCCAAGGATCGGGTCCCCCCAGCACAAACAGAGTAATGTAGTGTACGCTGTTTAAGTGCCGGGAGGATTGCCAGGAATTGTACATCGGGGAAACCAAACAGCCACTGGCGAAACGGATGGCACAACATAGAAGAGCTACCTCATCAGGTCAGGACTCTGCGGTTTACACCCACCTACAGGCCAGTGGCCACTCTTTCAAGGATGAAGACGTGCAGATCCTTGATAGGGAGGAACGATGGTTTGAACGTGGAGTAAAAGAAGCCATTTTTGTAAAAAGGGAACGTCCATCCCTGAACCGAGGAGGAGGCCTCAGAGTACATCTCTCACCATCTTACAACGGAGCCATCGCAGCCCTTCCCATGTGTGAATGGCACACGTGGCCATTGTCGTTAATGGCTATGCCAATCTGCATATTAAACTGATCACCAGTCCCATTGTTATGCAATGGTGCTGGTACCAGTCGTTATGCAACGTGCTGTATATAAGATTGGGGAAGTTTTCCAACTGCTGAGACTGAAGAAGTCACTTAGATGAGTGACGAAACGTTTCTCCAACAAAATCTATGTCCAGATGACAGATTCAACTTCTTGGATTTTCTTACCTGGATTCATTGAGCATGCATCAATACATATAGTCAAAGGAACAGTGGTATCTCGGTTCACAACCTCAGAAACTCGTCAAATTCGTTTCTCGACACATCTTGCCCAGAAAAATGTCTCGGTTCTTGTCGTTTGCTCGGTCCTTGGCATGCTTGCTTAAACTTATATGACTCATTTCAACTCGATTCACGATTCATGGTTCACAATACACTAGACGGTGTGATTCAGTGATTCAGATTCACAATAGTCTTTTGCTCAGTGAAGATCTCTGTTTTTCTTTATTTTTACATCTGCAGTACTGTGTTTTTATTGCAAATCATTTCCACGTGTCATAAAAAGGTTAGTTATAAGAGCCAACCAAAAGGAAACAGGAACTGAATCCTCCAGAACACAGGCTGCAGTTAGCTTCGCAGCTATGCTAGCGCCCGGAGTTCACCAATAGAGTAAGTGTTTTGCTTTTACTTTTCACTTTCAATCCATTACTCACTAAATAACATGAGATTTGTCAACACTTTATTATAAAATAAGCTGTGTGTTAATGATTTTGTGTAACTGTAGTTTAATGTAAGTGTTAATGTGTAATAGGCTCAGCTGTGATAGAGTACAGACTATATTAAACTCTTCAGTTCATGATACATTTAACTTATGGTTTGTTGGAACATACGTCCATTGTAAATCAGGGAGCTCCTGTACAATACAACTCCATTAATGCATACAAGTTATACAGTGTGGATTTCCTGGGGTTCTGGAATGGATTCATTTAATTTACATTATTCCTTATGTGAAAATTTGCTCCGTACAGAACCGAAGTACCACTGTATAGCACTGTTTACAACTCAGCATTGTCTCAAAGAATCTTTACAACTATATAGACCAACAGCCCTACGGCCCAACATTGGCTAGGAAAAACTCCCTAAATATTATGAGGAAGAACTCTTGGGAGGACCGAGACTCGAAAAGGGACCAGATTATATACAGTACTGTGCAAAAGTCTTAGGCCACCATGAGCTATGTTGTTTTAGTAATGGATTGGATCCGTCACTCCTTAATACTGTTTTCCACTGATCTTTATTCCAATCTTTGTGAGCTTTAGCATATCGTAGCCTTTTCACCCTGTTCCCCTTTAGGAACATTACATACACCTAGAAGTGCCGCGCATCAGCCATTTGACCGCTCTGACTTCCTTTAAAAGGTTTATCTGCTTTGCCTGTTCTAGAAATTAGTGTTCCTTCAAGTGGACTAATTCCCTCTTGGTTGTGTGCAGCCAGCATGGGTGTTTATTAATGTTTCTATTCCTTCTAGTGTGTTCATATTTTGGTTCTACAGTGTGTATGATTGTTAATGTGTGCTTGTAACTGAAGAGCCACAATGCTGTGTATTTCCTGGAGGGCGTGATATGTATTGGCTTCAGATTCTGTATAGATGGTAGTGTTCCACTCGTGTTTACGTATCATTTCCATGCAGTTCTCATATGATAATACCCTTTAAATTTACATAACAGTAGCATAAAATGATTATGGTAATGTCCGTTCAACGTCCATTTTGATAAATGACATGTTGCACAGAGCGCAATGCAATCGTTAAAGCTTTTATTTCGACAACAATGCTATTAAACTCTATAACTCCTGACCTGCACTCACCTGCTCTTACGTTCTTTGAGTGTGTTGGCTGTGTGTCTTTGTTTGCAAATGCGCATTTGTGTTGTGTTGCAAATGGTTGCTTTTTTCCCCCCAATTCTTGTCAAACCAAGGTTGAATACTTTTCACATGTCTCATCTGAGAAATTCACATCTCCAGTCCAGACATCATCCAATTAGGACCAGAGACATGGAAACAGTCTGATGCCAGCGGAAAGCCTTAGCATACATTACTGACCTCCCATAAAGCTCGTGGACTTCCCGACGCTGCTTCCATTGTGCTTCAGCTCCAGCCTGAACAATCTATAGAAATCTATAGGGACAGAATGCAAAGCTTCTGAGATGCTTAATTATTTGAGAGGTGGCATTTCAGCGGCTGGTTCGCTCAAGTGATCGAGTGCACTGGAGCTTGGTTCAGCACGTAGAGGAAATGGCAGCTAATCAATGTCTGAGGCCATATTACCATTAAGTTCCAAGAAGGCAAAAGATAAGGAAACCCACTGGGAGCTACCTCTCAGTCGCGGCTTCTTATAAATTGTGTGGGCACTAGAAAAAGTGTCGTCGTAGCCGGCTGCATGGAATAGATGGTCAGGTGCGAGCATGTTTTCACATTCCGTTGGTGTTAAAGCTCATGGAGAATTTTCAACATTTCTGGAGGCGATCGTTTACAAGCTTGAAAGTTTTACAATTAGGTAGGGGACTTGTTTTGCAGGAGAGTTAAAAAAATAGTTGGAATGAGAAGGTCACATTGCTTTTGTTCTTTTTTCTTTTCCTTAGATTTAATCAAATCTATAAGCTACAGAGATAGAGAGGTGCCACTTTATCTCCACCTACACCTAGATCTCACAGATCTCACCAAAACATTTAGTGGGCCATCAATGAGTGTATTTACATGCACTTAATAATCCGATAAGTGCAGAAAATCAGATTCTGTCAGTAATCTGGTCAACGAGTTAGGGGTGGGCGATATGGTCAAAATCTTATGTCACAATATTTAAAGACATTTTCACGATACAAGATATTTTTCAGTACAGTATGTGATACAGTATGGGATCGCAGACAAAATGCATCAGTAGCTACAGATCATCAAGAACTACTATGCAAATATTATCCCATACTTAGTAAAGCCATGTTTATTCAAGATATGCTGCATTCCCTCCAATTACACGGGACTAGTTACATTTTTTTATAATGAAACTTGCAGTTGGTCAATGTTCTTTAAGCACTGGCGATATCCTCAATATGCTCAGAGAAGCACATCATCGATCATAACCAGCCAATTTTCTCACAGGAGGATGCAAACTTCAAACCTGTTATTATTTTCATACTTTTATTATTATTATTATTATTATTATTATTATTATTATTATTATTAGCATCATCATCATCATAATCATCATTATTTAAATTTCTCTTCAGGGTTTCCCTAAAAAGAGTTTGGTAGCCGTTTGGTGATTGCTGGCGCATTTCATGTCAGGGTTGCCAGATCCTACATTGCCAGGCATCCGGGCAGCAGCCAGCTACCTGTGCTGTGCAGAGCACAGGAGCAGCTCGAAGGGGCTACAAAATTTGATTTTCACTTTTAATACATTAGTTAATAAATTACATGAGACACGATGTTACATGAGATAAATTACCTGAGAATTCAACACTCTATTAAGAAATAAGCTTTGTGATAATTATTTTGCCCAACTGTAGATTGATGGACGTGTTTTAAGCATGATGCGGTATATCTAAAGTCTTCAGTTTATTATGCATTCAACTTGCTTTGGATTTTTCAGAATGTAACCGCATCGTAACTTAGGGAGCACCTGTACAATTGAGAATCAAGCTCCAGAAAACTGCAAACCGCAGCTAGGTTACCAATATTTGTAAGTGACTTTACAGAAAATAATCCTAAATTCGCTTATAATAAGTGGAACTGGCAACAAGCTGCTTCTGGGACAGCTCTATGCTCTATCAGTTATGTTTACGTGCATGCGCAGACTGAGAAAACCTATAACTATGGATATACAGGCTATGAGAAATCCAGTTACTGAAATAAAATCCAGCTCTCTTCATCAGATTTATTAATCTGATTTCTAGACCAGCATATGCTGTACCCATGATCACTTGAATAATCAGATAACCACAGACATTCGACTATGAGCGGATTATTAAGTGCATGTAAACGCACTCATTGGCTACACCCAGTTGGTCATTGATGGTCAGTGGCCACACTCTCAGGTCCTGCCTTTTTATGTATTGTGGAGGATTGCTGTCATATAATGTCTAAGAGAAGAGAAAGGTGGAACGGAAAGGTGTTACATGGGAGGTGATGATGTGCCATTTTAATCCTCCTTACATTTAGAGGATGTTCTTATCCACAGCGACTTACATGTCCTTATCCAGAGGGACTTACACCTGATTCAATCTAACAATGTACAATTCAAGCAATTGAGGACTTAGGGCCATGCTCACCGGTGACAGATTGGCAGTGCTAGGCCTTTAACCGTCAACCTTCTGGTCAATATTCCAGTAGCTTATCCACTGTGCTACATTGCCCTACATCACTCAAGGACAAGCAAGCTTCTGTCTAAACTGGTGTGTACGTACAGGGATGGGAGATCTGGCCAAAATGTCCTTATTTTTTAGACTGGATCACAGATTTTGAATGATTCTTTAGTAATTTGCTTTTTAAGACCAGTTTGCCAAGTAAACACAGCCATTACAATATTTCTCTACTAATAAAATTAGCAGAATAATAATATAAAAACAGACAACAAAGAGCGCTTTGACTAGTAGAACCTTTTTAAACGTTGTCCACAATTATTATCATAACAATAATAATATAATATCAATCATCTGATGTCCAGGTAGACTATGAATCACAAATAGTAGCCAAAAAACAAATGTTATTCATTTTCAATTCAGCAGTCTGTCTGTCTGCATCTTGTGTACATCAGAGGAATTGTAGTGTTCAAAAACTGCAACTTGGTGACGGGGTTGAGCTAGGAGGTTAAATCGGTAGCCTAGTAGTTAAGGACTGTGGACCATAAGATACAGGGATCCTATCCTGCATCTGCCAAGCTGCCACTGTTGGGTCCTTGAGCAAGGCCCTTAACCCACAATTGCTTGGATTGTAACGTTGTATAAATTGTGTTTTGATGGATGTCATTTCCATGGCTAAGTAGTATCTCAAGGTAACACTGACCTGTTCGATGCTTGTTCGTTTTTTCTTGTTTATCTTTTTCACCACTGTTTCCGCCACGTGAGGTCTTTGTGCTATCTGACTTTCAGTGTTCTCTTTGGGGTGCTTTCTTTTAAGGTGTTTGAACTGATTTGTCCTGTTTCTTTGCATTTCAGGAAAAGGTCCAAACCAGTTGCATGTAACAAGTAATTAACTTTTTAGTCTCCAATGTCTCTGGGCCGTCCTTCAAACCTTAGCAAGCTTAGATATGATCCACCAAAATACAGACATGCATTAAGCTGAGGTGGACTAAAATTCATATATCCTGCATTTTCAAGACTTCTTTATCCAGAGCAACTTACAACCGATCTGAGCAGCTCTGTGCCTCTTCTACCTTCCAGACTGAGGCACAAACAGAATTTAAAGGGGCACAGCTCTATCAGTCATGTGAGCACTATTGTGATTAAAAAATAAGCCTGTTAACCGCTAAATAGGTTGTTAATTAACATTAATAGTTAATAGATTTAACACTAAGTGGACGTTACTCTGCCTTGGATAAGAATCGGAGCATATTAACCCACCTTTTTTATTTATATCTATTGATTGCTTATTTTTCTTATAATGCTACTATGTACTAAAAGCTAATATGTACTTTTGGTAGGTTATACAGTTAAGTGGCTAAAACTTATGGCTCTGAGCTATCATTAATTTGCCTGCAGCGTGGTTGACTTTCTTTTAAATACTTGCGGATGTCCATTAACCCAGGCGAAAAACCGAAAGAAACTGACTCTGACTGAAAGATGCTGGGGCATCATGGGAAATGTAGTGCCTGCAGTGAATTTCTGCTCAGCAGTCCAGGATGAATGTAATGTGTCTTCTTCTTCTTCTTCTTCTTCTTCTTCTTTTCGGCTTCTCCCTTTATCAGGGGTCGCCACAGCGATTTAAACATTTCCACTTCACCCTGTCCTCCACGTCCTCTACTCTCACTCCAACTCCCTGAATATCTTCATTTACCACAACCAAATAACTTCTCTTTGGTCTTCCTCTCCGTCTCTTGCCTGGCAGCTCCATCGCTAACATCCTCCTACCAATATATCCACTATCCCTCCTCTGCACATGTCCAAACCATCTCAGTCTTCCCTCTCGAATTTTGTCTCCCAATTTTCCAACCTGTGCTGTCCCTCTGATGATCTCATTCCTAATCCTGTCCACCCTAGACACTCCTAAAGAGAACCTCAACATCTTAAGTTCTGCCACCTCCAGCTCTGCTTCCTGTCTCTTTGTAGTGCCACTGTCTCTAAGCCATACAACAAGGCTGGTCTCACTACTCTCTTATAAATCTTTCCTTTCACTTTTGCTGCGACCCTTTTGTCACAATACACCCCTGACACTCTTCTCCACCCACTCCATCCTGCCTGTACTCTCTTTTTTACCTCCTTTCCACACTCCCCATTTTCTTGGACAGTTGATCCCAAGTACCTGAACTCCTGGACCTTTGTGACCACTGATCCCTGTAGCCTGATTGTTCCACCTGCATTCCTTTCATTTACACTCTTGTATTCTGTCTTACTACAGTTGACTTTCATTCCTCTCCTTTCCAGATTATACCTCCACCTCTCCAAGTTCTCTTCTACCTGTTCCCTGTTCTCACTACAGATCACAATGTCCTCTGCAAACATCATAGTCCACGGCGATTCCTGTCTTAATTCATCTGTTAGTCTGTCCATCACCAGAGCAAATAAGAAGGGACTCAGGGCCGATCCTTGATGCAGTCCCACCCCTACCTTGAAGCTATCTGTCACTCCTACAGCACATCTTACCACTGTCACGCTGTTCTCATACAGGTCCTGCACTAATCTAATGTACTTTTCAGCCACTCGAGACTTCCTCATACACCACCACAGTTCCTCCCTTGGCACCCTGTCATAAGCTTCTCTAAATCCACAAAGACGCAGTCTAGCTCTTTCTGACCTTCTCTAAACTTCTCCATCAGCAGTCTCAAAGCAAAAATCGCATCCATGGTGCTCTTCCTTGGCTGCTAATGTAATGTGTAATTTTAGAAATACATTGTTATGATGGATCATTGATGACACTTTGTAAAGAGATGTAAAGAGACATTTAGCTTTCATAAATTATGTGAGTTAACTCACAAGGCTGCAAGGATGTATGGAACTACCACTTATGGAATGTGATGAGTGATTGTGTTTTGTACTGTGTAGCACACACATACACACACACACACACACACACACACACACACACACACACACACACACTGCCATGGCTAAAGGCTTAAAGCTTTAGCTAGATTAAAACACATTCCATTTCGATGGACAAAAACGTCACTTAGGCAGCTTGCCTCATATTCGTAATGGCAATAGAAACGCTGCAGTTGCCAGTTTATTGTGTACACGCTGGCCAAGGTACGGCTACCATATGCACTTAGATATACAATTACTGACTGTAACCCATCTGTTGCTGTGCACCTGCTGAGCGCTCTTACATCTAGCTGGAGATGGGATGTAGCAGTGGCAATGCCGTCCTTATCTCGCTCTCACTTATCGTCAATGCATCACTGAACTGGAGCAGGACCAACACACGATTCCAAATCAGAACATCAGACTCTCACAGAGAGCATTAAAATATGGATGCTAATAATTAGGTTTGACCTTGCTTGGCAGTTGTTACTGAATTCTACTTTCCAAGCTCAAACAGGTCTTAGTACTAAAGAGAGCTGCTCGTTTAAAAGGAATGCGCCATATCACATCCATCTGTTCACTTTAATGATCGAGGTTTGAATAATTCTAATAGGAAATAAAGTCTCTCTATATAAAATACCATGCAAAAGTCTTAGGCCACCATTAGATTTGTTGTTTTAGCAATGATATAATGGCCACATATAATTATTTCTCATTCTCTTTGGTACAATACATCTAGGAAATAAAGGAAATTTGTATGCAGTATTAAAAAACATCTATAATCTACATTGGAACAATTTAATGTGATCTCTCCTTACACTTGAGCAACAGCAACATCTTATCCAGAAGACTTACAACTGATACAATCTTACCAAAATTGCCATGCAGTTGTGGGTTAAAAGCCTTTCTCAAGGACCCAACGGTGGCAGCTTGGCAGAGGCGGGAATTGAGCCCTAGACCTTCTGGTCCAGGGTCCTGTACCTTAACCACAAGGATACTACAGTTCCGGCAGGATGCCAAGTTGACCCTTCTACACTACGAAGGAGGTTGATCAAGCTTCAGTGGTATTTTTGGAAGGGTAGTAGGCAAGAAACTACTTTTGCAGCAAGGTCACACTAAATATTGACTTTTGCCTATCCATTTTGTTCTGAAAAATGTGTTTTATTTTTATTTTGTGTACATATTTCCTGTATTTTCTGTTTACATCTTAATAAAGAGAAATAAATAATAATATATGGGCATTGGACCATTGCTAAAGCAAGAAATATAACGGTGGCCTAAGACTTTTGCACAGTACTGTAAACAAGTCACGTCTGAATGACAGAAAACTAGTACGAGCAAACCCTTGGAACGAAGAAAAAAACGTTTTTGTTCTACTTTCTTTTTAATGTTCGTTTTGGATTTCAAGTGGTATAAAAGACACAAATATTTCGCAAATTAATATTATTGTTTATTTTATATGTCCTAAATTAATATTATTGTTTACATTAAAATATTATGTGCAAAATATCTAAACTACTATGTGACTATGGTCCGGTCAGAGGCCTGTTTCACAGAACGTAATGTGGACATTAAATGACACATGCCAATATTTATTCAGTAGATTTGTTGTGGATTTTATATACATTTACTGGGTTTAGCCCTTCTGTTGCTGTGAAATTTGTTGTCCTATCTTTTCTCATATGCCAACATGGGCCACCAGTTCTCACCACAGCATTGGCACTGATGGGATAATGACATGGTGGTGTGTTAACACTAGGATGGCTGACTTTTCTTGATTCTGAGGACATTCCCCTTCCTCATTCCAAAAACAACAGGGGACTAATTAGCCAACTGTGTGTGTGTGTGTGTGTGTGTGTGTGTGTGTGTGTGTACACATAGATAGATAGATACAGGATGAATTTGATTTGATTTGATTTTTTCAATGATAGGTATGGCACCTTATGGTACCTTCTCTCTCTCGCTGTACATAGCATATAAGGTACAATAGCTTGGATATGGAGCGTGCACTTCACAGTCATTGGTCATTAGTCATATATTGTGTTATCCTTTTGCCCAGGAGTGCACAACAGGGACCAGTCCAAACAGTGTGGTGACTTCCCTGTTCTATCACCTGGCAATTAATGGCTGACTTGAATCAGGTGTGTTTGATCTGTGAAAACACGGAGCTGTGCCAGTTTCTGACCAAAGGACTCTACTGGGACTGCTGGATGTTTTGGTTGGCAGACTTTTCTCAACCATTAGGTCACTTAGCTTTCTTTTTGCCTGTGGAAAGCTGGCCAAGTGGTATGTTGTTGGTTTTGGCGACCACAGTGCATGGGTTCAATCCCCACTTGGGTTTTAGGACCATGGTTGCATAGCAGTTGACATGTATGTCCCTTCTACCACAAGGTAGAGGGTTCATATCCCACTTTTCCAAAACTGTCCTGTTGGGTTCTTGAGCAAGGCCCACATAACTGCTTTGGATTGTACCAGCTGTAAGTCAGTCTGGATCAGGGTGCATGCTAAATAGCTACTAAATGGAAATCCTTTTGTGGTGACTTTCTATTAATGGATTGTGTACAAGAGACGTCGATTGTGGCGGCAATCGTGGAGTGCGTTTGGATGCGCCTAATAATCCGATAACTGCAGAAAATCAGATATTGTCAGTAATGTGATAAATGTCCTCTTAGGGAATCAGATACTTGGAAAGCTCCAACGTAATTTCCTCAAGCATAAACTTCATTTTAATCTCTTCGAATGTGTTTGATAGCTGATTAGCGGATGCTGCGTTTAATTCCAGGGTTGCCAGATCCTGCAGGACAAACAAGCAACGAGATCTGTGGAAACAAACCACAAAGAAGCAAAGTCTCTTAGAATACGCGGACCTGGCAACCGTGGTTGATTGAGGTTGCTGCTTCCGGGCCACACTTGTGTGCATGTGCAGACTGAAAAAAACGATTGAAATCAGAGTAAAGGCATACATGCGCTGAGAAATCAGTTTAATCAGCTGAACTCCATCTTTGCTTATCAGATTTCGTAATCTGATTTCTAGGCCTTATTCTGATCTGAGAAATATGTTGGTTACATGACCACCTGAATAAACAGACTGCAGAAATGTGGTTACGATCGCAGTATTAAGTTCATGACTGAGTGCATAGCTGTGCAGGGCATCTTATGTGGTAGGAGTCTGATAAACCTGCAGTTCAGTCTGTTCTTCTAAACGAATGTTCCAAATCCAGTATCACGCAGCGTTTATCATATTTTGTGTCTAAAGTAGAAAAAAAGAACCTGAGGAAATCTGGGCGCTGTGTGGGAGTTTAGCAATTTAGCTCTGAATGTTAGGCGTTTGGCAGCTGAAGTAAGTAATGCACACAATATCCTCTTCTTAAGAAGTGCGATCGGGGGGCAGAACTCACCAACCTTCCGGTTCCCCTCCGGTAGACTCAGTGGCGGCCTTTAACAGGAAGTTGGATGGCACGCCGCATCCATGCAGAGCGGTCTGGCTTTTAATTTCCCTCTTTTATCAAGCAAACAGCGTCCTGGATTGGCGCTCGTCCTGAGCAGACCCTTTGTTGTTGGAGTAAGCAGGATTTTTCTTGGCCTAAGCACTATTCCTAAACTATTTAATATGTTATCAGTCCACGGAATCAAATTACCTCCCTCGCTAATGGCTCTCGGATAGTTGGTGACCTCGAGCTTGGAGGCACTAACCAGCGCTCATGGCTGATTGCGCCGGCTGATAGAGGTGATTTTGCAGTTGAGGAGACTCTTTCCTTATGCCGCAGTGCATTCTGTCTGACGCTCGGTGCAAAGTGCCGGCGTTAGCGCGGTGTCATTACGCCGGACCGAGCGGCGTCGTCTTGCCATGACAGGCTTTACACGCGCGCATTCAAAACAGCTGTCATATTTTTCTCCGACTCCAGGCTTTTTTCTCTAGAGACCTGAATTCCATGCTTACCCATCCTCTCTGTTTCTGAATAGGCGAGAGGCTTTTGGTGTGGTGTGATAAGGCATTGTAGTTTAAATACCAAGCGTGGAGAAAGCTGAGACAAAAGAAAGACACAATGTGCTTTTCTTAGATTTGGCTGCCAATTAGATCCGCAGGTAAACGATATAACGCGTCAGTGTCCGACTCGTGTAATGTCGCAATGTTTAAAGGCACGTGTGAAGCGGCGAGCGAGGACGTTATCTCTTCGTGGCGATTTGGTCGCGGCTCCATTCGTCCCAGAAATTAAAGTGTGCAAGCGAGCAGAGCCAGTTCCTGGTCAGAGCCGCGCAGCTGGTGAAGACAACGCTGGAATTTGCCTTGGCATCGACTTCTTTCACTCACGATCGGAACGGCGGGAGAGAGAGCAAGCGAGATGGAGAAAATGGTTGGCAGAATAAAAGATGGGAAGCGGTCTCTTCAATTAAAAGCTCCAGATGATTGATAGTAACGTCGTCTGCCCTTTTAATATAAACTATACAGCAATTCATCAAAACTATTAAAGCACAGCCGGCCTGTCTCGGGGAAAGTATACACAAATAATAGATTATCCCTGAAACTGAAGAAGTGGTGTGCCAATATCAAATATTCATTTTGCATTCGGATAGACATATGGTCTCTATTACTCCATCTCTGGGACTGTGTGTGTCTCAGAGCGTGTGTACACGGGAGGGGAAATAAAAGGGAGGATGGACAGGTAAATGTGGCGTGTCTGTATATTTTCGGATGTCTCATAAATAGACCTGAGAGTAAACCCAGACAGCTAATAGATCCAGTTTTAATCAAACAGGCTGAAATATATAATGGCTCGCTTCCCACTGTATAATTTTCGCCCGGCGCAGGTTTATCGAGCTCCAGTCCGGTGATGGAAGACATGCTCGTTTGATCAAGTCCCATGCATGAGTGCCTCTTAAGTAGGATGTGAACCTTCAGACTGATTCACAGAGCTTATCGACTGCGTTGAAGGAGAACGGATCTTACTCCATCTTCTTCCATTCAATATCAGGTCAGGAGGCCTTGTTCACACTAATAAGGATACATTCAAAAACGCACTTTTCTGTCCACGCTGAAACGCAGAGGCGGCTGGGAAGCACTTCTATTGAGCAGGCCTGAGCCTGAGGGTTCTTTCATTTTCTGCCTTGACCAAAACAAGTCTGCGGCCCATACTGTGTATTATGTATTAAATAGAGTAGGACTCTGGTGGCACAGCACTTGAGATGCCAGACTATTGACCAGAATATCCAGTTCAAGTCTTATCTGCTGCTCTTAGGCCCTCGAGCAAGGTCCTTAATCCCTCAATTGTTTCGGAAGCGCCTTGTAGGTAAATGCTGAATGATTATTTGTGACTGTAAATAGTATCACAACACCATGACAGGCAGAACATTGGTGCTCACTGACAGTCCAACAAACTGAGGATGATACTGAATGGATTTGCCTGAGTGTTGTAAACAGTTCGCCTTTCCAATCAGTACTTATTTTTGTACTTAAATAGTTGCCTTTGACCTTTGAAAGTTTCTAATGAATTCCATGTCTATAAAGCCATCACCGTTCTCCCATTCGGACAGTTCTCTATACCCACATAGTGTTCATCCGCTTCAGCTCCGTCATCAGCTCCAACCCCACCATATCCAGGCCACCAGAGGACAGTAACCCTCACCCTCCTCCGGTTGACTGGGGACGAAGTGCCGCCAACGACTTTCCTGCTTAGACTCAGGATCCTAGTGACTCTGTGTATCGGACTACTTAATGCCGATGTGCATATTTCACATTTTATTTGAACTATGACTCCATGATCATTCTTAGATTTATCATCTACGCCGCCCAAGGAGGTCGGGTCCCTTTTTGAGTCTTGGTCCTCCCAAGGTTCCTCATCACGTCTAGATAGTTTTTCCTAGGCTTGGTCTATTTGGGATTGTACATAGATATTAGGAGATAATGTAAAATTGTAAAGTTGCTTTGAGAGGCAATGCTCCATTGTGAAAGCGCTATAATAAATAAATCTGACTTGACTTGACTATTTATTAATTTTAATCCTTGCTTATTTACACTTTTTGTTTCAAACTGACATTACTTGGTAGTGTTATATAAATCTTTTGTAGGGTGCCCTGTTAAGGGAGGGTAGGGAACTGTTATTGTCGCATAGCAACAATTTGTAGTGGAACCTACTTTTTTGGCGGAAGGTATTTTCCAGTAGTAAAGCATATTCAGGGCTTCTTTGATGTGTTTTGTGTTGTAAAAAAATTTCTAAAAAGCAATGTAACACTTGAGGTCGAGTGTTATCAATACCAGCATCATGGCTGTGATTGTCTACGGCACTCGCTTTCGGCTTGTGAAGGCAAGCAAATCAAAGCCGTGATGCTATTCACGATAACACACAGTGTTCTATTGCTTAATTACCCATCGGCTGAGGATAGGGGTGGGTGATATGACAATATTTTATTGTATCGTGATAAATTGCATCATGGTAGATGATATCCAACTCTGAGCATATCGTAAGTGCTTAAAGAAACAGTTTCATTATAAAGTGTATTTACTTTTGTTTAATGATGAAGTGCAGCACATTTTGAATAAAACTTACTTTACAAATTATGGGATAATATATGAATAGTAGTTTTTAAGAATCCAATGCTACTAATGCATTTTCTATCGTGATATATATCGCATATCGTGAACATGTCTTTAAATATCGTGATGTACTATTCTTACCATATCGCCCACCCCTAGCTGAGGAGCTGTTTTAGTTCGTGAGCGATCGAAGTCAGTTGAAGTTGCCCGCATCCACATTAGTCTTCTTTGATGTAGGCCTTTTTAAAAGGATGCATTTTATGAGATACATAAACCCAAATTAGGCGTTTTACAATATATTTACATATTCCGGCATGTTCCACAGTCAGTCTTTTCCAGCGTCTTGCCCTGCATTCTTCCATGATGAGCAGAAAACAGATGAGATGCTAATACCCCGAGTATTAATTGCTCCTCTCGAGGCTGTAAGAATAATAAAGCTATTCATTGCACTATGGAAGCGAACTGTTCAAGGCTAGGTGTATAACACAGGGGTATTGATTCAAGCCCTTCCGCGGAACCTTAATCAAATCTGAGCTCTGTTTAGCAGTCAGGGTCTATTGTGCTAGGCTGTAGCTGATTTATAGCAAACAGCCTGTCCTGTGCCGCCATTTTTCATGCATGGTATGCAAACACGGCAGGTTGCGGAGGTTGTTCTGCCCGTAACGCCGAGAGATGAAAACTCAATATGCGATCGCACGACATCCGCCAAGTGCATATAAGGTCTCCAGGACAGCTGGCCTGGCGGTCACGTGGTGAGATGGGCATCTGTAGACTGGCACCCAATCTGGCAGTGGAAACGCTCAGCAAAGAGCCCTGCAGCCACTCGTACTTTCCATAGACCCTGTTGAGAGCATGGCCCTGCGCTCCCGTTTGCTCAAACCCCTGAAGGAGGTCGATACGGGTAAGCCATTGATTCCGGCATAAGCTCCCCCCCCCCAGAGCGAGCGAGCCATTTCGAGTGCCAACACGTCGTGGCACAGGGCTCTCTCTCTGGCGCTATGCTGCGATTCCCGACTGTAAAAGATTTCCGCCTGCATCTTTTGTAACTTTTATGTGGCAAGCGTGTTACGCGAGACGGCACTGCGGATGTGCCTAATGATTCAGAAAGATGTGCGTTTTGAAGCAAAAGCACTGACCTTAAAGGAGCGGCCATCTGCTCCTCATTAATTCTACCTGTCCCAAGGGAAGGACGTGGATTGCAGGAAAGGTTCTGCGCGCTGCCTCTCTCCGCTCTCGCGAAGCTTTCATTCCCAGCCTTCTCGACCATAAAACCAAACACGGATTTCATTTAAATTCATATCCTGTGAGCCGTGGCAGCTAGTGTACACAGGGCTTGTGTTTAATTTGACTTCTTGCTTTAACTGGGGGGCAGAAAAAATACGCCCTGCCATTTTCTCTGCTTCTCTCTTATCAAACCGTGAAAGTGCTCCCAGTGTCAGCGATGTGGTCAGTCCGTGTTTATTACCAGAATGCAAATGTCCATACTTTCTCTCTCCCTCTCTCTCTCTCTCTCTCTCTCTCGAGAGAGAGCATGCGTCCCATTGATATTCCAACACACAAACACACACGCATACAACTCGCGTACAGCTACGCAGACGTTTCCGAGCTCGGCCTCGGCCTTCTTTGCGTCGTTCCGTTCCGCCCGAGGCGGGCATCTATTTTTGAGCGTTTACCCCAGCGACCGCTCTAAACAGATACCCGCTTGACGCTAATGCCGCGACGCGCTTCGAATCTCGCTAAAGCTGAATTACAGCGACAAATTATGTCTGACAAGGAAAAAAGTGAAATCGATGCCTGATGCATGGGCTCGCTTGGCTGGAACATGTGCTGCGCGATCGGCTCGAGTACTGCTCCCGCTGTCGTTCGTGTATTCTCACTGGCCCAGTGCACAGCGATATTAGATGCGCTCTTAACACGCGCAACTTGATGAATGTTCAGAATCGGATTTTGCGCCAGACTTTCTTTTCAGGGGCGTAAATATTACCAGGCAGTTTTGCAACGTCGCTAGGACTCCGTTCGCTTCGCGGCCGGGGCTGGCCGGTGCTTTTGATTTATCGCGCTCTGTTTTTGTCAGTGACCTTCTATTCATCAGCGTTTCTCTCCCGCTTCTTTGGAACCGCTCACTTCTGACAGATCAATATATATATTGACTATAAATTAAGCCCTGCTATAGTAATATGCATCATCTCGACACCTGCAGCCAGACCGCTGGAAGTGAAGGAGAGAAATGTGACTTTCTAACACAAGGCCGCCGTGTTGATATAGAAGCTCTTCATAGCCTTTAACTACCTCCTTCAGCTTCTTTGCTCAGCGCTGCCTGCTGCTGATTATCGGCTCACGGGAGAAGCTCTCGGATGGGTGATATTTAAGTACCCTCGGCTTTTGTCTTCAAAGTAGTACAGGACTGGCGCTTTTAAGATGAGGAGCTGGCTGTGCACAAAAGAAACTCGTAAGAAGGATGAGGGTTTTTTTATGAATGAAGCTTCATTATTTCCTTTCCTCTGAGCCGTATGTCAGGTGCAATAACTTTTATAATTTGGCCTGGATC
This sequence comes from Ancistrus triradiatus, assembly GCA_025084515.1. Taxonomy (NCBI): domain Eukaryota; kingdom Metazoa; phylum Chordata; class Actinopteri; order Siluriformes; family Loricariidae; genus Ancistrus; species Ancistrus triradiatus. Next base: position 189,921 of record JAJAGP010001188.1, on the reverse strand, counting down.
TGTGAAATCCAGGTGTGGCTCAAATCTGGGAAACAATGGAGGATCAAGGATCTAGCATGTTAAATGTGCTTCTCACTGGAGTTGTTTTCTTTCTGTCCCCACTTTTTCAGCGCGGTCATATCCGTTGTAGTCGAGGAAAACTAGTCAGACTGGGAAGAACGCAAGTCAGAATTCCACGTCAGAAAAAATGGTCCAAAGAAAGAGTAACTATCCAGTGAGGGCAGTTCTCCGGGCCAGAGGAAAAGGCCAGACTGGTTCAAGCTGATAGAAAGGCAACTCGGATAACAAATCGTTACAGCCGAGGTATGCAGAAGAGCATCTCTGGATACACAACATGTCAAACCTTGAAGCAGATGGGCTACAAGATGGGCTCTGGTTGGCTAGGAACAGGCAACTGAGGCTATAATTCACACAGGCTCACCAAACTTGGATAATAGAAGATTGTAAAAACGTTGCCTGATTGGATGAGTCTTGATTTCTGCTGTGTCATTCAGATGGTGGGTCAGAATCTGATTTAAACAAGCCTTGTATTAAGCCTTGTATCAGTGGTTCATAGTGCTGGTGGTGTAATGGTGTGGGGGATATTTTCTTGCCACACTTAGAGCTCCTTATTATCAATTTGACATCGTTTAAACGCCACAGCCTACCTGAGTGTTGTTGCTGACCATGAGCACCCCTTTATGATCACAGTGTACCATCTTCTCATGGCTACTTCCAGCAGGATGACACGCCATGTCACAAACCTTAAATCATCTGAGATTGGTTTCATGAAAACATGACAATGAGTTCACTGTACTCAAATGGCCTGATCACCAGATCTCAATCCAGTAGAGCACCTTTGGGATGTGATGGAACAGGAGATTTGCATCATGGATGTGCAACCAAAAATTTCCAGCAACTGCATGATGCTATCAAAATCTCCAAGGAATGTTTTTAGCAAATTGTTGAATCTATGCTGTGAAGAATTAAGGTGGGTCTGAGGGCAAAATAAGGTCCAAGCAAGTGGCTAATAAAGTGGCTAGGTTAACAGTCTCCAATAGTTGCTGCCTGGGTACACAGCTGGACATATACATTACATCACTGAACCACACATTGCATGCTGGGATCGGGGCATGCCCCCTTGGCAGAGTCACCTACGCTAGAGTCCTGTTAATGGACACCAGAGATTTCTTACCACTTGCTGTAAGTCTTGGTGGAAAAGGCAGAGGTCGTAAGAGACTCAACGCATTCATGCCTAATTTTTGGCTTCCCATAACGCACTGTTTAAATGCTTGATCTCATTTTTACACAGAGATGGAGTACCTGTTGTCTGCTGGAAACGCACGCGCCAGGTTGCACTGAATTAGGCAAGTCAATTTGAATTTGAATTTGAAGTAATCCTCCTCTACAAAGTTGGCCCCTCATTTTACCCATAATTTACAATGAAGGATTAGCATGGCTAAAACAGGATCTAGGCATGGCACAGGCACAGCCAATTGCAGCCTGCTCTACATTCTGGTTGGGGAGGCTGCAAATCTTCACTGGGCCTGGCATTCACTGGGTTCAAACGCTGATAGATACATCCTTGTTGTGAACCTAAAAGCGTCGCTCGTTCTCACCAGGGACGGCGCATTTAGTGGAGCTATAGGCCAGTGTAGCCATTTGAGCGCTAATAGCCCAATTACATAAACCCACAGTGGCTTTGCCTTGTAAAACGAGCACATCTTTCTCTTCCCCGAAGCTCTCCTCTGTATTTTAATGTCACGCACAACACCATAAGTCTATTTACTAAGTGTGCCACGCGCTAGGGGCCCCTTCATCGCAGCACACAGAGGACTCGAGCTCGACGAGCGCTTGCCATTTTAAGTGATCATTTAAGAAAACCGATGGATTTATGGGGCTGCTTGATCCTCTGACCTATGAAGCTATACAATTCCCAAACAATCATGTCACCGGTCTTTGTGCTTGGCCTGAACGATCTGCACCGAGATATCAGGAGGGGGTTCAGAGGTTGCTCAAGCTGTTCCTCTGCCCTTAGTAAACCTCTATAGATATTTTCTGCCCTTGCCCTGACACTAAAGCCCAAGGAGATAAAAACAGCCATCCATCATAGAAGTCATGTTGCTTCAAACCAGTAAAAACATGTAGAAATAGAAACTGATTTATTTTAAAGCCTAATGAGTGCTCAGGTTGCCAGGTTGTGTACATTTCCGGAATATGTAACCTCCAGTGTTTTTATGTTCTCCAACCATTGCTAAATGCTAACCAGCTAACTCTATGCTAATATAACAGTGTTATGCCACAGTTGTCACAGATTGATATGAGTGTTAATTCAGTGTCTGGATCAGTTTGTCTCAACGATTTATTTATCAGTAACCAATTTTGCAATACGTTTTTGGTTCATTCACTGCTAGTATCAGGTCATTTAGATGCTAAGTGCTGCTAACCTACATTAGCTCATATGTGTGGAATTTCATATTAAAATTTTCAGTTTGCCATTCTCAGATTCTCCAATTTTTGATGATAAAAATCATTTTGGCACTCGTCGTTTGTTCGGCGCTCTTACTAGACATTGTATTGTAATGTTTTGTAATTGCCCTTTCCAGCCAAAACATAAGAGCAAATGTCGGTCTCAGCTCAGTGCAGATTTCCACTAAAATAAGCTGTAAATGTTTTTCTACATATATTATTAGTGCAAATACGTCACTAAGAAGGTTAGTGATAGCCAGCCAAAGAGCAAAACAGTGAGAACCACAATAGCGCTAAGTGCAGTTTAATAAAGTATAGCACTTTATTTTATAAAGTATAACACTTTTTTTTATGTTTGTCTGTATATACAGGGTGTCTATAAAGTAAGTTCAACTTACATCATCAAACGTTACATAACGTTACATCATCAAAAAGTAGGCTGTCTTCAGATTTATGAGACAAGGGGTCCAGGTTTAATCCACATTACATTGATTCAATGAGTGCATTTAATAATATACAGTGGGGCAAAAAAGTATTTAGTCAGCCACTGATTGTGCAAGTTCTCCTACTTAGAAAGATGAGAAAGGTCTGTAATTGTCATCATAGGTACACTTCAACTATGAGAGATAAAATGAGGGGGAAAAAATCCAGGAAATCACAATGTAGGATTTTTAAAGAATTTAATTTCTTTAATCACAAACCTGTAACTTCTTCTTTAAGAAGCTCTTCTGTCCTCCACTCGTTACCTGTATTAACGGCACTTGTTTGACCTTGTTATCTGTTTAAAAGACACCTGTCCACAGCCTTAAACAGTCAGACTCCAAACTCAACCATGGCCAAGACCAAAGAGGTGTCGAAGGACACCAGGAAGAAAATTGTAGACCTGCACCAGGCTGGGAAGAGTGAATCTACAATAGGCAAGCAGGTTGGTGTGAATAAATCAACTGTGGGAGCAATTGTAAGAAAATGGACATACAAGATCATTGATAATCTCCCTTGATCTGGGGCACCACGCAAGATCTCATCCTGTGGGGTCAAAATGATCATGAGAACGGTGAACAAAAATCCCAGAACTACACGAAGGGACCTCATGAATGACCTGCAGAGAGCTGGGACCAAAGTAACAAAGGCTACCATCAGTAACACACTACGTCGAGAGGGACTCAAATCCTTCAGTGCCAGGCGTGTCCCCCTGCTTAAGCCAGTACATGTCCAGGCCCGTCTGAAGTTTGCCAGAGAGCATATGGATGATCCAGAAGAGGATTGGGAGAATATCATGTGGTCAGATGAAACCAAAATAGAACTTTTTGGTAAAAACTCAACTCGCCGTGTTTGGAGGAAGATGAATGCTGATTTGCATCCCAAGAGCACCATTCCTTCTGTGAAGCATGGGGGTGGAAAACATCATGCTTTGGGGCTGTTTTTTTTCTGCAAAGGGGACAGGGCGACTGATCCGTGTTAAGGGAAGAATGAACGGGGCCATGTATCGTGAGATTTTAAGCCAAAACCTCCTTCCATCAGTGAGAGCATTGAAGATGGAACGTGGCTGGGTCTTCCAGCATGACAATGATCCCAAACACATCATTTGGGCAACGAAGGAGTGGCTCCGTAAAAAGCATTTCAAGGTCCTGGGAGTGTCCTAGCCAGTCTCCAGACCTCACCCCCATAGAAAATGTGTGGAGGGAGTTGAAAGTCCGTGTTGCCCAGCAATAGCCCCAAAACATCACTGCTCTAGAGAAGATCTGCATGGAGGAATGGGCCAAAATACCAGCTACAGCGTGTGCCAACCTGGTGAAGAGTTTGTTCACTCATTTTTAATTTCAGTTAGAACACTAGTGTGAATATTTAAGGCGTGTTTTTGACTGTTTTTTTTTTTTTTTGTGCAAAGTGAGTGCTACTCGATAATGTCATCTTGTACATCGTTAAAGCAACAATTAAGACATTATGACAGATGATACATATCGCACACTCATAGCTGTAGGTTTTTGTATATGAACATGGCACAAGGTTCTTACTTTCTTTATACCAACACTTGCATGGCTCTGTTTACGCTCGGTGAGAACGCAAGGCTTCTCTATATTTACAGTTTTCGCACTGATTGGCAGCCTGTATGTGGGCAGTATGTTTGGAATGAAGCAATCTTCATGACCATGCCCTGTCAGTGACTGAGCTGGAAGTCTTTAGCATGTGGTGACATGGTTTCCTTGGCCAAGCCTCACTGTGGGTTACGGTGATAGAACGAAATGCGGCAGACCACCGCGATGTCAGGCCACTGTCAGCCACCCTGCCACCCACACGAGGCATGATTTCATCGGCCACCATCCTATCTGTCAGGCTCACATCACACTCACAGTGTGTGGGTGCATGTGTGTGCAGTGCATTGAGAAAATGATACTGATTAAAATGGGCGTCGAGGTGAGCTACGTGTGCTTACAGCGTTTATGAGATGGATAATTGGATGGATGGCGTATTTATTTCATTTATGGTTCATGTGGGACTGTGGTGGCATAGTGGTTAAGTAACTGGCCTGTGGACCAGAAGATCCAGGGTACAATGCCAACCTCTTGAAGTGGTTTGAGCAATTGGATTCAAATGGGATATCAATGACCCCATTTACACTCGGTCTGTTCAGACGTCTTGTATCTGGATAAGATTTTAACCACATGATTTATGAGCCCATTTAAACGTTCTAGTCAAATGTGTCTCCAGTCAGCCAGATTGAAATCCGATTGAGATCCTGCATAATATGTAAATAGATCCAGTAAATGCTTGCCGTATTTGCAGTATTTATTTGCTAAAAATGGTTGCTACATCAAACGTCAAGATTTATATATAATCACGTTCAATTTTGTTAAACAAAGAGAAAACACCAGCTTTAGAAGCAGACGGCTGTTAAACATGATTAATTCAGCAGTGGCACTGTAACGAGTGTAACTACAGGGCATAGATCAATTTGGGCACGAGAGAGCAAACTGGTTGGAACCAATTGTCTTACAGTCTACAATGGAACCTCAGAATTCAAACTTAATTGGTTTCCGGAAAGCTGTTCCATTATGGAAGTTGAAATCCAATTGACACATGGGTCGTACATGTACAGGTCTTACTGATGTTTGTAGTATGATTTTTTTTTTTTTTCTCGAATTGAATTCATGACGAAAAATAGCTCACCAGGAAGGAGTTGTTGGAATTGAATTGACTTAATTAACTTTATATGTGTGAATGTAATGATATATGTAAGTGATTACAATATTCGAGCGAAAGGATAAGTTTGTTGGAGTAAACTGTACAATTGAAAGGAGGCTGTAGTTACCCAGTTGGGCCCCCTCTAACCTGGATACAAGATACCATAAATGCTCCCATAAAAGAGTTCCATAAATGCTCGATTGGCGATAAACCTGGCAACCGGACAGGCAAGTGTTGCAACCTGGCGGAAACATTCCTGGGAAACCCTTGCTGTGTGTAGGTGAGCATTATCCTGCTGAAAAATGCCAGTTGGAACCCCTGCCATGAGAGGCAACATGTGGTCGCAGAATGTCCTGGACATATCGCTGAGCTGTTAGTGTCCCTCGTATCAGATTTTTTAGGCTGTTTACACCATCTTGTTAACGTGACCTATATCCAACATTCGTCTGACCAGTTCACACCTCTAAACTGGCTCGCATGTGTAAAAGAGCAACGTGACCCTTTTGCCCAGAGGTAAATGATCAAAATGGAGTCAACAGTAACAGGCACTTCTTTAATGGTCATGTCAAAATTATTCGTCGACTGTAAACTTTGCTTTTAATGTTGTTATTTTTCTTTGATGCTGCAGCCATATCCCCCTTCGACCATTTCATTAGAAATTTTTTCAAACATGGAGCTGTTGGGGTATGTGCCTTCTAATATTTGAGGTCTGTTACTTCACTACTGTCCCGCCACTGAAAACCTCCTTCACTGCTGTCGTCCATTTTTCTTCTCCTCTTGGAATGACTTAAAAGTCACAAGAATTCTGATCTGGCTGACGGTCACGTTGAAGTGTATCGGATATGTATCGATTTTCAATACCACATATGAAAGTGGCCTGAATCGGAGTCCAATATACATCATTTCAACAGACTCTTCGTGTACGTTCTCCTGCCCTCTTTAGCGGACTAGAGCTTTGCAGATATGACTTCCGTTCTATGAGGCTTCCCCTCTGGAAGCAGCGAAGGGAAATTACTTTCAGCACTACAACCTCTGAAATGGGATCCCTGTACCACCCTGTATTTGGTACATCATTACTTTTCCGCGCTGCAGAGAATCAGGTTTCTTAAATAACTATGTATTGAATGGAAGTAGCAGGGCCTGATTGTATTTCTATCCTAGAAAACACAGAGCGCTTGCTTGCTGCTCAGAAATACATTCGTACCATATTTGCTCCTTGTCTGCATCCCTCTTCCCGAGCCGTTGAAGGGGATTGGTAACAAGTCCTGCTTGTGACTCCTTCATCGAGACGCGACACAAATAGAGCTGCTTTGCAGCAGATGTAGCCCATCCTTTTGAAGTGCTCTCGGCTTTGCTGTCAGAACCTAAGGCTGATTGATAGCTGTGATATCCACTGATGGAAGGGTGTCTGCGTGAGGAACCATCGGGTACGCGCGCCGGAGCGCGGGGAGGTGGCTCGGCTGATAAAAATAGTGGCTGAAAATTAGAAATCTGCCATGATTATCAACTGTTTACTCTTTTCCGCTACGCTCTGTGAAGTAGGTAGCAGGTGGTCGGGACAGGTGTCTGACGGAGGCAGCCTTGAAAGACTTTGAAACGCCGAGCAAATTGGAGGAAGCATTTTGTAGGGGGTTTCCGCTGATTGGTGTCAGGGGTGATGGATGTTACTAGCCTGGGATGCAGAGTCTGGGCTGAGTGGCCAAAGAGCCCAGGTGCTGAGAGTGGGGGGAGGACCAGAGGAAGTGGATAGAAAAGGAACTAAGATTTTTACTAGAAGACTTGGAACTGGAGGACGATTCTTCTGGCAGGAACTCCAATCCTGTAGTCGCACATCGACTATGGATGCAGGCTTATTCTGAACTAAGAGTCATACGGGCGAGAAATCCTTGTTCTCCACGTTAGCGTGACCTTTATAGGACAAATGGCTCGGGTGTGTGTCCGCTCCAGATAAAAAGAGATGGCATTAGAAAAGATGATCTCTGGTCCCCGCACTGATTTGTAGAGAGGAAAAATGAGAGGTTTTTTTTGTTGTTTTTTTTTCTCCCCCTTCAGTGGTGAGAGACGGAGGAGCAGAAATGAGGAGAAATGACACTTCAGAGCTGGGTTATGTACACAATCTCCAGCGTTGTCAAACAATGACACCTCATCAGCCCCTTAAGGCTTTACACCCCCATATTCCCACCGCCTAGCACACCTCCAGATGACACAGCTTCACATGGTTTTAAGTCGGGGAGAAAAAAAAACAATCCAGATGGTTTACGGCAGCATCCGCAGAAATCCTGTGCAAGCCTCAGATTGATGTTGGCGCTCAACTTCCATGATCGCACCCTCCCTCCAAGCCAGTGCGTGCCCAAAACAATAAAGTCCCAGCTCACTCAGGTTTTATCGCCCTTTCTGATCTTAATTCCTTTGTAAGGCACGTCCTTACTCTGAAATTGTTTGTTTAACATTGCCTTTCCTCGGTAATCCGTTTCTAAATGCTAGAAGAAATTCAATTGAGACGTCACCGAGCTTGGTTTTATCCCCGCTTTCTCGCATTTCCCACGGGTTATATCTTTCCTTTTCATTCGCTGTTTTTGGGTTTTTTTGTTTTCCTTTGGCTGCTATACATACATGTGACAGGCCATGGAAATAGGATTGAGCGCTAAATTAAATTCCAGATGGGCGTGATGTGCCAGTATGGCAGGTGCTCGCAGTCTTGTCTGTGCGGACAGCGTTGATTGGTGGCAGCTGTGAATGCTGATTTGCTCCCTGAGACAACAACTAAATGGAGGAGCACCCGTCCATGGCATGTGTGTCGTGACTAAGGACCTCGCGTGGTCCAAAATGGGTATCAGCCCGGCGTTTGTGTTATTTCGTTTGACAACATGGATAAGCCATTGTGGGTTTGTGGAGACAAGCAAACAAACCTTCCACTCTCAATATCACTTTGCTTGGCAGTGCCACTTGTCAACATTGGCACTTGTGCCTGCCAGCACTTTAAATTTAAACTGTAGGGTTTTTTTTTGGTCTGTGTAAAACAAATCCACCAGCAATAGCTAACGCCAGTGGTGCAAAACAAACAGCCTATTTTCTAAGAGAATACAAGGCTGGCATAGGAATGGCGCATTTACCACAATATAAATGTCCTGCAGCAGCCGCTAAGTAATCCAGACCTCAAACCTATCCCAGACCTCCTTTATGGAACTGCCAGTTCACAGATTCATTATTTCGTCCTGACTGGCGGCCATCACGAACCGCTTCCTTTTTTTAATGACTGAACACTTTTAGCTTTAGTTTCCATGTAAAATGGAGTGTTTATAATAATTGAATTTTGTCATAATTTACTATAGGTACCCCTCAGAAACAAACAGCCCCTCACCATATGTACCCCTCACAAACAAACACCCCTCACCATACATACCCCTCACAAACAGCCCTCACCATACATACCCCTCACAAACATCCCTCACCATACATACCCCTCACAAACAAACACCCCTCACTATATGTACCCCTCACAAAACAAACATCACCTAACCATACAGTATGTACCCCTCACAAAAACAAATCACAAATGCCTCCTCACCATACATACCCCTCACAAACACGCACCACCTCACAAACAAATTACAAACAAATGCCCCCTAACAATGCACATCCCTGAAGACAAATGCCTGTGTTGGCCTGTAGTACTGTGTTAGCTGTTAGCTCCCTGAAAGCCCTTAGCCACCTCCTAAACCTGTATTTGCTTTTGGTAGCCTCTTACTAGCCCATCATAAGGCTCGCTCGCACGCTACATACTACTAGCTAAATCTGCCGAAAAGAAGTATTCAGTATGCATACTGAAAAGATAAGAAAAAAGATAAAAAAGACAAGTAAATAAGGTAAAACAGGCTAGGTTTTTGTTAGCCTCTTGTTAGCTCTACATTAAGAAGCCTTTGATAAGTCTTTCTTAGCCTCTTGTTAGCCCTTAGCCATTTTCTACCCCATCATTAGTTTTTGTTAGCATTTTTTAGTCCTTATCCACTTACTACCTCATCATTAGCTCTTAGCTACTTGTTAAACCAGAATTAGCATTTGTTAGCCACTTGATAACACACCATTAGTCATTGTTTGCCTCATAGTAGTCCTTAAACACTAACCCATTATTAGCAATTGTTGTTCTTTTGTTAGCCATTAGCCACTTACTAACCCACCATAAATATTTGTTAGCCCCTTGTTAACCAACTAAAACCAGTCTGTTGGGTTACGTTGGTCTTTTCAGCAGGGTTGGTAGCTTCTTGTTAGCCATGTGCCAAGCCTTCAGAATCAGATTTATTGCGAAGTATGTTTTCACAAACAAGGACTTTGTCGTGGTGTACTGGTGCATGACATAGACGAAATAGGAATAAGAGAGAAATGACAAAACAAAAAAGTATCTATACAATGTCTGAAGAAGTATAACTGTTATTATTAAATAGCTTCAATAGGATATGCTTTGTATGGATAAAGTGCATATTCACAGTATATCCTTTTCTAACCTCTTGTTAGCCCTTAAGCACTTACTAACCCATCATTAATCTTTGTTAGCTTCTTGTTAGCCGTTAGCCACTCACTAACCCATCATAAGTTTTTGTTAGTGTCTTATTAGCCGTTAGCCACTCACTAACCCATCATAAGTCTTTGTTAGCCTCTTATTAGCCTTTAGTCACTCACTAACCCATCATACGTTTTTGTTAGCCTCTTATTAGCCGTTAGCCACTCACTAACCCATCATAAGTTTTGATAGCCTCTTCTTAGCCGTTAGTCACTCAATAACCCATCATAGGTTTTTGTTAGCTTCTTGTTAGCCGTTAGCCACTCACTAACCAATCATACGTTTTGGTTAGCCTCTTATTAGCCACTCACTAACCCATCATAAGTCTTTGTAAGCTTCTTATTAGCCGTTAGCCAGTCACTAACCCATCATAAGTTTTTGTTAGTCTCTTATTAGCCATCAGCCACTCACTAATCCATCATACGTCTTTGTTAGCATTTTCTTAGTTCTTAACCACTGTCTAACCCATCATTGTTAGCCTTTGTTAGCCCCTTGTTAGCCGTTAGCCCCTTGTTATATCATAACACTACATTTCAGATGGAACTGCAATATATGTACAATCAGTCCTCAGCCTGAACAAATGCGTGTGTTAGTCTTTTGTTAGCTCTTAGCTCGTTGTTTGCCCTTGACCATCGCTAGCCTTTGTTAGTCAGCTTTTGGTCCTGAGCCACTTTCTGCCTTTGTTAGCCTCTTGTTAGCCTGCTTAGCCCTCAGCCACTTGTTCCTGACGCTACACTTCAGATGGAACTGCCAAGCTCGTACAATCAGTCGTCTGCCTGAAATGAGGTGGTGTGAAGTAGGGGCACTATTTGTTCACACGACTGGATGAGCCTTGAGTGCAGACTATTTGCATTTTTTGTTCCTGCTCAATTTTTGCAGCATGGCTTTCCATCTAAATTATGCCGCCTCGCAGCTCATCATGCCCCACTCCGTATTTCCATCTAAGAACCCCAGTGTAGCTGTAACCTTTTCTTCATAATCCATCCTTTTGTAGCTGAATGTCAGTAGATTAATTGAGGTTTAAAACACGAGCCGACAATTAATACCCGTCTCCTCGCTTGCTTACTTTTATTGCAGTTGGCAGGAACTGCGAGAGTTCAGGACTACCTCAGGCCAAGTTTGGTGAAGTGTTTGTAGCATATTGTCTCTAATATTCTCTATTCTGTACCAATTTCCTTCCTGAGCCCTGCCTCGCTCTTACTGTTTCTCGCCATCTCTGGTTCGTGCACTCACTTTCTCGTTCTGTCTGACTCATACTCGCACACTTCCCCCTCACACACGGCTTGAGGGAATGAACATGGCCTGGGCCTCTAATCCTTAGAGGCAAACGTGTTTTAGTCCTGAGTGCAGCACGAGCGATGAGCGGGTGGGTGATGAATGACGGCTCGGGTAAGAGCAGCTGCCCCATTTCCAGCCAAATGCAGTGACACTCAGAGAGATAACTTTTCCTTTCCATTCCCTAGATTCTCTAAAAAGCAGCCCAGGCACATCCTGGTATATTGTGTATACCCTCATAATGTATCTTCAAAGCTAGAACCGTACATGTTAAGTCCCGACGGGTTTCTTTCATAGCAGACTACTGGAGGATAATGAATATCAAGTGGCACACTATGGGCTGCAGAAAGTCCCCTAGACGCGAATCTTCAACTAACGAACTTTCAAAGATGCGAGCTTGCATGTGCAGTATATGGGAAAATGATTTAAACAAGTACAAAATGAAAAATCGCGGAGGAATTTCAAGTGGCGGTAGGTTAGTTTGCATCTCTGGCACTTGGTGGAGCCGAGCAGATCGTTGATTGGTCGGGCTCAGTCACATGCTTTTTATCAGCGAGTGGTTGTACACTACATACCTCATTTTGTGGAAATATTGCTCTACTTTAAACCCAGAATGTCCCGTATTAAGCGTTAAAGCAGTGATAATCATGAATAAGTTCTGTGACAGTGACTTGGACATTGATCGGACATTACCATGGTCACACAGTCTTCTGGGGTTACTGTAATGTAAATATAAAGGGTATGTTCAAGAGAAAACTGCATGCAAACGATACCTAAATGTGTCAGAGATATCACTGAAAACACTAGTATTTAAAACAACTGATCATTTTGTTTGATAGAAACCAAAAATACATTGATATACAGCACTAAACAGCACGGAAGATCAGCCAGATGACACAGAGACTCAACGAGTGAATGTGAACCAGTTTATATAGTTATAGGTTAGCGAGAATATACAGACAGTTTGGACACAATCAAATGAGTACTGCTTACAACAGGACGGGTACATACACTTACAAACACCATTTACAGCTTGGCACAAATAAGTAGCAGAAATTCATACACAAAAACACGTGTAACTTGCACAAAAAGAATGAATGACAGACTTCTGCTCTTAAACTCTCACCTCTGCTCGTGGATCCACAGTCGATTGGCTGTGATGCAAAACGCACTTCACTAGAGTGCAACAACCTCAATAATAATAAATATAATAAAACTCTATAATAAAATAATAATGTCCTGCCAGTACATAAATAAGCAATTAACATAGGATTCTGTAATAATTGTTAAGTGAAAAATGGTAACTGGAGTTCTAAGTTCATATTTCGAACAGCCCTGTACAGTGTATTTGCCATTTTGAGTCTGTTTATGGCCACTACGTCCAGATTTGTATTTCTTATTATGATTTATTATAACTTTTAAGACCTAAACGTATCTCACATGCTTTGACAATATCTAATGCTGATGGTAGTTCTAGTGCAGAGAATTCAGACAGGCCCTCAGCGCTTTGTTAGCTGCAATGAAGATGATTCAAAGCCAACAAACAGTGCAATATGGTGTCTCACGAGGTTCTGTTCAAGTCCCCCTTTTGTTCACACTTTCTATCCAGCCACTGGGACATGCAATCCACAGCAATGAATGTTGGCTTTCACTTCTGTGCTAATGATACACAGTTAAGTTTAGCAGTTCAGCCAGCCTGAGCAGTTATGCAAAATGTATTACGGAGATAAAAGCGTAGATGGATGACGAGTACTGAGGTACCGGTGTTGGGTACTAAGTCCAGCAGGTGCCCAGCATTCTGTACTTCATATTTAGGAATGCTCTTGTGCAGTGTTTCCCGATGTGAAAAGAGTACTGACACAAAAAATACACGATGCCGTGATGTCTTGGGTTTTGTGACATTAACCAAAAGACTCTTTCAAGCACTAAGTTGAAAGAAAGGGATTCTCTGTGGTGCCTGGTCGGTTCGGTAATTGGTTCGAGCCATGCTTTCATACATACATACAGATAATTGGTGTATATTAAGTATTTATGGCTGTCCTCGGCAACAGGACCGTTCCTCCTTGTTCTCCTTTCATACCGCTCCATCTAACGTCCCCACAGAGATCGAAACTGATTCACTTACGCAAGAGTTACGGCGCGGGCGAGCGGAGTCAGAAAGCAGACTGGCGGCCCATCTGTGACACCGACTCCGGGGATGAAATAAATGCCTCTGCCTCTCGCCACTAATGACCTGCTTTTATTCCCCAATTAAACGCGGGACAATGAAAACGTATTCGCCATTGTTTGAAAATCAGTCAAGCAGATCACCTCCCCTTCTACTCGCACGGCTCGCTTTACATGTACAAACCGAGGCACGCTTCAGAAATATGGGCAAATTTGGCGAGCCCATTATCACTTTCCGGCTGCCAGGCTTTCCGGGAGGCTATTTGGGGACTCGGAGGCTGGGGTGTGTGTAAAAACATGCCTGGCGTTGCAAAATGAATGCACCTTTGGGGTGCGGTGGGAAAAGAACTGTGCTGCGCGAGTGTGTCATTTGCCTTGTCAGATGCAGTGCGAACTCACTCTGCCTCAGTTCCGTCGCACTCTGCCTCTCTTTAGTACAGCGGCGCACGCATTCTGGCTGAATGCATCGCTTGTTCCTGCTCATGCATTCTCTGCAGATTTAATTACACGCCTTTCTAGATTCATATAAAAAAAATTGGGAGAGAGAGAGAGAGGCTGGGAGAGGTTGCGTCCAAGCATATCCCCGGAGTTGCGAATTTATGTAAGGGGGGGAAATAAATCCGCCGGAGTGTTTCTGTAATGGCGCCCTACTGTATAATGATCTGCGCTGACCTCCCAAATGAGGGGATTAAGCCAGGAATGTGTGGAGTAGGAAATAATGGGCCCGTGGCTCAGCGGGGTTCTCCATCAAACTCTTCAACCTGCCAGTGCACTGAAGCGCCGTGACAAACATCCCCAGCACCTCCTGCCTCCTCATACACTTTCATCTACACTCATCCATCCTCTAATGCTGCTTTTTTAAGCAAACACTGGATGGTTACTAAGGCGAATCCAGAAGGATCCGCACCCTAGTCAAGTCCCTGTGTTCATTTTTTATTGCATCACTTGTACGTGTATTAGCATCAGGCCTCTGAAGGTCGTCGATATGCTCGATTGCTTGCGTTTTACATTAAAATGTGAATGCCGTGGTGCTTGTATAAATCGTAGTTCTTCCATTCAGCAGTGTAAGCATACAGGTTTAGCGTCTGCGTTACGTTTGGTGAAATCGGTCATTGACCGAAATGGACGCTGACCGGACATTACCATAGTACCACTAGAATGACTAGTCACTTCACTTCACTTTCTTTCTGTGGTTTCTACCAGATTCAATGGTTTACAATGAGATTCATTTCGTCCTCTGTGGCCACCCTTACTCTATATACGTGACACTACTAAGGCAGAAAACTCGTCACCTCAGAGCAAACAAAGCTAATCAGGAAGATGACTTTTAGACCAAGAGAAATGTCCGTCGCCAAATAATAACTAGCTGCGTGTTTCACTCGGAATTACATTGTTGTTTTAGATAATTAAATATTGTTTTCAGATGTGATTTTTTTTGCGAGTTTAAGTGATCTTCTAAAGCGGGAGCTTATGTGTTGTGAATTTCCTCAGAGAGAAGTGAAATACACAATATGTGGGAGGGGCCAATATAGGAGGGCAGCCAGAGTTGAGGGTTGTTGCAATAGTACTTTAGATATTTTGCTCATAGTGTTTTATTTTAAACAATAACATTCATTAAAACACAACCTGAACTCAGTACAGTACTGTACAAGGCAGCCATTCTGATCATTGTGTCTTTTATAAAACTTAGCACTTCTGCACCATGTTTTCAGCAAGGGTTCGCTCATACTAGTTTTCCGTCATTCAGCCATGAAGAAGATATAGTTAAGACAGATCTTTGTTTCCTATTTATTGAGTTCTATGCACATGTATTGAGTTGCATTAATGGCACAGAAAACCTTCTGTGTTAATACGTTTGTGTTAGCAAAATAGAGAAAACGCAGAGTGTTTTCCGAGCCCCTCATCTTACATCCATTTGTAAACATGCCATCTTTACATACAAAGATTGCAGCCTGGCTTTGAGCTCTCAATTGTATGTGTTTTCTAAATAGCTCTAGGGCTGTCTCTTCGAGAACCTCTCCCAGAGATGATTTGGTTTCAGCATCACTTATCATGCTTGGTAGTAACATTAGCCGAGCTAACTTGGCCTTAAGCATTTGTTTGTTTACAGAAAAGACTGTCTGCCTTTCTCTGTATAAAATTGAAGTCACGTGATTTGCTGAGGCTTTCTGTGGTCTCATGTATTTCTCTGCTTTCGTTTCGCGCTCCATCCATCGTTTCAAATTAAAAGCCCTCTGCAGAGTTTTGCGATTTCATGACATTTTGTAAAGTTCTGAAGCGGCGGAGGTAATAATTTTGCGTAATTTAACTCCAACAAATACATAAAGGGCAGGAACACTGACCATGTTCAGATTACGTTTTATTTATTTTGGAATGAAAAGACATGACCATGTGAAAAATGTAAACTAAATATTATTTGTGCTAATTTTAGTGCTTTTTACAGTTTTTCTTCTGAATGTATCATACTTGAAATGATGAAAAATGATGTTTGAGCACCATTTTGACAGAAATCCCAAGCTCACAGTCTTCGCGTTCTTGCTTTAGGAGTTTTACCACTTTTCTTCCTTGCCAAATTCTTCTAGTAAAGAAATATTCTCAGGTCTTTGCATGCACAGCATGTCTGAGACGGATTTTTGGGCACTGTGAATAACATTTCAAAACATTCTTTAAGAAGTTTAAGTTTGATTGTGAGTTCTGGATAACTGTCTTGTTGTGGTATCCATCATTTTTTCAGCCTTAGATTCTTTACTTACTTTGACTTCTTTTCATTCCATTTTTTATGTTTCAAGGAGACAGACGATCACTATCCATCCTCCCTTCCCTCAAGTCACGTCAAATATATTTCAATAGCAACTTTTACAACAGAGAATTGTACCAAAGCAACTTTACAAATGTATAGGGACTGTGGTAGCCTAGTGGTTAAGGTGGTTAAGTGGTTCAAATCCCGCCTTTGCCAATCTGCCACTGTTGGGTCCTTGAGCAAGACCCACAATTAACCCACAATTGCTTGGATTGTAAGATTGTATCAATTGGAAGTCACTCTGAATAAGGTCTGCTAAATGCTGTAAATGTAAATCTGGTCCATACTTGAACCCTAGCCCTAATTGAGCAAGCCTAGGGCGACAGTGGCAAGGAAAAAAACTTGCTAAATGTGATGAGGAAGAATCCCTGGGAGGGCCAAGGTTTAAAAAGGGTAGCCTAGATGATATACCGTATTTTTCAGACTATAAAGCGCACCGAATTATAAGACGCAATATCAACGATCGGCTGCTAATGGGTATATTTTCATACATAAAGCGCACCGGGTTATAAGGCGCATGAAATGAAACAAAACTCTTAAGTTCCGTCGGGAGCTCAGTTTGATCTTCTTTACCTGGCGCAGGGTGTCTTCTTGCTTCCTCCACTTCCGTACCATTGATTCGTTAATGTTGAATTCTCTCGCAGCTTCTCTATGTCCGTGTTGTACTGCGTGACTGATAGCGCTGAGTTTGAAATCCGCTTTGAAAATAAATGAATGAATGCACGTACCCTAATGCTGAAGCACATACCGTATTACTCCGCGATGCTGCGCACTACGGTTGCCATAAGCTTCGTAACCTACCAAGGCCGTGCTAAAAATTTTGACAGATTTATGAGCACCGTGTACCATCTACAATCGGTTCTAGGTCAGAAAGCACAACCAGAATTAATTCATACATTAGACGCACCGCATTTAAAGGCGCACTGTCGATTTTTGAGAAAATTAAAGGATTTTAAGTGCGCCTTATGGTCCGAAAAATACGGTATGTAAGAATTAAACTTGGCTAAATAATACATTTATAATACTAGTTTAAATTCACTTAACCTAAATATTAATACAGAGAATGCATTTAAAGAAAATATAATAAATAAAGAAAAACGTAATAAAGTCTAGAGAGAACACAATATTATGAGGAATATAATAGAATAAACAATATAAAGCTATAGAATATAAAAAATGTGTGTGTAATAAATAAAATAATTACTATTCTGAAATAGAGAATATATAACTATAGTATATAAGACAATAGTATATATAATAAAAATAATTAATATTCTAAAATACAGAATGTAAACTATAAAATATTAGACAGTAGTTTATAATAATAAATAACATAATTAATTTTCTAAAATAGAGAATTTATAGAATATAAGACAATACTGGATATAATAAATAAAATATTAAAGATTATGGAAAATATAAAACTATAAAATATAAGACAGTAGTTTATAATAATAAATAAATAATAAATATAATAAAAGATTATATAAGACAATACTGTATATAATAAATAAAATATAAAATAGAGATTATAAAACATGGATTTAGCAGCGCCTGTAAATCACTGGTCTTTTGGTGTCTGGGGAACATTCTGGACTGTACCATGATTTCCGTATGGTAACTGAGGGACCTCACCCTGTGAGAGGCAGGTTATGAATTAGTGTAGCTCAGTATGTAAAGCACTGGTTCCCAATGGTGGGCCTCCCTGATTTGTCTCTGGTAAGTTGACGTCTGTCAGTTACCGTGTTGTCTCCGTTTCTTGCATTCACCCAGCACTGAAAGTCCAGTAACCAGCCCAGACCAGACCCAGGGGTGTCCCCACATTTCAACCTTCTTTGCTTTTTTGTCTCCATATTTGTAGTTATGTTTATTGGGAACTCGATTACAACTCTGAAATGTGGCATCACAGTTTAGTGGAAAACTGCTAGAAAAGCTGACATGATAAAATGATGCTGTTTGCAGGATTCCATCCCACACACACATACGCACACAAGCAGAGCTGCGAGTTCAAGCCTGACTTGTTTCCGCTCCATGCAGCAGGTGGTGGCAGCTCCTGTCACGGAGAGAGTTTATTTGTTGGGTTCAGCAGTTTCTACTCCATATCAAAGAGGAGAGAGTCGCGACGTAGTCGCACGTTAACCGAAACCTGTTGTTGATGTGTTCATCCGGCAAATAAAGCGCACCCGGCCCGGCGTGCATTTCTTTTTTAGCTCGTTGTGGTGCCGTTCCGTCAGCCGTATGATGGGAACACTTGGAAGTCTGATGTTTTTTTCATCAGTGTGTGCAGGTGAAGCCGGATGTCAGGTGGAGAAGCACCGTGCCATGTCAGAAACATCATTCATTCCACTGCTCAGTAAGAAAAAAAAAAGAGAGGGTGGGAGCACGCTGAGTGTCAGAGTGTGAGGCTTGTCATATCTGTCAGCGCCGAGAACACAGGCTCCGGGTCAAAACCGCTATGTGTGTATATGTGCAGCCAATAGCGGATCGTCAAGCGCTCCATCTTTTGTGCCCGCTGATT
The DNA here is from genome assembly GCA_025084515.1 of Ancistrus triradiatus. Lineage (NCBI taxonomy): Eukaryota > Metazoa > Chordata > Actinopteri > Siluriformes > Loricariidae > Ancistrus > Ancistrus triradiatus. The sequence goes on along the minus strand of JAJAGP010001188.1, from coordinate 170,973 downwards.
CTGGGGATTAAAGCCTTCATCTCTCTGGCCCTGTAATGGCATTAGGAGATTGGATATGTTTTAGTATTCCATCAAAGAGCATCTGATATGAGGGGCAGGCTGATTTAATTAAGTAAAAAGCTAGGCCTGAGAGAGAACGCCAGGGTGACGGAGGTGGAGAGGGAGCGGGATGCGGGGGTGGTCGCATTGTGTCGAGGCTCTTCATCCGACCATGGGCATGACTGCTGAATTTCCTGTGGACGTTTGGACAAGAATTCATCTTATGACGCCTCGGCGAGTAGATGGAACCCCGGCCTTCTTTGTTTTAGATTTTTTTCTCTTCTGATGTGAGAGTTTGCAAAACAGCCTTGCGATTCTTCCTCCTCTTCAGTCCACGTGCTAAACGTCAACTTTCATTTCTTCGTCTGAAATGTTCAAGGGCCTGTTATTTATTTTTGCATTTGTTGTGAGATTGCGATTATAACCCCGGCTCCTTCAGCACACTGACCTTTTCATTCGCTATAATAGCCAAAATGTTTTTGTCCACACAAAGCGCACAATGGTGTACTCTTCATGGCCTCTGCTGGCTCTATTGTTCACAGCGCAATATTGATTTTGCACTGAATGTAGCGTGCGTGTGCGCGCCCGCGTGCGCGTGTCTGTGAGAGCTCAAGGACACTCATTTAAAAAATGTGACTGACATTCCATTTAAAATCTTTTTTTTTTCCTCTCCTCTCCTCTCCCTGAATGATTGCACTTGAGAGTTCTTGCTTTTTTGAAAGTCCTCAGTGGTTTCCAGCAAGTATTTAGCATTAAGCTTTCCTAATTATAAAAGAAAGCTGCTTTTTTTCTTTTTTTTAAATCACACAGACTTGAAGTGATGTTCCTGAGAGTATTTTAGGCTGCATTCACACTGCAGGTAAAAGTGGCCCAATTCAGATTTTTTTTGTCATACGTGACACAGATTTGTTATATGGGAGAAGCAAATCCTATCAGCCACTAATATAAATATCTGATCAGCCAACCACACGCCAGCAACTCAAAGCATTTATTCATGTAGACATGGTCGAGGCGATCTCCTAAAGTGCAAATAGAGCATCAGATTTGGAAAGAAAGATGATTTAAATGACTTTGAACGGGTTGATGGTGCTAGACAGGCTGGTCTGAGTATTTCATCAATTGCCAATCTGCTTGGATTTTCACGCATAGTCATCTCTAGGGATAACAGAGAAAAAAATAAAAAAATCCAGTGAGGGCAAACCTTGAAGCAGATGGACTACAGTAGAAGACCACCTCCTGTCTGCTAAGAACAGGGAAGCGAGGCTGCAATTCACACAGGTTCACCAAAATTGCACAGAAGAAGATTAGAAAATCGTTGCCTACTCTGATGAATTGGCCGTAATAATCATGAAAGCATGGAGCCATCCTGTCTTGTATCAACAGTTCAGGCTGGTGCTGGGGGTGTAATGGTGGAGCAGTTCTGAAGGCAGAAGGGGGACCAACCTGGCACTAGCAAGGCTTACCTAATTGGGTTTATATTATCTTTAATGTAATATATGAATATGGATTCAAGCCTAGTAGGACATTCAAATTTAGCAGACGTCCTTATCCGGAGGGACTTACAACAGATACAATGCTACAATCCAAGCAATCGTGGGTTGATAAGCGTGCTCAAGAACCCAGAAATGGCAGCTTACCAAAAATGGGATTTGAACCCTGGACCTTCTGGTCCAAAAGTCTAGTAATTTAACCACTAGGTCTTCACAGTTCCTTAAAGGATACCCTGAAGCTCATGACTTTGGAGGCATGAGAACATGATGAACAACTAGTTAATGTAAAACTTATAGATGATTAACAAACTGAGGACCTAGGTTAGCCTGGTCTCACTGCCAGTACAATTCAACACCTAATCGCTTTAAAAGATAGTTGCTTGCGTAGAAAGGTAAATGTTGTTTTTGCATTCGAATGTATTTGATCCAGTCCATTTCTGTAAAGCTGTCCTTGATATGGTCTCATCAATTCTGGCTCCGGTCTCGCGTCCAGATGGTTCTCTCCACAGGAAGCATCAAAATCTTTCTCTCTTTCACTTCCTTCTCTGTGTTGTTATGTAATTCAAAGTTGCTATTGACGGGGCACCTTTAGCTGAGCAATTGCTACCATAGGTATATTTTGGGGTTTTTAGGCTATATGAAATAGAAAATGTGAATAGCATAAAAAATCAAATTTGGACCACTTTTACCTGCCGTGTGAACACAGCTTGTGAATTCTGTTATATTTATTGATGTGTTCACAATTCCAGGAATATGGTGGCCTAGCAATTAAGGACTTTGAGAAGATCTAGGGTTCAAATCCCACCTGCGCCAGGATTACAGGATTCCTGTAGGGTTCTTGACCATGACAATTACCCACAATTGCTCTGATTGCAAGATGGTTTTAGTTGTAAATGGCTCCGGATAAAGGGGTCTGCTAAATGGCTTTTGTGGGACTGTCTTGCCTTAGTGGTTAAGATACTGCATTATGGACTTGAAGGGGTCCAAATCCCAGGGTTCACTTCTGCCGAGCTTCTTAAGCTCATTGTGGCATGATTTACACACGTATGTACAGCAGACTCAAGCTTTGTGTATCTTTGTATAAAGTAGGACACCTCTAACGTACACACATCCAATCTCATCTCATTAATTGGAGTGCCTAAATTTTGGACAGCATTACCCCAGAGGTTCCCTTTTTTTCCCGGCCTGCACTGTGAATGATTAATTTGTGAGTTGAGGACAGACATGGCATGTACCGTTGTTTGTGTGTTCTCAATTTAGACAGAATATGTTTGTCTATTAATATGACTTGATGGATGATGAACAGAGCACAGCATCATTAATATAAGCTCTCATCATCCAAATTCCAATGTGTTTCATTAGGCCTTGTGTAGCATTTGCATTAAGATGTATATTTTCTGGTGTGAAATGATGAGTCAGTGGGAACAGAAGCCTACATGAGTTTTATTATGGCGAACCATGAAAATAAAAATACATGGTTTTAGGACCCAATTGCAGTTAGCTCCAGATGGAAAATGGTAAAGCAAAATATAACTAAATAAAAGAAAATAAATTAAACGACAAAAAAGAAAACAAATTTAGTGGCTGAGGATCGAACCCCGGGCAGAAGTGTCGGTTACTGCTGTGTAAACCAAAATGTGCCACTCAACCGCTGAAGAGAAAGAAACAGAAACTTAAACAAAAGCGGGTGCTATAAGCGCTCAGCGCACACTTCCCCAACCGCGTAAGCGAGTCTGCGCCTGCGCAGAGCAACAGGACCTGAGTGGAGCATCGTGAAAGCGAATCACGGTTCTCCTGTTTCGACGCGAAAAAGAAAGGACGAGGCTGATTTAAAAACAGCACAGCGTCCTTTCAAAACGCGATCACGTTGCGGCTCATCTCTCTGCATGTTGATCATCCTGGCACAGCGTACTCATTTCTTTGTGTTTAATAAAATTCTCTGTGCCAGAGGCTGTACTGTTACATCTGTCATTATAACTGCTATACTACAGGGTGGGCCATTTATATGGATACACCTAAATAAAATGGGAATGGTTGGTGATATCAACTTCCTGTTTGTGGCACGTTAGTATATGGGAGGGGTAAAACTTTTGAAGATGGGTGTTGACCATGGTGGCCATTTTGAAGTCGGCCATTTTGGATCCAACTTTATTATTTCCAATGGGAAGAGGGTCATGTAACACATCAGTCTTATTGAGAATTTCACAAGGAAAACAATGGTCTGCTTGGTTTTAACGGAACTTTATTCTTTCATGAGTTATTTACAAGTTTATGACCACTTGTGTTCAAAGTGCTGCCCATTGTGTTGGATTGACAATGCAAAACTCTTCTCACAATCTTGACACACTGATAGCAACACCGCAGAAGAGATGCTCTCCCACTCTGACCCCCTTAGACTTTTTTCTTTGGGGTCATCTGAAGGCAATTGTCTACGCTGTAAAGGTACGAGATGTGCAGCATCTGAAACAACGGATACTGAAGGCCTGTGCTAGCATTTCTTCTGCGGTGTTGCTATCCGTGTGTCATAGAGTGGGAGAAGAGGGTTGCATTGTCAATCCAGCACAATGGGCAGCACTTTGAACACATTTTATAAGTGGTCATAAACTTGTAAATAACTCATGAAAGAAGTTTTTCTTGTGAAATTCTCAATAAGTTTGGTGTTACATGACCCTCTTCCCATTGGAAATAATAAAGTTGGATCCAAAATGGCCGACTTCAAACTGGCCATCATGGTCAACACCCATCTTGAAAAGTTTTCCCCCTCCCATATACTACCGTGCCACAAACAGCAAGTTGATATCACCAACCATTTCCATTTTATTTAGGTGTATCCATATAAATGGCCCACCCTGTACAAAAGCTAATGTATTCGGCATTGTGATATATGGGTTAAGTAGGTTAATAACCTTAATAAGCAGGATCATAACCATAAAGGATCGCAGACAGTATATGTGAATGGACATTGTCGAACGGGTTGTGTAGCGCATACCTGTATATGGAGCGTTGTGCCAATTGGATGGGGCTGCGACATTTCGAAATTTATGTGGCTGTTTTCCCCACAGTATATTTGACCATATCTGGTAAAAGTACATCCAGTTTTCATGTGGTATTTTTATTTGTTATGTATGTTTCCTAACTAAAAAAGATAGCCAGTATACAAAAGCAGCGTTGAACAGTTGAACCCATTGTTCATTAAAATACATTTACAGCATTTAGCAGACACCCTTATCCACAGCGACTTACAATTGATAGAATCTTATAATTCAAGCAACTTTGGGTTAAGGGTCTTGGTAAAGGACCAAACAATGGCAGCTTGGCAGAGGTGGGATTGGAACTCTGGACCTTCCAGTCCAAAGTCCAGTACCTTAACCGCTAGGCTTCCACAGTCCCACAAAACAGTTTACTTACATTGAAGAACTGTTCAGTAGTGTTTTTAATGTTTCGAGAAGTTGAATCAGTTCATCTGGACACAAGGTTCTGTGGGAGATACGTTTCGTCACTCATCTAAGTGACTTCTTCAGTCTCAGTTAGTTGGAAAAAATCCTCAGTCTTATATACAGCACCTTTACATAACAATGGGACCGATGACTAGTTTAATATGCAAACTAATACTATCTGTTATTAACAACTTGGGGTTCGATAGCTTATAACATGAAGTTAATTCAGTTATCAGTGGACTTTGGACTAGTTATTGGTACATATCACTCCATGTGTGTCAGAGCAGGTTATGGTAACATACACAGGGTGTGGAGAGCAGAACCTGGACCAGACAAGGTCAAACTGGTTGAAAAATGTAGTCTTGGTTACTATTTGAGCCATTAACCTGTTGTCTTATCAAGCAGCTCAGTTATGCTCCTGTTATTGAAAGTGATAGGCAGGTCTCTGTGAGCCAGCTGCAGAAGGGCAGAACTTCGGCTGCCTTTATTCGTCTGCAACCTTAGTCCTCAATCCTTGCCCTGCCCAAACCCCTGAAGGCTCCCACGCCAACCCTGGTTCTTGCACTGCAAGCCACATCTAAGAGAATGTTTAGAATTTCTTTGGATTTCTTCTGGTCTTTTTCTGGATACACTGCGGGTTTTAAGGCCATGAGTGAGGCACAACGATGTAAATGTCACCTTGTTGCAGGTATTTTTTTAAAAAGAGATTCAGATCTGAGATCAGCGTTCTCCTTTGGCGTGGGATATCTGACAGGGAAATCTGCCTTTGAGTCCTGCTGCGTTGCATAGAGCAGTGAAATGGCTGTCTTTGGCATGCGGCTGAGACTGGCGTGGCTGAGCAGGGCTGTCGAGGGCGTGTGTGCACCAAGTCACACAGGCCTGGCCTTTTCTATCCTGTCCCCTTTGAGGGCGGAAAATGATTTCGCTCTCCTAACCTTTTAATTACATAAAGGTCTGGCGCGTCCCATTTGAACCCAGTGCATGGGAGTAGTCTACTGTCAACACTGTGTGTACTGAATGACTGAATACGTCCTGGCATGTAGATTTCTGCCACCCACCAGGAAGCCAGGAAGACCTTTAGCCTTTGGAGTATTTCTGAAAAGGCCATCCCTTTTGGCACGTTAGCCGCCACACGCTGTTGGCTAGCCTTCAGTGGATTTTCATGGAATGTCATCCGCTAGCGCCAGTCATTCACTACAGCGAGAAATGAATCCCCAAGATTATTCTGAGAGCTGAAAGGGGGCCAGAGCTGCATGTTGAATTTCAAACCTACTGGATTACGGGCTTGGTTTAGCTCACCGAGACTCGCCGGCATCTCTGAATAAGTGGCCTCAAAGTGTAGCAAACCTCAAAAGTCGCTTCAAAGTCAGAGACTGATGGGGGTTGCAGATGCTGGAGGAGCATCTTTCTCCTCTCACCCCTCCTTCCTGCGAGGTGACTCTAGGACACCGGGGTGAATATTCCCATCAATGAGGAGCTTATCAGAGTGTCAGCAGTGGTGTCTAATCACAGCCCAGCAGACAGACCATAAATCCCTCCCTATTATGGCTCACGTTTACACACTTGCTTCACTCCTCTATGTATAAAGCAGTGACAAGGAGAGCTGGAGCTTTACCCTAAGTTTACACTGTGTTTCTTTTTCTCTTTATTTTTACCTCAGTTTTAGCCTCTAGTGAGCATTTCTGACTCAAGGCTTCACTGGATGCTACATTGGTAATGCAACATCAGCCTTCACTTCTGAGCTTTGTTTTTGGGCAGATAGTTAGGGCTAGACAGCACAAAATGAACTAGGCTTGATTCCTGAATTAATAAATCATCTAATATCCAAAATAGCTAAATAAAATAATTGTAATATGTGTTACTTGACTTTAATTGTGTCTGTGTGAAATGTGTTTTTATCCCACGTCCACCACCATTGTACATGAAATTGTGCTTAATGGAGCTTTTTTCCTTTTCTCTTCAGTTCCTTTAATAGCCTTTTTTGAGGGAAAATATATTTGTAAGTAATTTCATATCCAGATGTTTTCCACTGAGTGTGTTATCGTAATTTAATTTAACATGTTCAAATGGTATTTTGACAAACTCAGAGCACCTCAGAGCAAACAAAGCCTCTGTGATATTTGGCGAGGGGTGCACAGACCCCAGGTTGGGAATCATGGCCCTTTGGGATCCTGTGGTGTACCAGTTTTGACAGTAGTATCCCAAGTTCACCACCAGTCGTCCTCACATGACATTTTGCTTAACAGAGCTCCACCGGGTGGATTGGAGAAAACACGATTTCAGTACAGAAATGACAGGAAACTAACTCGTTTAGGACTTAGGACCAGTTTGAAAGTACGTTTTAAAAATGTGTCTTGTAGTTTAGTCCCTAATAATGAGTTACGCTATTTATTTAATATCGCATGTGCGATATATTGAATATCGCACATCAGTCAACTATCATGAATATGATTAGTATTCAGTTCCACGGACACCACACAAACCCTTTTCATATTTTAACTGTTTTATTTATTCACGATTGAACCCCACATTTTTTATTCAATGTAGTAAGGCAGTGGTTCCTATTTGTTTTCCAGTGGAGCCCATACTGACAGACCAAAAGAATGAAGTGATTCCTTGCGAATCTTTATTTTCAAAAATGAACATAAATTGTTTTTTTTCCTATTCTCTGGGTTTCTTTGATAGCTTTTTTCTGAGTGAAAATATCCAGTGAGTGTGTTATTGTAATTTAATTTAACATGTGCAAATTGTATTTGATAAACTCAGAGCAACTCAGAGCGGAAAAAGCCTAGTGCACCCCCTGTGATATTTGGCGCCCCCCTGAGGGGTGCACGGACCCCAGGTTTTGAATCATGGCCCGTTGGGATCCTGTAGTATACCGGTATTGACTAAATAGATACATTGATTTATTTAATATTATCATTGACGGCCACATATTGATTTTTTTTTTTGTTATTTAAGATGCGTAAAATCTTATTTCACTGTAAAGCTGTGTGCTGCGCATTGATTCGCTTAGAATCTTTAGTCTCAGGCAGTTAAAAGAAATTAGGAAGTTCCCTCATTGAGAACGGGATATGGCGTCTGTGGGTATGACTGCACCAACCATCTGGTGTTTAAAAAAATGCAGTTGCATTAGAGAGCGAAAGAATGCGTAATCCAACCCATCCATTTTTGCATCGCGATGCATGGTTACACCCCTATGTGTCCTAGACGTTAAGTAACGCATATCTGAACAAACGTATTTACGCATTACGCAAACCTGCCTAATTGAAATTCTATCCCTGTTCGGAAAAAAGAGAAACTGATGGAGAAAAACGAAGCGACCTTCTAAACTGGTGAGCTTTTTTGCAGGGCTTTGCTGAAATCTTTAAGCTTCAGCAGTTGGGAAAACACTTTTGTTTTCTCTCGCCTGCTTGGGAAACACCTTTTGTTTTCCCCCTCTTTTGTCCTGAGCTTGGATGGCAGATGCTGAAAGAGAAGCGTTTTGAACGGTATTGATGATTAGGCCTTAATGGAGTTCACTTATCGTTTCTAATTTACCACCCAGAGGCAGGTTGGTGATTTGAGCTGCACTGGTTGTTACTGAGCAAGCCTGGGCTTTGAAACTGGAGCTCAGGGGGCTCTCCTCCTCCTCCTCCTCCTCCTCCTCCTCCTTGTCCTTGTCCTCCTCCTCCTCCTCCTCCTCCTCCTCTTCCTCCTGGTCCTGCTCCTGCGTGGGAGGCACATTATGGTGAGCTACTCAGTGTGAATTGAGCTGAGGCTGCTTCTTGGCCTTGGCCTTGTCTGAAAATTGCCGTAAGGGCCTGCTAATCATGTCAGAGACCCTGAGCACACGCAATGCAACTTTGTTCTCATTTATTCTTCTTGCCTTAGAGGATTGGATAAGTGGACATCATAAATGATATAGAGGATGAAGTGGTCAGGCAAAGTAATGTGTGTTAATGCTGATTCTTGTGCTAATGATCATCCTGTTTGCTTTTCCGTTATTCCTTCTCGTCTCTCTCGGGTCCTCTGGTTTTTCCATGCCTGCCCGGTCTTAATGAATGCGCCGGCCAGAATATTGTGGTTTTATTTGTATCTAGTGTTCAGGCCTCGTGAAAACAGCCTCTCTGAAGTGCTCTCTGGCTGATGGGAATGTTAAAGAGAGGCATAAGGCTTCATTAATTCAGCTCATGCGTGCTGACCACCAAGTTAATGCAGCTATCATTTTGGAGTGGGGAACTGCTCTCGTGTGGGCTAACTCATGGTTAATGCATTCCTCTGGAGCGTTTAACCTTACCTTAGGGGCAGGAGTGTGAAGCAGTGACACAACGATCTCTCTGGCAGGCCGGCCGAGCCTTAAAAGCCCCGGCCAGTCCCCTGCAGGCCCCAAGGGTTGAATAGCCAATGCAACATTACTCTTACGACATGTGGCATTTCCTTAACACGACCAGAACCGGGGTTACGTGGGTTTAATTTCCAAGGCGGCCCGTGATCCCCTCATGGCTTTGAATCAACGACACCTGTGTCACGAATCCTCAAGTAGATCCTTAGCTCCTGTTGTATATAAACAGCACAAAAGGGCTTACTGTAAGAGGAAAAGCATTCACATAGCCTTTTCCACTGACACTGTGCTGGCCCTGGTTCCTGTGCTGATTCCGATGTTGGAGCTGAGTCATGACCAGTCACATCGGTTTGGGTTCACTGAAGGATGCTGATTTTTATGGCAGCTACTTAAATTAGATGTGAGCAGTGTATAGGTTTTAAAGGTTATTGCCAGTGAAATGTTCCACTCAGACTGTGCATACTGCTGTACTAAATTATATGTCAGAATAATATAAAGTATCGGTACCGTTGTGCCATGTCTGAGGGAGGGGAGGCTAGACAGGGCCTGCCGTGCTCTGTCTGGTGCCGTGTTCAGAGTGCACTTCCGGGATACTACCAGGATGGGCTCTGGACGACCCTGGCCAGGACAAGTGGGGAAAAAATAGGGCATTATGTGTAATGTCAGTTTGGGAGTCCCATAATAAATAGCCAAAAAACAATAAAAACATGTCTTTGTTGTTTTTTTTTATTGTTGTCATTTATTATTTGTGCATAGAGGTTAAATATTGTTGTTTTTTATTGTTGTTGTTTTTAAAGAATTGCATGTCAGAATGGCTTTTAAACATTGCTTAATATAAAATTTTTTCACGATTGTTTTTCTAAAGTACAAACTATGCAAAACAATACAAATTTCCCCCTGAAATAAAAATAAATAGTAGAAACAGAGGTTTAAATTTGTAAATAAAATGTTGTATTGTAGCTTTACAGTATCTTATAATATATTATATAATATACATTCAATAACTGAGAGAAAACATAAATTTGTTAATTCTGAAGAAAAACAATTCACAACAATGTGTGCTTTTGTTGTATAAAAATGTATAATATATAAAAATATAAATTAAAAAAAGTTAGTCTGCTGCAATTAAACAAATAAGAGTTTTAAATAATTCTACAAAAAAGCTGGGCAGGGCAGGGCAGTTAATCAAAAATGAATCATAATCTTGCCCATGTCGATTATTTCAAATTATTTTTATTTTATTAATGCTTTTTTTCTCTGAAATGCTACACAGTATGAAAAGTATTCAAGGAGATGGAAATAAATAACTAATGCCTTATCCTACTACATGAAGGAGGATGATTTCATTTGGTTGAAATATTCAATAAACAACCATAAATAGTTAATCTTTTAAAATCACAACGATGCAAATTGTCATTAGGAAAAAAAAATTCCAAGTTTTAAGGGCAGAAACCAAACCATAACAAAAAAAATCGTTCTTTAATTATAATCAAGGTAAAACGTCCAATTAATCATATCGTATCATCCAGCACTACTATTGTAACAGTTTCACCAAAGTTAAATAACTAAGTGCTGTTTTAACTTGAAGAAGTAAACAAAGTAAACAAACAAGCTCACTGTACCTTTAAACATCCTCTATCTGAAATTAATCTCTAACCTAACATGTTTCCAATTGTAAGATATATGTATAGGAGCTGCACCCTCTGGTGTTCAAAAAATGCAAGTACATCAGATTGCTTAATAAACACAACGCATGTGACATCGTATATCTCCATGGTGCACATCGTGACATGTTTTGCATATCGAATTACCGTATTTTTCGGAATATAAGGCGCACTTAAAATCCTTTAATTTTCTCAAAAATTGATAGTGTGCCTTAAAATGCGGTGCGTTTAATGTATGTATTAATTCTGGTTGTGCTTTCTGACCTAGAACCGATTGTAGATGGTACACGGCGCTCATAAATCTGTCAAAATGTTTTAGCACGGTCTTGGTAGGTTACGAAGCTTACGGTAACCGTAGTGCGCAGCATTGAGGAGTAATACGGTATGTGCTTCAGCATTAGGGTACGTGCATTCCATTCATTCATTTTCGAAGTGGATTTCAAACTCGACGCTATCAGTCACGCAGTACAACATGGACATAGAGCAGCTGCGAGAGAATTCACAACATTAACGAATCAATGATACGGAAGTGGAGGAAGCAAGAAGATGCCCTGTGCCAGGTAACAGAAGATCAAACTGAGCTTCCGACAGAACTTAAGAGTTTTTGTTTCATTTAATGCGCCTTATAACCCGGTGCGCGTTATGTATGAAAATAGATCCGTTAGAGTCGATCAACTGATATTGCGTCTTATAATCCGGTGCGCTTTATAGCTCGGAAAATACGGTACACAAGTAACAAGTATCTTGTATGGGACAAAATCTCTGTTTCTATTCTATACCTCAAGATGTCAGACATTTTGTAACATATATCGTTTTGCCATTTTTCGTGTATTGGCACGCTTCAAACATTTTGGAAGCCGACATTGTGCAGATAATGCAAGAAAGACTTTGTTACACCAAGCAGAGGTATAAATGGGATAGTTGCTTGCTAGTCTCATGTATGAGCATCAGGTCCAGTCAGGATAAGGGGTAATTGGATGCAGCGGGTAGAGTGTAGATGTCAGCCTAATGCTTAAACCAGCCTACAGACTGGAGCAACTCTATGATATGTGCAATATTATTCTTTAGGTCATATAGAGCAGGCTGGAAGAAAAAGCAGGGTCTCTGTGACCATTCCAGTGGCCGCTCTGACATCATGCGTCTGCACCTCGCTGACGCCACCGCGGTTATCTTTGCCATTGCTGGTCAGATTTAATAGGGTCTCTCTGACAAAGAGAGCAGACGTTTCCTGACACATAGCTGGAGCCTGAAGTTTGGCCCTGATTTCAGTAGCCGTGGCTTTCTTGCCTGCGAACACTGCAACGAGAACGGCAATAGAAGACGTGGCACGATGCAAATTTGGCAAAAACGCGAAGGAGGAAATTGGTTTACTAATCAGACTCTGACTCAAAGCACAATTCATCTGCTCTCTCTGTGGATGTAAGTGCTTTTTAAAACGCCGCTGCAGATTCCAGTGCATTAGCCACTGATTCTCAGCAGTAACGGCGGCTGCAGGAAGGCTGAGGCTGAGCCCAGGTGCTGTTGACATGCTATAATTAATGAAGTTTTAGGATTTGGTCTCGCTGGAAGGACTGTATTATGGTAATGTTCTGTAGGAGGCTCCTCACAAGAGTTTGTGTCTCTAGACCAGGATGAAATTTAGAAATCCTGAGCTTTATTATCTCATTAAGGTCTGCCACGAAATTGATGGATGGGATCGATACGCAGCGCGAGCGTCAATATTGTATATGTTGCACAGCGCAGTGGATGAAATAGTGTTATGTTGAGTTCATCAGTAATGTTGCTGTATAATTAATAGTGTTTCAAAGCAGACAAAGCCAAACAAGATTCAGGATCTTTTTTCACGATCCGAGAAATATTGTTGATCTTGTCACAACTCTTTGAAGATTAGAAGAATGGGGAGCACCCTAGTAGGTGTTTTGTAGTCAAGACCACTAGAACCAAGTCCGAGCCAAGAACAAAACCACGACACATCGAGTCCAAGACTTTTACTATTCAAGTCCAAGCCGAGACCGAGACGAGACCAAGACCAGATTTTTTGTCATTATAGAAGTATAGAAATAAGGAGATGGAAAAAAAATTGATTGTAATTAGAATTAGTTCATAATTCATCATCATTCATTCATTATCAATTACATATATTAATAAATAGTATTATATTTTACCATATATAATATTATAACATTAAATAATATATAGTCTAAAATCATTATTAATGTATGTTTATTATTATATTAATAACAATCACCACATAAAGTCAACAGAATAGAGCCAATGACATCCATTCTATGCATTTTTATTATTAAATGTAAAAACATAATAATATTTCAGTCTGCTCTCAGGCAAAAACTATCCTAAACTATACTAAGTAAAACAAGTGGGTGAAAATGTCAGACTATTCAAAATTAAACTTTCATTGATCGGATACTGAACAAGAAAAGCAAGAACTGTTGTTTTTCCCTGTTAGCCAATCAGAGTGAAGATTTTGTTTAGGCCTGTCGAGAAAGGATGGATTGATTCTCTGAATTGATTGTGGATATTCAATTATGATAATAAAAAAAAGTTCAAGTTTATAATGAATGTTATCTCAAACAGACGCACTGGACTCGGCTGGTCTCGACAACAATTTCCGAATCCACCTTCCAAATGAGGTCGAGACCGAGACGAGGCCGCTCATTTATGGTTTTGGATTGAGACCCGAAACGAGTACTACAACATTACCCCCTAGCGCGGCGACAGACGGTCGCAGGGTGGACCCTCAAAACTCTCACTTCCCTACATTATCAAGAAGGAGTACCTCACCCTCAGGCCACCACGAGGAGGGACTTTGATGGGGTGCTTAAACCCGACAGACAAACCTCACCTCACTCTTGGAAGTCTCAGACAGAAAACAAACAAGATTCATCCAAATGTCCAACCTGGCCCCAAAATTTTCCTCCCAAAACGACATGGACAAACCCCTTACACTTCTTTACACTTTTCTCCAGAGTTCCCTGAGTCGCAGTGGCTGGATTAGTAGCGTATGCCTTCCTGGAAGTTCCACATTAAACAGCTAAATAAGATTCAGTCTGGTGTAACTGTCAAGGTAATAAATGCACACTGAATGTTCAGCCCTCTTTTTTTCTTGTTTTGTGAATTGATTCCATGATTAAACCTGTTGACATTTATTAGCCATCTTGAAACTTGACAAATGTGGGTCATGTACCAACGCTGCTTTTGCATCTGTTGTCTTAAGGCAAGACAATAAGCTTTTAGACCACATGTAGTACGTTGGCATTGGCAATTGGCAATGCTGTATTAAGGATGTGATGCCAGAGCAGGAGGTCCAACAGTACAGTCGAAGTCTAGGGTTAGGGCTTGATTTGGGTTCCAATGAAGTAACGCGACACTGATTTTTAATTTCAGTCTTCACTAGTTTGTCATGTTAATTACTTTTAATTAGTGATGGGCCACATTTTTTCGGTTCTGATCCGGATCCGGTGCACAGCTGCCGATACTGATACAGATTGCCATACAGTTTTTTTTCTAAGTTTAATAGTTTGAGTATTATTGTTGGTATTGTCTTTAAGGTTACAACATGCTGTTTTGCTTTTTTCAGCGTTTCCGGACTAAATAATTTTCACACAAATGCCATTTTAGTTAAACTAATGCTATTTGCTTGCTCAGTTGCAGACTGGAGTCGCCAAATGCTCATGGTAAGATGTGGAATGGAATATGGATTGGTTAGTGGATCGGCCCTGTCTGTCCGATATTCCAATATGATGTCAATATCGGACCCGATGCCGATATAGGATCGGATCTGGTCCATCTCTATTTTAAATGTTTGTAGTCCTATTTAGGCAAAATGCGTTATTCACATTCCATGGTCTTGATCATTTTAAAAAAATAGGGAAATTGCATTACTTTCTTTCTAACATTTCAATATCTGTAGTAAAAATCTGAAACGCTGGAGTGTTTTTCCCAGTATCTTACGCGGTGCACCTTGCACCTGTGCACCCATAAAGACTGTTATAACTGATGAATAGCTTTTTCACACCAGGGTTTTAATGAGAATCTTGTTTTGGTAACCCACTCTCTCTCTCTCTCTCTCCCCCCCCCTCCTTCCTTTCCCTTTCTTTAATGCAGGAGCAGCTCAGTACCCAGGTATGCCCTACCTTTTACCTTTTTTGTGTGTTCCCTCATCCGTGTGTCTATTTGTATGCCGTCCCTCCCACAGTTTCCCCAAAATATCCCCAGTTCTTTGTGGCTTACCTCGTAGCATAACCAAAACCATTTTCCTTTCTGCAGCGTTTAATTCATTCCATCTTCTTCAGCCCGCAGCAGTGCAGCTGCTCATTGCTTTGCTCCATTCTTCACCTCTGCGCTCGTCTCTAACTCGGTTTCTCACCTTACAGGTCTAAGTATAGCCCTCATGCCCCCTGCCATTTCATCCATTAACGCTGATCATTTGTACAGCATACATTAACGTTTGGTATTTAAAGATACCATTGGAATACGTGATTTATGATGAAGACCAAATTCCACCTGCCTACTTTGTTCACCCCAGGGGTAATTTCTGTTTTTTGATTTAGTAAGATACCTAATAATCAGTACCAACTTTTGCCTCAGAGGTGTAACACATGGAGTGTGTGGTTGGTGGGGGTTATTTATGATGGAAAACAGGATATTTGCTCAATGGACAGCATGTCAAAAAGCACAAAACAAACACACGAATGAAGTCTTTGCATGTGGAAGTTGTTCAATTCGGATCGAAGATAGCAACAGGGGCAATGTTATAAATATGGCAGATAAACTTTGTACAGTGGAACCTCTGTATTCATTGTTAATTCGTTCCAGAATTGAGCAAATTCGTCCCATAAGGAATAATGTAAATTGAATGAATCCGTTCTAGACCCCCAGAAATTCCTCATTCCAGACCCCCAGAAATTCCTCAAGACGTTATATGCGTTAATGGAGTTGTGTTGCACAGGTGCTACCTGATTTGCCATGGGGATACGTTCTGACAAATCCATCAAAACATGAATGCATCATGAACCGATGAGTTTCATGCTTAAGACACTTACTTTAACCTAAAGTTGGGCAAAATCATTACCACAAAGCCTATTTTATAATAAGGTGTTGAATTGTCTTTCGTAATTTATTGACTAATGTATTCAAAGTGGAAAATAAAGACAAAATGCGTAGACCCCTGGTGGACTACGCAGCTAAATAAGATTCAGTTGGCTGCAGCAGGACCAAACTGAGCTTCTCTGTTAGTGAAGCATCCACACTGGTGGTAAATACATTCCTGAAAAGTGAATTCATGTCGGTAAGAGTCAAAGTATTTGATGTGCCTCCATTAATCTGGCATTACAGCACTGCCTATGCAAATCTTTTGTTGACTTCTGTTTTCATAAATTTGAACATATGTTTTTCTACTCTCGTTCTTGGCACATCTGCTGCGGTTGTGCAAACTGCTCATCCATTAATACCTGCCTTTCGCTGGTAATAACTTAGGCATAAAGTAAACGCACTGTCAGGCACGGTACAGGGAAGGAAGACAGACTTTAGTTTGAGCGCTTATTACAAACAGACACTTTGTAATAGATAAGATGTGGTACAAGGTGTAAATAGAGAGAGACTAGGTGGCTAGGCTAACATAAACACAGACAGTAATATAAACAGACTGGGGCTAACTGATAATGCTGACACTATGCTAATACAAACACTGATGCTAACAGACGATACTAAAACAAACACAGGGTATGGGGAGGTAAGTACACAAACAGACAGTGTGCTAATAGGCTAATGACAATACAAAGGTTAATGGATACAGAAACAGAACAGTACCTAAGACAGAGTACAGCACATGAAACAGGAACAGGAACACAAAAGGCAGGCAACAGTACATGAAACAGGAACTGGGACAGACAAACTGTAACACAAGAGCATCAGGAAAAACAAAGAGTCAGGAACAGGAGTGACCCTACAAGGCAACCCAAAAAGGAACTGAACAGGAAGGACGGTTAAAATAGGGGAAACACCACAGGCTGTAATTAAGCAACCTGTTGTGGAAAGAGAAAAGGGTCAGAAGGGAGCGATATAGGACGATATAGCTACTGGGCTGTTCCCAGAGTCTATCACACTGACACAAGTTCAAAATGACTTTTGGGGCTTAATAAAATACACTGCCAGTGCTAAATGAATCTCATAGAATTGAACCCATCATGTTTTATGCATCGTCAATAATAATAGTTATAGTTATTGCTTGTAAGGTTGTGTACTCTAGAGCACTGGTTCCCAATCTTTTTCCTTTTAAAAAATACCCAAAGGTATCTAAGAAGGTATCCCCAGTCCACACAAACACAGAACAAAAGATTAAAGTGATTAATTGAAATCTTTTATTGACAAAAATGGCAATAAATTATAGCTTTTTCCATTTCCTTTTATAGCTGTACCACTTTTTCATTTGGTTCATTTTCTCTTTTTAAGCCAGCTAAACATTTAGCTAAAATCAAACATAAGCCTGTTTTTTTTTCCAGTGAGTGTGTTTTTTTATGTGCAAATTGTATTTTGACAAAGCCAGAGAATCTCTGAGCAAACAAAGCCCCATGCATGGGAACCATGGCTCTAGAGTTTTCTTTATTTCTGCATAAATGTGATGTAAAACTTCACCAGATTTTCACACAAGTACTAAAAGTACATAAAGAGAACCCAATTGAACAAATGAGACACAAATATTTGTATGGCCTGAATAAGCTTTTTTTGCATCAATGCAATAACAATACAAGTTCTTTTGTTTTTGTTTTTTACAGTGCTGTGCAAAAGTATTAGGCCACGATTAGAGTTGTTGTCTTAGCAATGGTATATTGACCATATTTTTTTTTATCTTATTCTATCTTATTAAGATACAAACAGAAAATATAGGTAATATGTAAACAAAATAAAAAACAAACCAAAGACATTTTCAGAACAAAATGGCTTCTGCAGGCAATTGTCAGTAGTCCCTGAAAAAGTGGTTTCTTGGCTGCTACAAAAAAAAACACCATTCCTGATCAAGCTTCTTCAGAGGTTCAACCTGGCCACCTCAGTAAGCTGCCAGATGCTGCTGTTTCTCAAGTGTAAGGGGAGATCATAGTAAATACTTAGTAAATACCACTGTAGTTTATAAAAGCTGTTTTTTTCTGATTTTTCTTCAGTTTTTTAATACTGCATACAAATTTCCTGTATTTTCTGGTTGTATTCCAGTAAAGAGTCTTAGAAATAATTATATATGGTCATTATACCACTGCTAAAACAACAAATGTAATAGTGTCCTGGTACCCTAAGACTTCAGTGCAGTACTGTATATAAAAAAAATGTAGCTATAAAACACTTCAGGCCTGGGACTCTTGCCTTACGGTATTCCACTAGAAATCGAAGTCCATTTAAACGAGTTCTCAAAGCGTACTTTAAGGGAGAGAATTTCAAAGTAGGACTTCACCAGTGTCTTAAGAGGTCTCTATAACGTCCTTATTGTAAGAGTCCCTGAAAGAGGGGGTTAAGTGAATTTCTGGTAATATCATTTGTACTTTAATGAGGGGCAAGTAAAAGTTAATGAAATTTTGAAAGGATTGAAAGCCTCTCCGTCAGTCATTAATTTTGTGAGGGGGGTCAAAAAAAGAAAGTGATTAAAACTCGTACCGTGTTAGCGCTACACAGTCAACACTGTTCAGATTACACTGGCAAATTCTGCAAAAAACCCCATAAAACAATGAGAACAAGCCCGAAATATCTAAATATCAGCAAAATGTAATCTTCTTAGGAAGTCCGTTGGTTCTAATCCTTTAATTTGTCATAATCTTGAGTTATTACTGAATATGTATGCATGCCTTACACAAAGGATATGCTAAAGAATGGGAATGCATTAAGGATTGGTAATACGAGTGTGCTGTTAGCCCGAAGGAGCCGTTCTTGCTGAGCTAGCCTTTCTGAATGTCAGCACTGTGTTTCATTTCTTTGCTCTCGGGACACCTTGGGTTACTATGTGACTTTATCTAATGGATATGGACTAGTGAATGATTCAGTTCGTTTTGCTGTCACTTCACACAGCGGTGAAGCTCTGCTCAAGGAGCTTAGCCTCTCTCAAATCATCATGGCATCCATTGTAGCTGCCACTGTGGTTTTGGGGAGGAAACAATGATATTATGTTACTGTAACTGTCTTTGGACAGAAATGTCTGCGATGTCTATATGCATTATATACTCAGTCAGTAAAGTGGTTATTTCAATTGATCAGTAATGTCTCTGTTAAACAAATGGTTCGAAGCTTACCATCCAAATTCTTTCATTTCACACTGAGTCTACGGAGCTAATGGAGCTAGTAAGTGATAGAAATTATTTGTTTTTTCATTCCACCCATCTGCCCTTCTGTCCATCTGGCTTTCATAGCCGCTTTATCCTGATCAGAGTAGCAGGAGGGCTGGAGCCTATTGTGGAAACACTTGCTGTAGCACACATGGACATCCCCAGTATTACATGAGCATAACCTGAGAAATATAACCCCAAATCAAAAAACGTTGTGACAGTATGGAAAATGCAAAAAAATAAAAAATAAACAGTGTTTCTTTTTACCCAGTAACGTTTTAAGTGGCATTTGCGAATGTAACTCTGTATTGTGGACAGGGACTGTGGTAGCCTTGTGGTTAAGTTACTGGACTATGGACCAGAAGGTCCAGGGTTCATATCCCACCTCTGCCAAGCTACCACTGTTGGGTCCTTGAGCAAGGCTTTTAACCTACAATTCGTTTTGGATTGTAAGACTGTATCAATTGTAGTCGCTCTGGATAAGGGGTTTGTCTGCTAAATGACTTAAATGTAAAATGTTGTAGTGCTTGATAAAGTAATCCCTTGCCTATGTGGTTCGCTGTTGATGAATGACGGTTCTGGATGCAGTTCCGTCTGAGGACTCGGAGATCACCCCTCTTCATTTTAGGCTTGTGTTCTTGACCTGTGAAATTCCTCCAGATTCCTTGAATCATTTTATGAACTGTATAAAATGAATCAATATTATGAACTGTAGAGGGATATATGCAAATCCCTTCCAAGCTTAATTTGAGGAACATTGTTTTTAAAACATTTCTCATTTGTTGATAGACTGGAGATCCTCTTCCCATTTTTGCTCCTCAATTACTTTCATGGATACTGCTTTTGTGCCGAGTCATGATAGCAATCACCTGTTGATGTCACCTATTTGAAATCGCATCGTTATTTCGTTTTTTTATCCTCATTACTAGCCCTAAATTGCCCCATCTCAACTTTTTTAATGTGCTGCAAGCCGACCAGACAAAACATGAAATATTTTGTGTTCACGCTGGCTGTAATGAAATAAAAGTCAAAGCAAATGTAAGAAACACTGTGTTTTTTAATATGCATTTTCCATACTGTCCCAACGTTTTCTCATTTGGGGTTGTAAATACAGATAAAGATCTAATGAGTGGTCAGGATTGAAGCCCTGAACCCTAAACTTGGGGGAACCAACATTACTACACCACAGTGCTGCCTTATTAGAAAACTTAGCATCATCTCCAGAAAAGCAGGACCTATCCCAGGATCACTAGGTGCAATTTGTGAATTCTTGCTGTGCAGGGTGTCAGTTCATGACAGGACATCAAATGCTCACTCATTTACACTTTTGAGCAGTTGACAGGAGCCAGTCCACTCACTGGCTTTGGGAGATGGAAGGGGGTCCCTGGGGGAACTCCACACAGACAGTAAGTGGAGCTTAAGATCAAACCTGTTTTTACAGGCTTTAACTATCACCACGGGCTGTAAGCTTACGAATAGTGGTCGTAACAATGGGCATATGGTAGGAATGCAACTTGGACAGGATGCCAGTCCAACACACGCTCAACTTGTTCACACCCAAGGGCAATATAGTGGAGCCAGTCTACCTACTGACGTTTGGGCGATGGACACTCACATAGATACAGAGAAAACATTCCAGATTTCACACACACACACATTGATTGGAGCCCAGGACTAAACCTGGGATGCTGAAACTGTGCGGAAGGAACACCACTTACTACAAGCCCGTGCCACCCTAATAGAGGTCTTGTATCACCTCCAGTACTTTCATTGATGGTTTTACAGGAGCCATGGAACTACCACTCTAGTTGCTGGGCATTCGAAATGGCTTTGTCAAATGTTACAGTTTGTCCCTTAACCTCATGTGCTCAGTATAATGTAAGCAGCTACGTTCTGGAAATGTACACAAGGAACACTAGGTGCACGTCAGGAATACACTCCATACAGGGCATCAGTCCGTCACAGGACGTCAAACACTGGATTTTTGGGAGATGGAAGGAGGTCCTTGTTGGAAACATACATGGGCACACGTGCCAGACTCCACACAGACGGTAAGCGGAGCCTAGGATCAGACCCGCTGCTAGAGATACCCAGCACCACCTGCTGCAAGCCTGTGCCACCCTAATAACAGCTTTACTCTGGTGAGAATAGCAGTGGTAACACTGGACGCGAGGCAGGAATACACTTTGGACAGGATGCCAGTCCATCACACACTCAACTCATTCACACCTAGTGGCAATTTACTCTAGCCAGTCCACCTACTGACTTTTGGGAGTTGGGAGGAACTATCAGGAGGAAACTCAGATGGGTACAAAGACAACATGCCAGACTCCATACAGACAGTAAGCGGAGCTCAGGATCAAAGCTGGGATGCTGAAGCTGTGAGGAATGAACACAACCTGCTGTAAGCCCACGCTACCCTGGTAAAGTCTCACATCATGTCCAGTATTGGCATTCATAAGTTCTGAGGAAGCATATACAGTCTTTTAGGACAGTGGTGACTCAGCTGTTGAAGCACTGAACTACCAGTCAGGAGGTTAAGAGTTGTAAATCAGGTTCTGCCAACTCAGTTGAGCAAGACCCTTAACCTTCAACTGCCCGGCATACAGTACTGTGCAAAAGTCTTAGGCGTTCTGTATTTTTCAGTTTTTGTTCTGCTTATTCTTTATTTAAGATTTAGTGGTAACCATACTTTGTAGTTCTACAATTACAGACGATGGTCCATCTCTTTCTCTACATATGTTGCTAGTCCCCTCTTCTGTAATCGTCAGGACCAGCACAGATCAGGTCCTATTTGGATGGTGGATCATTTTCAGCACTGCAGTATCACTGATGTTGTGCTGGTATGACTGGCTCAGACACAGCAGCGCTGCTGGAGGTTTTTAAACACCTCAGTGTCACTGCTGGACTGAAAATTGTCCAGCCACCAGCATCCTGTAGACAGCGTCCTGTGAGCACTGATGAAGGATTAGAGGATGGCTAACACAAACTGTGCCACAGATGAGCTACTGTCTCCGACTTAAGGAGCAATAAGGTGCATGTCTGTAATGAAGCGGACAGTGAGTGAACAGTGGTTTAAGACTCCAGCAGCACTGCTGTGTCTGATCCAATCGAGTCCTGACCATTAGAGAACACAGTAAAGGGGACGAATAAAGTATGTAGAGAAACAGATGGACTACAGAATTAGTTTCATTCTTAAATTTTTCATCTATGCCACCCAAGGGGGTTGGGTGCCTTGGGAATTTTGGTCCTCCCAAGGTTTCTTCCTCATAACGCTTAGGTAGTTTTTCCTTGCCACTGTTGTGCTAGGTTTGCTCAATTTGGGATTGGCTGTAGATATTAGGAGATGATCTAAAATTGTAAAGTTGCTTTGAGACAATGCTCCATTGTAAAAAGCGCTATATGAATAAATCTGACTTGACTACAGTCTGTAATTGTAGAACTGCAAAGTGCAGTGACCACTAAATCTTAAATAAAGAATGAGCGGAATATCAACTGAAAAATACAGACTGCATAAGACTGTAATTGTGAGATTACTACATTCTGTGCAACACTTTAGCTCATAGTGAGTCAGTACTGTCAAATAGAACTATTATCACTGAAAATCAAATTCTCTGTGGGGAAAATAAATTGCATTTTTACATCTGGAACATGACTGTTCAGCTTTAGAGTGACTGTCATGTGTGGTAATTTAATGAAATGCCATCCTAGTGCAGCTCACAGTGGTCTCAAAATGGTGAAGCTTCAAATAACAAGCCATCTATTATACCACTTGGGGCAACCTTTCGGCTTGATGGGCAGTGTGCTATGTATGATAAATGTGGCCTAAAATAAAGGACAGCAGCAAAATGACTGATATGGCATTTCTCTTTGGGTGATGGGTAAGAGACTGTGGGAACTTCCACACATTTAAGGTTACGTGTACGCCTGGGCAGTCGTTTAACCTTTCCTTGAAGTCTGCCCATTACGGGAGGAGTCTAGAGAGGTATGCCTGTACTCTCTGGGTGTCAGTCATGTTTAAAGCAGGATCATAAAGAGAACAGTGATTCAGGACATGGCTGGTTCCTCTTCCCACACTGCGACAGACCTCCGCCATTAATATCCCTCCACGCACACTCCATCAACACAAACATGCTGAGACAGAGGACAAACAGACATAGAGACTCGCAAACAACCAGCGCTTGGCAGTGACCCTATTTATTTGCCTTTAAATCAGATTATTAATCGCAGCCAAGTTATTCATACATGTATGAATTATGACTCTGCCTCTCGGGGATGGAATAGCCCCTTCTCGTGTTAAATACGCCAGTCTTTCACGGCCCTTTGCCTTGTTTTATCCACAGCATTCTCTCTCTCTCTCAAAATTGTAAACAGAACACTCCTGGCAAAGACACACTACCCATTAATATAGAATAACACACCAGTGCTGATGGGGCTGCTGTTATAATATTAGTGTCAGCTCCTGTAAAATTACAGTGAAATGCTCCCGGGAAAGCAGCAATAGCAAAGCACACTAGCAAAAGGCAAAGAACATTTGCTCTATGTGACGGGGGAGGTTACTGTTCTTTTGCCTCGGAGCGTATTCAGACAAGTGCTGGGGGCTTTTAATTTGCTAGATGAGAGGGTTATTACTGAAGGAACAAAAGAGCGGCTAATATATGATAATGGGGTGAACTAGAATAGACTTGTGTTGTCTTAGACCCAAACTGGTGTGATATTTACTGAAACACAACACTGACATTTTTCCAAATGGCAGAACCAATAAAGGTTGTTTGTGGATCATTCATCAAGCGTAATTACAGTCTAAATTTAGTTGTACAGAGGCTTTTCTTAGGCATTTACCATCATAATGTCAGTGTTCACCAGTGTGTGGTCTTGTTTACGCCATAATCTCATCTTTACATTAGGGATACAGTGAGTGTGTTTATATGCACTTAATAATCAGTTTTCTCAGTCTGTGCATGCTGGCGGTCAAACTAACACAGTTGCCAGGTCTGCTTATTCTAAAGACTTGGATTTATTTAGGTTCTTTTTCCATTGACCTTAATGTTTTTTCTCACGGGATCTGGCATCCCTGGAATTAAACGCCCCACAAAATTAACTGCAGTGAAATGGCTGTCGAACACTTTGTGGAGACTCTGAAACGCAGTATATACTTAAGAAAATGGAGAATTTGATTATTTAATATTAAAGTTTGATGTTTACATCGCATCATTCTGTGAGATTATTGGCTAGAAAGTAGAAATTAGAAATCCGATTATTGCAGGGTCATAGTTTTCACATTATCTGATTACTCAGGGGCACATAAACTGGTTGAGCAGATTACTGACAAAATCTGATTTTCTGCAGGTTTTTTTGCAGGATTTTTAAGTGCATGTAAACGCACTCACTGATCAACAATGATACTGTCCTTATAAAAGAGATTGGATATGGACCAGACATGTCAGATACACATTCGGTGCCATTCGTTCTCATTCGTCTCACTAAGCTAATCTCACTAAACTTCGGTGACAGAATAAAAGCTCAGTGCAGGAACGTTTCCCTACAAAGTTTCTGTATCAGCTTCACAAGCAAAAAACCCTTTCATACGTTTGCATTATTATCAGTTACACATAGGGTAAAAGTTGTAGTTAAAATAGATTGGAATAATGCAGTTTAATGTTAAGTGATAATAAGGGTGCCTCAATAAAAAAATCCTCAGTTTTAATGTCAGGTAACAAGACAGCCACACCCCTCATGCTGGCAAACAAACATTCCTGAGCCATTTACTTGTTGTAACTCTTTAAAAAATTGGCTATATTAGCTCTAAGTAGCAGCTTATTCTTAGCATCGGTATTTCTTGGCTACTAAGCTAAAATGTTTGGAAATTTAAGTTAGGTTATAGTACAAAACACAACAGCTGTGTAGTATTTCACAAACCTTGTAAAAGATCATTAGTCACTAGCTGACATGCACAATGTCCATATTTCTGCCTAGCTAAATCCTTTATTTTGTTAGTACAGAAGCTGAATTAATGTATTTTGTATTGTAGAATTGATATAATATTAGCCTCAGAGTATTATCCAGCTTAGCATTACTGTTACTTAGTTGCCTAGTTAAATAGTTTACAAAAGATGATGTCTAGCTATCTAAATATCTTTATTATGTAGCTAGCATAATAAAGGATGCTAGTGTGACTGATAGTTTTTAAATTATTAACTGTTTATATTTGTTTGAATTTTGTTTCAATTTTAATAATGGCTGTAGTAGCCTAGTGGGTAAGATACTGGACTTTGGACCAGAAGGTCCAGGGTTCAAATCCCACCTATGCCAAGCTGCCACTGTTGGGTCGTTGAGCAAGACCCTTAACCCACAATTGCTTGGATTGTATGACTGTATCAATTGTAAGTCGCTCTGGATAAGGGCGTCTGCTAAATGCTGTAAATGTAAATGTAAATATGAGGTTTTATCCGTATCAGCTTTGGTTCCTATTACCTGTTGCAGCTGGGTGTTACGTACAAAACACGACAGCTGTGTGCTTTCTAGCAAAGTCCATATCTCAGTCTCAAGGTAGCATGGATACATTTTGTTTCGTCGAAGACAAATGGAGACATCCTTTTTAACAAAATTGTTACTCTAGTTAAGGTATCATGATACACATAGTAATATTATTTTTTTCGATATGGTCGTTTCTATACGATATGAGCTGTGAATAGAATACATTAAGACCTTATTTTTATTTTATTTTTATAAAACTTGACTGAGCCGTTCGCCAACAGCGCCACTGAAACGCAATCATCTGCATAGCAGGAGAGCCAACCGCAGTTCTAGACCAACAGCGACATCTAGCGGCAGATTTAGTAATAGGTTATTTGCTCCATCTAGATAACTCACCACAGATTTGAAGCGTTGGGCACAATCAGGTACGCTTGATGCTGTTTTTGTTAATGTGAGGAAATAGAAACTCAAATATAATAAATAGGTAAGCTAGAGAGAACATGGAGACAAATCCTTCAGAAGAGAGTGTGGACCCTGTGGTGTCCGGGTCGTGCCCTTCAAAAAAAAATCAGCAAGGCAGAGGTCTTTGGTGATTTCTTTTTTTAACCCCAGCAAAGCAAGCCATTTTCCAAGCTTGCAGAGCAGGAAGTTGTATTGCCCTCCTTGATCTCTACATTAAAAAGGGAATTGAAATACAATTTCTTTCTTCATTTTGTATTGAAAATATATCGTATCATGGAGCAAAAACAGCAATGCATATCGTATTGGGAAATTTCTGTATCGTCAAGTAAGATCTATTTATATAGCGCTTTTTACAATGGAGCATTGTCTCAAAGCAACTTTACAAGTTTAGATTATCTCCTAATATCTACGTCCAGTCACAAATTGAGCAAGCCTAGGGCGACAGTGGCAAGGAAAAACTCCCTAGTTCTAGGAAGAAACCTTGGGAGGACCCAAGTCAAAGGGAACCCGACCTCTGGGCGGTATAGATGATAAATCAAAGAATGAAACTAAAGTCATGGAGTCATAGTTCAAATAAAATGTAAAATATGCACATCGGCATTAAGTGGCCTGGGTATGATGGGGCTGGAGCTGGTACCGGAACACAGCTCTGAGAGAAACCGTCACACCTAGTTTCTAAGTAGTTTAAAACCATCAATAATGTTGCTTGCTTATGTCTTTATAGGTTCCTAGTTTTCGAACCACTAACTTACTAGCCTCGTTCTCTTGTGAGCTTATCTGTAGTTACCTTGCTTAGCTTATTTGTGTAATGATATGGCTCTACTTTTTTGTAGCTGTTATAAGTGTTTCTTGTTTTTACCTATATTGTTAGCTTAATTTAACCTAGTTTAGAGGTCAATATTTATAATATTAATACATAACATTTATATAGCGCCTTTCACAACACCCAAGGTCGTGCTACAAATTACCGTATTTTTGAGACCATAAGGCGCACTTAAAATCCTTTAACTTTCTCAAAAATAACAGTGTGCTTAAAAGCGGTGCGTCTACATGTATGAATTAATTCTGGTTGTTGCTTTTCTGACCAGAACCGATTGTAGATGGTACAAGGCGCTCATAAATTGTCAAAAGTTTTAGCAACGGCCCTTGGTAAGTTACGAAGCTTACGGCCACCGTAGTGCGCAGCATCGCGGAGTAATATGGTATGTGCTTCACCATTAGGGTGTGTGCATTCATTCATTCATTTTCGAAGCGGATTTCAAACTCAGCGCTATCAGTCACGCAGTACAACATGGACATAGAGCAGCTGCGAGAGAATTCAACATTAACGAATCAATGGTACGGAAGTGGAGGAAGCAAGAAGACGCCCTACGCCAGGTAAAGACCAAACTGAGCTTCCGACGGAACTTAAGAGTTTTGTTTCATTTAATGCGCCTTATAACCCGATGCGCTTTATGTATGAAAATAGATCCGTTAGCAGCCGATCGTTGATATTGCGTCTTATAATCCGGTGCGCTTTATGGTCCGAAAAATACGGTATACCAATTATACAGAGGAAGTAGAAGATGAAAGGAAATGTTGAGAGAAAAGATGGGTTTTTAGAAGAGTTTTAAACTGAGAAAGGGAGGTTGTAGAGCATAAA
The DNA here is from genome assembly GCA_025084515.1 of Ancistrus triradiatus. NCBI lineage: Eukaryota > Metazoa > Chordata > Actinopteri > Siluriformes > Loricariidae > Ancistrus > Ancistrus triradiatus. The sequence goes on along the minus strand of JAJAGP010001188.1, from coordinate 143,114 downwards.
GAACGTGGAAGTGGGTTCCAGAGCAGGGGCAGCCACACTAAAAGCCCTACCTCCCATTGTGGAGAGCCTAAACCTGTGGGTGACCAATAAACCGGAATCGGATGACCTTCAGGAACGGACAGGAGTGTAGTGGTTGAGCAGTCCAGACAAATAGGCATTGGTAAGCTATGTAGTGATTTAAACGTTATCAGTTGTTTAGTTTTTCTTTACGTTGATATTAACTGTTCTCTATATGTATTTTTCAACCTCCTCCTTTTGGCTAGTTTACGCATAGCGCGCATGGTTATCACTGGCCCAGCTAAGTAGTTCTTGGTTTATGTTGTGAGCATACAATTCATACGTTCGTGTTGTCTAGCCAACTTGTTGATTTGAACCGCTTGTACAGAGAGCTTGTGTGTTTGCCTTGTCGTGTCGAAGGCACAGTTTCATAAGGTCCATTGGAACACACCATATATGGTAGTAATGTGGCAAGAAAGATGTGTCATTGCTCCCTGCTGACCTCAAGGACGTTCCTCAACCGCAAGGACTCCTTTCTTGCTTTTGTGTTTTTTCTAAGTGCATGTAGGAGTGGGTGTGTGTGAGGATCGATTATATGAAGGACAGTTCAGAGTGTGCTCAGACGTTAACTGGATCAGGAGCCGCACTGAGAGATGATAAACAAAGCAGCTCCTAGCCAATCTCTTCGGCAGACAGTTTGTTTAGTTAGATAGCGAGCCAGACAATGCAGATATAGACCTGGGGAGCAGGACAGCTGCTGGAGGTCCTCGCAGTGCCCTCTCTTGCTGAGAGAAGGTATGGTGATGCAGGATGAGAGTGGAGGAAGGGTCTTCTTCCATTCTGCTGCGCTATCTTTAGTCTCCTTTGTTTGGCCTCTTAATAAATTATTATTGCTCCCTTACTCTCTTGCTACTCCGTTTCTATATTTGTAGTCTTTTTGTGTATTTATCCCTCCCCTGTTTCTTTATCCCATGTCAACACCATAGATTCTGGTTCAGTGTATATGCATATTACTGTGCAAAAGTCTTAGGCCACCACTAGATTTTTTTGGCAGTGGTGATATAATGACCATGATAGAATGATAGAATTCTTTCTCAGTCTTTTAATTAGAATACAACCAGAAAATACATTCAATTTGCATGCAGTATTAAAACAAACTTAAAAAAACATATTCTATAGGCTACAGTGGCAGGTATTTAGTCTGACCTCCCCATGATAAACAGCAGCATCTGACAGATTGATCAGGATGCCAAGTTGACCCTTCTACAGTCCGAAGAAGCTTGATCAGGAATGGTCGTGTTTTGAAGGATGGCAGCTGTCCAAAAGTCTTTTTTATGCATTTTATGTTTTTCCAGTTTATTTTCTTTAAGTGTTAGTGCTCGCTGCACGTTGTAATGGTCAGGACCAGCACAGATCAGGTACTATTTGGGTGGTGGATCATTCTCAGCACTGCACTGACACTGACATGGTGGTGGTGTGTTAGTGTGTGTTGCACTGATACGAGTAGATCCAGCATCCTGTAGGCAGCATCCCGTGAGCAGTGATGAAGGATTAGATGACTACCAAACTGTGCAGCATCCAATGAGCTGCTATCTGGCTGGTTTGCACAGAGCCCTGATTTTAACTCACACCTTTGAGTTGAATTGGAATGCCAACTGTGAGCCAGGGCTGCTTATCCAATATCATTGCCCAGTCGCACAGTCAGGGGTCCAAAAATCTAGTGGTGCATAGAAAATTTTTGTATATATTACTTTTAACAATAGTCACTTTATAAAAGCCACTTCATTAAAGTCGTTTAATGAATGTTGCAAATCACATGAGTCACATGAAGGAAACCTTGTGAGGAACCGTGATTACATGGGGAACCCATTTTTATCTGGCTATGACAAAATAAGTTGAAGCTTTTAAGAGTTTTTTTCTAAGGCAGTGTTTCTCAATCCTGGTCCTGGCGCCACAACGCTCTGCATGTTTTAGTGTTTTCCTGCTCCCAACACACCTGATCTAACTACTCGGCTCATTAACAAGCCCATTATTGAGTTAAAGTGGGTGTGTTTAAACAGGAGAAGCACCAAATTGTGCAGAGCTGTGGGGCGTCATGACCAGGATTGAGAAACACTGGTCAAAGTGTAGGTCTTAACCGGGATTGTGTAGCTGTTCGGCATAGCATGTTAATCATGAGACTTGAACTGGAACAGGTTATAATCTCTGGGGCAGATCTTGATATTTATTTGGATATAACAGCAGCAGGTTGTTGGGACTGTGGTAGCCTAGAGGTTAAGGTACTGGACTCTGGACCAGAAGGTCCAGAATTCAAATCCCACATCAGCCAAGCTGCCACTGTTGGGTCCTTGAGCAAGACCCTTAACCCACAATTGCTTGGATTGTAAGATTGTATCAATTGTATGTTGCTCTGGATAAGGGCGTCTGCTAAATGCTGTAAATGTAAATGTAAATGTAAATGAAGCAAGCCATGGAATTTCTAATAGTGTCATGTTTCCTTCCAAACACCAGCGCTATCAGTGCGTTTACATGCACTTAATCCAGTCAGATTTCTGCAGTTCTCTGATTGTTCAAGTGCTCTTGTAGATGGCATACTTTAGAAATCAGACTAAGAAATCCGATAAAGAGCACTGCATTTTCTTTCAGTAATCTGATTTCTCATAGCATGTATACCATTTACAGAGAGGCTAGAGGAAAAAAACATGGTTGCCAGGTCCGCTTGATCTTAGAGGGTTTGCTTTGGGGCTTATTTACATTGACCAGGAAAGGGTATTCTTTTTGTGGTATCTGGCAACCCTGCAATTAAATGCAGCACCCACTGAATGGCTATCGAACACTTTATGGAGAGTCAAACGCAGTGTATACTCAAGAAAATGAAAAATTTGATTATTTAATATTAAATTGAAGTTTGTGTCACATCCTTCTGTGAGATTATTGGCTGGTTGCAAAGTAGAAATCGATTATTCAGTGGGTCATGTAAACCTGTGCCTGTATAGTCTGTATAGTATAGATTAACGACAATCTGATTTTGTGCAGTATCGGATTATTAAGTGCATATAAATGCACTCACTGTATGTATGTTTTGCTGAAAGAACCAGCCCTCCCCCAGGATTTTCCCTCTGTAGGGAAATAAAAGGCAGGAGAATAAAGGAAAGTTTGGAGTACAACAAGACGTCCTTATTCCTAGTTAATCACAACAAAACGTCCCACAGAGTTTTGTTATCGCTAAATTGATGAGCCTTTGGAGTGTGCAGTTTGTCACAACGAATATTTGTTTTTAATTTAATTTTATTAAATGCTACATGCATAGCTCATAGGACTAATAAAAAAAATCATTCCCTTTTTTATTCATGGATATTAAAAAGGAGGTCCCAGAAAGATGAGTCCTAATCTAATAACCTAGTACTTTTTTTCTTTTTTTTTTTTTTTTTGGTTTCATAAAAGACTTGGCTGAATTTAAAGCTCATATTTAATTGGAGGTAATGTCAAATTCTGTTTGTAATTAAAACTCCCCATGAGCAGCTTCTTAGGACACACTCTCTTAGGAGGAAAAGTAGCTGTTTGTTACACAGACGAAGTAGGACAGTGCCGTTAACTCTCAGCACTACACCAACCTGCTCAGGGCTTGAAACCAGTGTTGGTCAGTTGTAATTTTGAACTATGCTCAGTTGCATCCACCAGTGAACATTTTGTGTAACCAGAGTGGCAAAATGCTGCTGGTATGACAAAACTACACCAATAATAAGAAGTTGCAGAAGTAAGACTATCAATTTCCAATCCAGTTCACCAGGTGAACTGATCATTTATTCTACACTACTGGGCAGAAAAATGCAAAACATTAATCTGTTAATGATACTAACAACAAAGCAGTGGTCAGAAACTTAGGAAGACCTAAGTAAATGCATTCCTGAGACCTCCTCATCACTGCTCATCGCTTTAGTGAATTTTGTTTTTGGAGGAAAAGATGGAAACGGAATTCGACTATATCCTGAAAAGATTTAAATGTTTGATATAAACCTCAAACTAACACGCGTCTGGATGTTATATCGTGCAAAATATCTTCTCTCCTGTTCTTTTTACTTAAAATATTTGTTGGTAATCCACCACATCTGATGCAGCTTATCACAAGATTGAAAACCTGCTTAAATAGAACCAGGAGTGACATATTTGTACAGGTCGAGATCTAAAGTATGCACTTGTGAGTCTTAAGGTAAACAAGTGCTCCAAAAAAAAGCAAAATATCATGCGGGGGTTGCTGTCAGGAACCCCATAGGTCATCTTTCAGACCATCTGCAGCTATTCTGAAATTTCTAAGACCCTAAAGGCACAGCAATTCCCTATTTCACTCTCAGCTATTAAGGGAATAGGTCAAAGCTTGAAACAATTGATGTCAGAAAGTACGTACCTGGAAGACCCAAAGCTTCTTCAAGCGGAGATGATCTCCTGCTGCAAGATAGGAACATAAGACTTCAAAAAGACCTCAGGAAACAAGAAGCGCAATAACCTGAAGGTTGGCTAAAGCAGACTTTGTGTTCAGAAGGTGTGTTAAAAAGCCATTGGAAGTCATCCAAGAACAAGGAAGTTTCTGGCTGAATTATGGAAAGTTTGATTCGGAGTGGTTCGGCTGTCCACAAGTTTGCCCACAAGACTTGAACATTTAAGGAAATCAAAAGGAAAGGCTATCTCATACTAAGTTTTTGCAAACACATAAATAAACATAGCTCACTGGCTGCACACACCCAAGAGAGAATGAGTCCACTTGAAGAAACACCAATTTCCAGAATAGGCAATGTAGCATCACCTTTTAAACCTTTAAGTAGGTAAATCCAGCATGGTGCTTCTAGTAGGAAGTCAGAGCAGAAAGTCAAGTGACTTCTAGGACGATGCACATCTATGCACATCTATGAATATGTAGGTCAAGCCAGCATGGTGGCTGTAGTGTTAAGCAGAGTACAGACAGTTCCATTTAACATCTCGGCTTGGCAGAGAAAACGTCACGGAAAAGTGCACAACACGCACCACAACGTAGTTCCTGCTTACGAACGTAGTTAACGCAAGAAAAATACAAATGAAAATGAGTTTAATAAAAACATATTTAAGCAAAGCATCAAAGTAGGACAAATAATATTTATGGCAGTGAAAATGGACACAACCTTTTTTTTGCTAAACCTTTGTAACCAGCTGTTTATGACCGCCTTAATATTTCTTATAATTTGTTATAACTGTTAAGACCTTGGTAGGCGTTCATTGATCCAGTGGTCATTAAACATTGCATGTTTGTACTGCTTTGACCCGGGTTGGAGTCTGATGTCATTTATAGGTACAACTGGCTGTGTCTGAGGGAGGGGAGGTCTGGTAGGGCAGATGGCTCAGGGGTCAGGGCTCTGGCTTATAGATTTGAGGGCTCTGGTTCAATGTCCAGCTCGGTGAAGCTGCCTGTGTAGGGCCCTTTAATGTTTCCCTAACACCAGAGCTGTGTTGGCTGACTTTGCAGTGTGCCTACAAAGAGAGGAAAAAAAGCTACAGTAGTGTATCTGAGCTGGAGCCCAGCACTGTGCGGCAGTTCTCAGTCTATGGCTGTTACATATAGCAACAGAGCCTGTGCTAGGAAAATGTGTTTATGTATGAGAACGGTCCCTGAGCTGTGGGATATTGATAATCCTTTACGACCGGTGCGAGGCTATTCGGTGCGAGTAAACATTTTCTCGAGTAGATTGCGTTCACACCTCACAGTTCCGTTGTAAGCATTACATAATGGCGCCCTATCAGAGTAATGGCTGGTTCAAAAGTTCAGAGCATTGTGTCGGTTCCACTCCAGCTTCCCTCCGTCAGGACGACTTTAATGCGAGTGCCGAGGGCCAGAGGCTCATGATGAGCACACGGGTCTCTTAGGGAACGTTAGGTAGCGGCTGGCAGGGAAGGAGGCTAGGTAGGGAGGGTCCTTTTGACCTTCTCACCTCAGCAGTCCGCCGTGACATCAGCACGATACACGCGTGAGTTTTTCCCCTCCTGCTCGGCGTACGAGACGGCACGGGTGGCAGCAGGCTCGCAGTGATATAAATGGCGTGTCGGGCCCGGCTACGAGCGGCACAGCCTGCTCTGACAGCTTTAATCTAGGCTAAAATGATCAGTGTTCTGTGCTACTGCTTTTGAATGCCGGTAATTAAATCGAAAGATAATGTCACAGATCTGTTTGAACAAGTTATGCAAATACGAGGCGCAGGCGCTTGTGTGCCGCCGTTTCCCGCAATGCCTTGTTGGTTGTCGATGCACGCGCTGAAAGCTAATTTCGCGCCGGCTCTTTCCGACAGCTCCTCGCCCAGGCAATAAGGCTAATGAAGGCTTTGTTCGAATCGGAATTAATTACCAGTTCATCTATTTCAGAGGCGGTGACACAAACAATTATCTTAATTAAGCCAAGCTGCATGCCAATAATCAATAATAATCTCGAGGCTAATCAAGTTTAATCCCTTCTTTCTTTCGCCGTGATCCGCGCACAAGATTTACTTAACATCTCGTATATTAAGGGCAATTTCCTTAGAGTGCGCGTCTCGACGTTAACGTATCGCAGCACGTCGCTCGCCACGAAGATTCAAAGCGGCGGATGAGAGAATCCCTTTTTCCGCGTGCCGCCTGAATGATAATGCGCGTGGCCTCACACAAACATGCTCTCTGAGAAATAGGGCAGACACCGGAGGGTCATTAAACATCTATCGAGTCAGTCGCCAGTGCGTCCCCGTACGCCCCCGAGTGGGTCTCGTCTCTACCTATAATGCATCACATCTTCCCTGTTTCTGATGCTGCAGGTGCAACATCTGCCGTGCAGGGGATGAATAGTTAACCCACGTCATGCCGGGCTTCCTCGCCCGAGTTCTGCTGCGCTTCTTTTGATATCAGTAGAGATGTATCCAGAGCCCTAGCATGAGTTTGTCAAGCTCTCGTTGTACATTTCTAACATTTCTCTGATCAGGTGTAGTCAAAGTCAGAGTTATTTCTGCAGTGGAGCAGTATCTCAAAGCAGCTCCACAATGTTATTGTCTTATATTATCTCAGGCCAGTCCCAAATTGAGCAAGCCTATGGTGACAGTGGCAAGGCAAAACTCCTTAAACATTAGAAGGGAGAAACCTGCAATGGAGCATTTTGTTTACAATTTTAAACTTTGTTTCTAGTCATTTCTTTTAATTGCAGGGGACTAAAGGTTCTTTGTTTAAAATGTTTCAGTAAAATGTGCACTGCTTCCCATTGTTTACACTTATAAAAAATCATAAGAAAGTCGAACTGTGAGTGTTTCGCTACACCCCCAGTTAATAACTGGGTTCCATTCCATGCAAGAGGCAGAAAGGCTGGTATAGTACTGGAATATTTAATAAAGTCAGAGATTTTTGGGTGTATTTATGGAAACAGTGTTTGGTGAGGAAGACTTCTTTTATACGTGACCTACATTACCCTCACAGCTCCAGTCCAAAATGAAAGAAGCAAACATCAAATTTTAGGGTTAGGGTAGAGGCTTTACATTTCTGTTATCTTGTAATATCTAAGGCCAACCTCAAACTGAACAAACCTAGGACGACATTGGCAAGGAAAAACTCCTTAAACATTATAAGGAAGAAACCCTGGGAGGACCAAGACTCAAGAGACCCATCCTCCTTGAGTAGCTTAGATGACATGTGCAATAAAATAAGTTCTGTAATTAATAAGGTTATAGTAATAGTTTAAATAAACATAACCTTAAATATTACCAGGGAGAACATATTTTAAACATATAATACATGAAATATGTATACATGTATACATATATATATAGACATAAAAAAATATGTAGACATATATCTAAAATTATTTTAAAGAAAATGAAATAATATTAATAGTGTAATAGAGTAGAGAATATAAAACTATAGCATATAAGACAATAGTGAAAATAAATAAAATATTGAGTAGAATAACATTCATATTGGTATTATGTAATCCGGTACGCTGAGTCACTGCGGGATCTTGTCCTCGGCGATCCACTGTTATGTTGCCAGATATTTGACAAATAATATAAGGAAGCTTTTGTGGTAATTCTGAGGAAAGCCAGGCAACAATATCCCTCAATATAATCTTACCATCTCTAGTACAGTTTATTGGGAAATGATCAGATTGCAATGTGTGCACCATTGAGCTCCCTGGACGAAAAATGGTCTCGTACATCACGTTTTCCCAAGCAGTTCCCTTCATCTCAATAACGGCATGGATTCTGTCAGGTAAGGATTTTACCGGTGTCAAGTTAAGCCACTCTAATTGCTCAGTTCAGCTAGAGTTCACCTGCTGTTCCAATAAATATTCTCACATATTCCAAATGACGCTGGGGTCTGATAATTTTATGGGCAGGCAGAATGACCCAAATCTGATGACATTTACATTTGCAGCACTTGAGTAGACACCCTTATACAGTACTGTGCAAAAATCTTAGGCCAACATTAAATTTGCTGTTTTAGCAATGGTAGGATGACCTTATATAACCTATTGTCAACAACTGGACTCAAAACCTGACCCAAACTTGGATTTCTCTCTCCATAAGACACTTTTCTACTGAGCTTCATTACCCTTCCAAAAAGACATTCCTGATCAAGCTTCTTCAGGCTGTTGAAGGGTCAACTTGGCATCCCGATGAAGCTCCCAGATGTTGCTATTGCTCAAATGTAAGCAGAGGTCTCACTAAATATCTGTAGCCCGTGGAAGGTTTTCTGGTTGAAACCCAATAAAGAGACTGACAAAGAATTATATATGGTCACTATACCATTTTTAAAACAATGGTATATCTAATTTAATGGTGCCTTCTGACCTTGTTGGGGTTCTAATGAGGGGGTGTACTTCCATGTGTGCCCGGGATAGGCTCCAGATCCAAGCAACCCTTAACATGGGTAAATCGGGGGGAAAAACAACTATAAAAGGCTGTTGAACCCAAATTCTTTCTGTGCTTATATACTTGAACCAATCCTGTAGACAAGTGATGGCATACAGACCTGCTGAGGTTTTTAGGGGACACAACTAGGGGTGTAACGCATGCATTGCAACTGTGGCGACATACATCGTGGAGACTGGCGCAATCGTATATCGTGCTCACATGAGGTTCAGTCTTCTAATTTCTTTTAGTTGCAGCAGACTAAAGATTCATTCATTCTTCCACTCGTTCATTTTATTATCTGCCTAATCCTGGTCAGGGTTGCAGGATTACAGGGTGCAAGGCTGGGTCGAACCTAGACACGACGCCAGTCTGATTAGATTGTTTTTGCTTATATTTTTATAGAAGAAAAGTACACATTGAAGTGTTTTCGTTTTTTTGTTCTCATTGTTTTGTATTGAAGGGGACTAAAGGTTTTTTTGTTTAAAAATGTTTCAATAAAACATGCATTGCTTTGCATGGCGTACACGTCATAAATATCGTAGGAAAATCGAATCGTGAGCAGAGCGTATCGTTACACCCCTAATGATAATTGAGGAATCATTTTTTCTTCCCTTTATTTCCATGCCATGCAAGAGGCAGAAATCAGTATAGTGCTGGAATGTTAAATAAAGTCAGACAGTCATTTGAAGCTGTGGAGTTTTTTTGAGTGTATTTATGGAAAAGGTGTTTGGTAAGAAAGTCTTTGTGAGAGACTTCTCTTATACATGACCTACATTACCCTCACAGCTCCAGTGCAGAACGAAAGAAGCAAACATCAAATTTTAGGGTTAGGGTTGTTTCTCAGTTTTATTCTTTCACTTACTTCTTCACATTTTATCCTCGCTTGTCTTGGTCAGGGCCCCAGGTGTCCTTTCTCTGAGGAAACAGGGTGCAGGTGCTTCCTCTTCTTCGTTTAGTCAGTTGTTTGTAGGTGATGCTGCAGGCACTGTCGGGACTCCAGCCCAGGTCTCTGTGGTGGGTGACCCCTGTGCCACCCAAGCTCCGTGTTTTTGCGGATCACCTGAATTTGTTGTTATGGGGGAAATATTTATGTCTAATTATATGCTGGGTGCTTAAGTGTATTCAGAATACACTCCATCTTCTGTCACTTGGTGTGATCGTCGCTCAGGAACAAACCATCAGAGCGGTCCCTGTTTAATGCTGTCGCCATGACAACAGCGGTGGCCTGCTATTGCTTAACCTTCATCTGTAACCTCGGCGATAAACATGGGCAAGATTTGCATTTCCAATGTACCACCCTTCTCTTCAAACCAGCATTTTCCTTCTGACAAGCCTTAAGTATCTCTCTCTCTCTTGCTCTGCCCCTCTCCCAAGGTTCATTTGTTCGGTCTGTTTTTACTCTCCAACACTGGCAGTCTGATTGAAATCAGTTTTGCTAAACTGTCTGTCTTTATTGGGTGCCATCAGAGGATCCGTTTGCTGTCTTCTTCTCTTCTTATGGCGCAGAGCTCTTTAGGGGGCCCCGGCTTCTGAAGCATGCTAACCGTACTGTCTTCTTGGCATGCATATTCTTTAACACTTGCCTGATCATGTTAGTGCCAAGGGATGAAGGCTAAATGTAGAACTCACTATGTGGTGATATTTATTGTACTTACTACCAGAGGCACAACGCATGGTCATGAAGTCGCACTACTGTTCAATTGGACCACCTTTAGCATTGTATATTGTTTTGAAAGCCTTACGCAGGGTTGAGGTGATGGGAGAGTTTTATATATATATAAACACACACAGTCCTATTACAACATTATCACCACCATTTATTTCTACACTCGCTGTCCATTATATCACCCTCTGTAGAAGCATATAGAAGCATGTTCTAGTTCTACACTTACAGACTGTAGTCCATCAGTTTTTGCAGGTCTTGACATTCAAATGATGATTAATTGGTATTAACAGGCCCACAGTGTGCCAAGGAAACCTTTCCTGCACCATTCCGACACCTCCACCAGCTAGGACTGTTGGCACAAAAAAGGTTAGGTCCATGGAGCCATGACATTGGTGCCAAATTCTGACCCAAACATCAGTGTAGCTCAGCAGAAACTGAGATTCTTCAGATCAGGCTATATTTTCTCAGTCTTTAACAGTGTAGTTTTGGTGAGCCTGTGTCCTGATTTTGACTGACATAAGTGGAACCTGAACACATTTTATTTCTGGTCTTGTAGCCCATCCGCCTCAAGGTTCAGAGTGATGTGCATTCTGAGATACTCTTTTGCTCAACACAATGGTAACCTAACTACTGTAGTCTTTCCGTCGACACAAACCAGTCTGGTCATTCCCACTCTACAACAAACAGCCATGCCATGGTCAAAGTTTTTCTCTAATCTCATTCATCTTTTTGGCTGTTGAGGCAAGAGTTTGATGATTGATTCATTTCTAGTCAACTTGTAGCTCAAGTGCAAACCTGACACAAGGCTACAAGACGCCTTCAGTGGTCAGCTTCATACTGTAAACCTGATGAAAATGAGTTTCACTTTGAGTTTCAATGTTTTCCTATAAGAGCTGTTGGGTCAAGGGCATGATCTGTATGTCCTGGTATAAAATAAATCCCATGGGCCATGACGGACCCTGACCACCAGTGAGATGAGATCCAGAGCTGAGATGCAGCCCAGGCATGTGTAACATGAACACAGATAGGCTTTCGAAACATGGCGTAGCGACGAAAAGGAGACAAAAACTCACTTTCACACTCTGCTGGGTATTCACACTCGCCCCAGGTGCATTTTGTCACCCTCTCTTCATCATGCACTCATGTAAGTGTTAGATTGTGGGTTTTGGCCGCTCTCGGGTTTTATCTCTGTGTGAAGGAAATGGCTGTAACATGGACTGTCTCTGTCTTTTTTTTTTTTTTCTTTCCCCTTCATCCTCTTTAGTCCAAAGCCAGAACCTGGTGACAGACAACGTCTCGGTGGTGGAGGGAGAAACGGCCACTATCAGCTGTCGAGTCAAAAATAACGATGGCTCCGTCATCCAGCTCCTGAACCCCAACAGACAGACCATATACTTCAGAGATGTCAGACGTAAGTAGAGACACACTCTCTCTCTCTCTGTTACCCAAACACACACACACTCCTGTCCAGTCCTCCATCTCAGTACTGGAAATGGGCTCCATCTCGAGCAGACAGTATCAGCCTAATTCAGTATGATCTAGAGGGCAGCTGATGGAGCGTCGCAGCTGTGCACCGAGGGCATGTTGTCCATGTTCAGCCTTGATCTGCTGTGATCTGGCCAAGGACTCTCCAGCATTCAGTGCAGCTGCTTGTTTCATCAGACCACTGGACGCTTGTGCTAGGCTTTCTTTCCCCCTAAGATGCTGTGTGAGTGCCGACAACATTGCCTTTCAAAGATTTGAAATAAGATTTTCACACTGGAGGAGCTTTCTTAGGATTCTTAGGGTTGTCGTTCTCAGAACGCAGTGCGTACGGACTTTTTCAGGACTTCAAGGTAAGTACTTTTTCCAGTGCATGGGAACCCTGAGTGACAAGACTGTAGTGATTGGTCTAGATGTAGTGATGCAAGAGTACAGTGATTGGCAGCAGTGGGATAAGTACACATGTTCTTGTATGGCTCATACAATACATTACTCAACTAGAGGTATAAAAGTGCATGATACTGAATGTAATTTATGCTAAAGTAAAAGATGTTTGTTTAAAAAAGCCTTTCTTGAAAGAGCCTGAAGCTTTGAAACAGGATGTCCTGTATTGAGTGCAAGAAGTACAGATTCATTACACTGAGAACAACATAATGGTTTGTACTATATCTACATGAATCATCTGCAGGACATGAGGAACCAAAATATACGAAATACTTTGGATTTTTTTTACTAAATGCTGCTGAATCTCTCATAACTAGTCATGCCAATATTCGTAAAGCAGAAATTAAATCATGATCTTTAACCCAAACAAATCGTCATCGTCGACTCTTTGGAAAAACACTGTCACTGCATTTTAGGCGAAAACAAACTGCAACCCCACCAAAGAGCAGTTCTTCTTATAAACACACCACTACACACAAAATGCAAAACTTTTAGAAAGTGGTGCGCACCAAGTTTTTGGTGACAGGCAGCTGAGCAATCGCGGTTGTCATTTTTGGTGCATGCACTCTCGCCCCAGTTGCAATGCATCAGGTATAAACCTAGGATTTGGATTGGCGCTTCAATAGGTGCCCGGAGGAATTGCCTAAATAAAAAAGAAAAATAAATACATAAAATGGATTTTAAGAGCAAAAGTAACGAGCCTGTTTTGAAAATGTACTGATTTAAAGAGGACAGGTTTTTCTTTTGAAACATAAGTAAAAGTATAAAGTTACAGAAGTAATCAAATAAAGTACAGACACCTAACAAAGGTTTTGTTACTTATCACCTCTGGTGATTGGTCCAGATGCAGATACTTGTGATGAGGGCAACCACTGGTTTTAAATGTACTTATAAAACAACAGATTGTTGCGCTACAAATGGAAACAAAACACAGAAATATGACCTGACATGAAGTCTAGCCTTTCGTGAGCCTATATGAGATGGAGGAGGTTGTTCAACGCAATTTGGGTCATCAAAGTCCATGGTTCCCAAGCAGGTTTCAAACATCACAGGGGGTGCACCAGGTTTGTCTTCTCTGAGGTGCTCTGGATTTGTCAGAATACAATTTTCATCTTAGACAAAATTAAAATAACACACTCACTGAAAAAAATCCGTACACAAAATGACTTAAGATATTTAATAAGCTTGGCAGCTTTTCGTAGATATTTGTAGGTGGTGCACCATGGAAAAAGGTTGGAAACCACTAAGTGAAATTCGCATGCTTTATGTCATTTCAGCATCACGCAGCGTTCCTACTGGCGGTACGAATGCAAAACCGAAACGGCTGTGAAACTAATGTAGTTCTCGGGGAGCTCTGCGGGGTCAAGTCCTCCCAAATGAGTCCCTAAAAACTCTCTCTCCTACCCAAACACGTTACACTCCTGTCTAGGTCCTGCATCTCAGTACTGGAAATGGGCTCCATCTCGAGCAGACAGTATCAGCCTAATTCAGTATGATCTGGAGGGCAGCTGATGGAGCGTCACAGCTGTGCACCGAGGGCATGTTGTTGTCCATGTTTTAGCCTTGATCTGCTGTGATCCGGCCAAGGACTCTCCAGCATTCAGTGCAGCTGCTTGTTTCATCAGAGCACTGGATATTCGTGCTAGGCGTTCTTCCCCCCCTAAGAAAACTGATGCCATGCGAGTGCCGACAATGGGGCCTTTCAAAGATTTGAAATAAGAGGCAATATTAAAGCAGCAAAAATAAATTCAAGTTCAGTCAGGCTCAATCAGGCATTCACGCTGCACATGCTTGCTTCCCTCTTCTCATCCTCACATGCATGAATGCTTCCAATCTCGAAATTCTTCAGCTTTTTCTGGCTTCTTCACTTTCCTTTTTTTAACCTGCATCTCTGTAATGATGCCATGCTGCCAGTCTGAGTCATTGTCCTGAAAAGTCTGGGGCAAAGGAAGAAGAGGCCAGTAATCATGCCCTCCCTTGCCAAATTCTTCATGTGAATCTGTTCGGCTGTCAGATAATCTCCAGGTTTGGAATCATTAGACTGGCTGGGAATCCATGCTAGAGGGCCCCGTGAAGCCCGTCATTATTGCTTGCCGCCTTAATAAAAGTTTGATGGGCTTCTCTCCAAATCGGCATGACCGGTAATCAGAATTGATTGCTGCCATTTAGGAGGAACGGCATGTCTCCCTGAGGCCTGGAGGATTAAACCTGAGAAAACAATACAAATTAGATGCGGAAGAAGAAGAGGTTGGAGAAATGAGAGCAGGGTGTAAAGGGACGAGGAGAATGGAAGATGGATGGTTTTAAAACCAGATGGTTGAAAACGGCTGGTTTGGTCACAAATGTGGCTAAATTGGAACCATGTCATATCCCAATGTAGTGTTGTATCGATACTGATCATTTCACCTTTGCTACAATACCAGTTTTCAAAATTCTGTACCATTTTAGATACCAAAGTTGGATACTGTGCTTATTTCACATGTCTAAATGTACTATATTTATAACATAAGACAATTTACTATTGTTAATCTATTTTCATTCGTTCTATTATTTTAGACTACATCGTAATGTACTTGTATTCTAATTATAATCAGTTTTGCCTTTGAGTGTATTTGTATGTTATCAAAAACATAGAAAGCAGACTGACTGCCAGTGTTACATTTTTCTCAATGACGGCAAATTTTAAGAATGCACTATTTATTTCATGCACTATTAATTTCAAAGTGAAGTACCTGTGTTCTGACCTGAAGCAAAATGAAAAGCAAAAATAAGGACATAGAAAGAAAAAGCCATTTCCAAACATAAACATCTACAGATTTAATTTATATTAAATTATGCAGGGACATTTCCACATGTATTAACCTTGGAAAATCAGCCAAATCCATGCTTGACAAACGTGAGTTTTTACATTTTCTTATGACAGTTAGCTATAGCATGCATAACACTGATACACATTCATATCAAGATATGAACTGGAGTGAAAACATGTTTTGTGCTCCACGTAGATAAGAAAACCCCTTGAATAGGTTGAGAAATGTGGATTATTGTGCTTTTAACCCTGAAAAATGCAGAGCTCCTGTTTTTGTATTTGTTTATAGTTCGTTCTTGCCTGGACCAATATGGCGGACGGGTTTACCTATTGCAGCAACCAGCTTGTTCATGTCCTTTGGCTTTCCGTTCTTATCCACCTCGAAACCAAAGCATTTTCACAAAGCACTCCTGCTTTCTTTACTAAATAAGACTGGCTGCAAACGCTCTGGTTTTACTTCAGCTGCCATTTCAGCGCAACAAGCCTTTCTGTGCGCTACGGAAGCCTGGGTGGGTCAAACGAAAGCGCATTTGATATGAGTAGAATCGATAATGTGGGAAATAAGTGTTATACCGTACTTCAGTATTGATATGCATATCAATATTTTAGACCCCGAGAACTACCGCTGAAGGGAAGTAAGAGAACTGAGATGGGACAACGGCAGGACAAGAAAAGTGGAAAAGACAAATTGAAGCAGGAGGATGTGAGGGAGAGAAGATAGGGAAATTGAGCTAAGTGGCTGTAAAGGACCGTCAGGAAAGTGTGGCATGAAAGAAAGAATGGAAGGATGAAAGAGAAGATGTGAGTGAGGATGAGTAAATGTCTTGGGTGTGAGAGAAGGAAGCAAGAAAAGTGAGAGAAGCGGAAGAGAGGGAATGAGAGAACAGACAGTGATAGTCAGAGAAAAGGAAGTGAGCGAGAGTGAGAAGAAGGAGAAAATAAAGTGAGAGAATAGGCAATGGAAAAGTAGGGCATGAGAGAGTAAGAGAGAAGGGGCCAACGGAATGTGGATGACAGAGAATAAGTGAAGGAGAGAAGTGTAAGAGAAAGAAATTGAGAGAGGGGGCGAGACCAAATGAGATAGAAAGAGGGAAGGGGCCGAGGAAAAGTGAGAGAACGAGATGAATGAGAATGAGAGAAGGAAGTGAGTGAAAGAGAAACGGCATGAGAGAAAGGGGCAAAGGGAAAGTGAGAGATGTGGGCAAGAAAGCAAAACAGTGAGAGATCTCCATCAGCTACTCTTGCACAAAAGCAGCCCTCCCTCTCGCGCTCTCTATCTGGGAATTCCTTTCTTCCCCATTATGTTTACAGCGAGCATCATTTCGGTTGCAGGCCTCGCCTCGGCAAGATGGATTGCAAAAGAATGAAAGCACTGTGGGGTTTTTTTTATCCTTTCTCTTTTTTTGCAGCCTTTTCATCTCCACACACACTACTTTACTTTCTGATAACGCAAAACAAAAAGTGTGTATTCATCTGGGTCTTTAGGCTATAGCGAAAATGAAATGAAATTATTCCAAAATGAACGCGACCAAATTGACCACGGCGAATTACGAAGAAAGCTTCGGCTCTCCAAAGCTCCTTTTGGTTGAAATTCAATTCGATTTGGACCTGCTGTATTTATGGAATGACTCTGGGCCTTTTTGACCAAGGTTTGCACCTCACAGTCTGAGAAGAAACAGAAAACAAGTATTCTGTAGATGAGAAATGGTATTCCTTTATATTGGAAATGGATATTTGCATAAGCAGCTACACCTACAGTACAAGGCCCTGTTCACATTACAGCACTGTGCAAAAGTCTTAAACCACTATTAGATTTGTTGTTTTAGAAATGCTTTAATGAGAATATATAACATATTGTCAGTGACTGGACCTCCCAAAAAATACTTTTGTTAAACTGTGTTAGACTTTTCACCCTGCTCCCCTTCTGAAAAAAGTGGTTCTTGGCTGTTAGCCTTCCAAAAAGTAAATTCCTGGGTCAACTTGGCATCCTGACGAAGCAGATGTTGCTACTGCACAAGTGTACATGCTGTAGCCTATAGGAGCTGTTTTTCTGATCTTTTTTTAAACTTTGTTTAATACTACGTACAACTTTCCTATATTTTCTGGTTGTATTCCAACGCCAGTGGAGGATACACGTAACTACTTAATGGTAAGAATCTTTTGAATATTTGTTAGCAAGGATATTCGACTGCCCAAAATAAACAACAAACTACTTACTAAAACTAAACAGTAGTACAACTGGCCTCATCAGGGTCCCTGTTGTACTTTGTATTTTTCCTTTTAACTTGGGGGAAATTAGAGTCCATGTCAAATTGCAGCTTTTGATTCAATAACCAGCTCTTTCAAAGACACAGGAAGCGGGTGGTCTGGCGTTATGAATTGATTTACGAATTACACAAGATGCAGCAACTGGATTTCAATCTGGCTGACTGGACCTGCATTCGACTATCTTATTAGTAGACAATCCAGATACAAAACGCATGAAGCCTAAATGAGGAAAGATAGGTGTACCAAATGAAACGACAACCTCTCTTCAACACAACTCAATCTCTGCAGTTTTGAGAGCGTTTAAAAAGCAAACAAACAAAAAATGGGCCATGTGAACTTGTGTGTGAAGCAAAAACTTTAATACATTAGGTAAGTCCCTATTATACATGCATTACAGGTTGTAGCACAGAGAATTAAATAGGTATTATAAATTAATTGTTTTAAACCATGATGTCTGTGCTATTATTGTTGTTGTTGATATAAGTTGTTATAATTTTAATGTCATTAGCACAATTTATGGCATGTAATATTATTATTAGTAGTTTTCATTTATTATTATTGTTATAAAGGGGTTGAGGTGTAAAATCAAATAGTTGTAAATTTTAAATTAATTACTTAAAACAATGACATCCTTATTATTATTATTATTATTATTATTATGACTGTGGTAGCCTAGTGGCTAAGGTACTAGACTATGGACCAGAAGGTCCAGGGTTCAAATCCCACCTCTGCCAAGCTGCCACTGTTGGGTCCTTGAGCAAGGCCCTTAAGCCACAATTGCTTAGATTGTAAGGTTGTATCCCTGGATAAGGGCGTCTGCTAAATGCTGTAAATGTAAGTCATACACACTACACACCATTAATGTAGCTATATTATTATTAGTTTTTTTGCTCTCTTTATTATTGTTTAATTAATAATGATTAAGTGTTAATAGCTATAAAAATGATACAGCTATAAATCTTATATAATTTACTGTATCTGAAAATGCTTTGTATTTAATTAATATTTATCATGTAGTATAGACAACCAAATTGGAATTTGTAAATAAATTATTTAAAACAATGACTATTATTGAAATACTTGTAATAAATCATTCATATTACATGGCATAAATAATATGAATCTATTAGTATTATTCATATTTTAGTTACTTAACTGGTTCTCAGTATTCATGTGTATTTATTATTTTTGTAAGTAATTTAGTTATGTTTAAATATGATAGCTGTGAACATAAATCATAAATAACTGACTGTATCTGAAAAGTCTTTGTATTTAATTATTATGTATTTTATCATGTACGTATTTTATCAGCACTACACAAAGTGAAATGGACTTTAAAATTAAAACCGTTCATTTCACTGTCTTGACTTGTTCGGTGTTCTGATTGGCAAATCCATTAAATTCTTAACATCTCTGCTTAACTTGTTCATGAATAATTCAACTGATACCTTAATAGAATCAACATGGCTGAATTAAGTTTTACAAGAACTAATGTGAAGAACAATCAATACTGTGGAAGGAACAGAGGCTGCTGAGGACATTAAAGAATTCAGAGAACACCTTGAAGGTTTTCTTGGAAGAAATGGCAGTGATGGAGACTCTACCAAATTACTGCACTTATGAACCCGTGGGGGCCGTACAGTGGGTTGTGCATGTGTGGGGGTTTTTTTGTTTTTTATAACGAGGAGATGCTTTTTAGGCTATTAGATTAGCAGCAGTAGAAATGTTTCAGGGTAATATGTTGATGGTTTGAAAGGTTTTCAGTTACGTTACAACTTAAATGATCAGTAGGGGTTTTGTGTGATCACAGCAGAATGAGTGATATCACGTTGCAACACAGGAGGCTTCTTGATCTTCATCTCTTTAACTGAAATTTGAACCCTTTAACTATATTAAGACAGTCATTTGCATACATTCTATATGGTCATGTTCTTTATATATAATAAAGTGTTAATAAAGTGGACCATCAAAGGGACCAGCAAAGGGACGCCTGCCGAGCTGTCATGGTTGCAAGACCCTTAATCCACAATTGCTTTGATTGTAAGGTCATAAATAATTTGTAAGCGAAATGGCTAAATGTAAATGGCAGAGGAGCAACTCGGGCCAGCCCAGCAGTACTGTCTCTGACCACTAGACCCTGCAGCGCCTACCTCAGTCCAGTAGAGGGTGGCTAACACATACAGTGCAACCCAGCACGGCACTGTCTCCTGTGGCTAGCGGGGGAAGCAGTCGAGTGTAGACTGGTCTGCCATGAGCTGGATGTCATTAACTAACTTTCCCAGAAATCCTGTGGACTAATCAGCAGCCAACGTCTTGGACCTGCAGGGCAGTGTAGATAAGACTGAACAATGCCATTGTTCAGGATTGCACCTTGTGCAGAGGGGCAACCGATATGGTATGTTCGGGTATTTGTATGTCATCGTGTTGTGGGAGATCCTCAAAAAAAAGGAGTTTGAAAAAAGTGTGAATGGAAAAAAAAAACGATATTGGACAAAGAGAAAGTATTAAGACCTGCAGAAGGCTGAAGAAGAAAAGTAAAATCTTTCAGTTAAAAAGAAAGATGAAAGAAGAAACAAAATGGATGAAGGCAAGAGAAATCACAGAATTGAAGCCAAACAGAAGTGTGAAGTGTGGGAAAAATGTATATCGAGAGGTTACATGGAAAGAGGCAAGAAGAGGACTGGATGAAGAGTGCCGATGACAAGACTACGAGATGGAGAGAGCGATGCAAGTCAGAAATACTGAGATAGAGAAAGGTGGAAAAAGGTGACAGTTTGTGATGAACATAACAAGGAAATACAAAATAAACACAAACTTGCAGGAAAAACACACTTGCTTTGAGATCGGAAGGTAAAAGATTGATCTCAGCCTTAGTTGTTGTTGTTTGTTCTGTTTTTTTCTTCCCTTGTTGAAGCCTTATTAGTGTTATTATTTACTTGAAGGTCTTAAAGGTGTCTTTTTGAAATTAGCCCTTTGTTTTGCATTTCTTGCCATTTCTTCTACTCTTCCATCTACCAGCGATCACTCCTCTTGTCTCACATGGTCCCCAGTGGCGCATTGATAGAGCTCATGTGCTTTGTAGAGGATCAGATCCTACTCCAGGTCAAACGTCTATAAGGTTCTCTGCACACTCTTTAGGCCCCACAGTGGTCGAATCTAGTATTGCTCTGCAACTAGGTCAACTAAGTGGCCCTACATGCCCATTTTTCTGAGCAGCAACCCTAGGATTTTTTCCTCTCTTGTCTGGGGGTATCTATCTTGGAGAACACAGGACTCAGCTATGGGACACGGTGTTTTTAAAAATGGTGGTTGCCTCTTTAAAAGCGCTTGTTTGGCTTGCGTCACTTGTATCTGTAACAATCACTGCATACTCACATGACCGTAAGCTGTGAGCTGAAAATAGTTCCTACTCCAAAGTAGGAGCTAAAAACGTCCCTATACATGGAATTCTAATAACTTTGTCCCCAGTTCCTGCTGTGTGCAAACGTGAGAAAAGGGGCACATTTCAAAAATGGGCTGGAGAAGCATATAAGGCTTGACCATACAAGCGCCCGATGAAATTCTCAGACAATTCTGATTGACTGTATGAATCTAAGCAAAATGAATAAAATACAGATTCTAAATCACTAGAAGATGAAGATAGGCACTTATTATATAAAATGATTCAATCACTATAAAAGAAGTATATAGCCACTTGGTGTTTTGGGTTTATAGGATTAAAAAAAACTCCCATTGATAAACCAATACTGCAATTTAGTGTCATTTCTGTAGATGTGCATCTCCTTTGCTCACATTGCCAAGGAGCAGTGACACACATACACTGTTACGGGAAAAAGAAATCCAAGTCTGAACCCAACAATGGCTGAATAAAAACCTCAACTCGTCAGTCTTGGCTTAATCGACTTTGACATCCCTCTTGCTTCAGCTTGGCTCTTTATCTTTTCGTGAATCAGTATGTGCGGGTAGGTGGAGGTGACGTGAGAAAAGGGAATGCGAACATTTTCCGGAGTATTCAGAATTAGCTCAGCAGGAGTAGCTAACTGTTTTGGATCCCCGAAGTCTCCTGAGAGCTTTACCTCCCCCTTACTGTTACAGCAAGTTCTTGGATCACAGCTGAATTTTTGATGAGCTTTTTTGGTCCTCATTCTCTGATTTCTGCCTCTCATTGTCCTGCGGTGCCAATTATGGATTTATCCTTCTCTCAAATGGTTCTTGGAAGATGAGGAGGTATTGCAGGATTTGCTGCCTTAGTGTAGCATCTCAGAAGGCACATGCAGCAAGGAGAACCTCAAGCGTTGGGACCGTTGTGACTGGCAGACAACACCGGGACGTTTTTGGTCTCTCTAGGTGAGATTTGGCATGCTGGGAAGGCCTGCAGGCTCCAGAGCCTTTTCATGTCACTTTCTTTCTCCTGGCTTTTGTTGAACCTTTTAGGCAAACATGCTTGTTTTGTTTGTGAGGTCCCGCACAGTGCCGTCCCGGTGTAGTACCGCACGCTGCCGTCTTAATTCTGATCAAAACCTCAGCAGACACCCACTTCTGTGGCCTGTCACAGTAGGTCAGCCTGTCTCTTTCAACTCTTTGCTTCTTTTCAGAATGATAATCAAAGCATAGTGTACAAGGTGATGTCAAAGGAAAAAAAAAAAACAAGAATGCAAAGAGCAAAGTAGGAAGTGCTGGAGGACTTCAGCCTTGGCAGTTTGTTCTCGGTGGGACACGGTGCCATGCTGGGCTTCAATCTCTTGCACACCTGCAGGGAACTGAAAGGTACTTGTCACTGGGGGACGACAACCCATGGCATTCTGGGACATCACCCTGACCTGTGTATGTGTGCTTATTCACAGCACATGTAGTTAGCAGGAGATCTACTTTGGCAGATTGGACAAAAAGCCTGACTGAAAGCACCTAAAAACGGCTAGATTTTGTTTCCATTCAGTGTCATCATATAAACCAGAGCAAACTGGAAAAACTTCATACAGTCTGAGATGTTTGACATCTTTTTTATAATAATGCTCCAGTAAATCTCGGTGGATGTTATTAATCTGCATTCTCCACAATCTGGCTGTTAATGGTCCAAACACTGGGCTGCTTGAGAATAAGAAGTGTCACAGGGGGCAGCTGGGGGTTTCAGACTCAGGCACAGAGTGATACTGATTTCCTAAAGGTCCTATGGAGGAACTACCTCCCTTTATAATAAAATGATATAGAACTATAAAACAGAAGGGATTGAGAGTACTGTTTCTTTACTTCTAGATTGGGATCACTTGCGCATGGGGCGTGCGCCGTGCCACCCAACAATGCGTATAACAGAAGGAGCTATATTGTGGACTAGGTAAAAGGGTGGAGAAAAGAAAAAGACTGGGATCAAAATGCTGTACAAGAAATGGGATGATTATAAAGGAGTCCCTGTTTCAAAATATGGAATGGAGGAGATTAAGAAGTAAGGCTAAAATGGTTGCCCAATCTCACAAAACAAAAAACAATGTCTCTTACTTTCTTTGGTTCAAAACATTAATATCTTCCTTATTTTATTTAGTATTCAATTTATGACAATATTTGGTGTGGCTTTAAATTAAACTCTCTTTCCTTGTTGGGCCTGTTTTAGGTGGGCTAAAGCTCCCACCCCCCAATGCAGTATTACTTTAAATCACCAATAGTTTTTCTTATTCTTATTTTCACTCTTATTCAACTGTGTAATCTCTCTCCGTATTGATGCACTAGGACCTGGGGGAGGTGCCGCTGCTCCATAAGGTCTCTGAAACCTGAAACAAGGGTTGTTTGTTCAGTTGCTGTGACAGCCTATCATTCTCTGTGTGAGAGAGAACATGTCTGTGTGAGTGGGTTTTCCTGAAGGTGTAATTTCAACACAAAAATAAAGAAAATGTTTTATTGTAAGGTCTGTTAAAGAATGAGTTAACCAAAAAGAAAACTATTTGAAGAACTGGTGACCCTGTAAAGTTAGCCTACTGAACACACCAATTAAAGAGTTTAATTTAAGCACTGCAGTATTTGTCACACATGAATTGATGGCTTGTTCTCTTTTTATTTTATTATTCTATATGACAGTATATTTGAGCAGATGAATGAGGCATGTTTAAGATATAATGCATGTCACCTGTAATAATTCAACTGGAAAGGTGATTTGTCCCTTTTTGTTTTGTTCAATAAGAAGTTGCAATTTTGTATAAATTACAATGTTTAAAAAAATCCAGTGGTGTTAGGAAGCAAAATTTTGCTTGTTTGTGATGGATAAATGCAGCATTTTGCAGTTGTGATTGGAGAACAGGACAAAAATGATATTACATTGCTCCAAAACATTGCTATTAAGTTCAATATCAAGTTCCCATGAGCCTTAGGCACTGTAATATGTAGCTTGTTAACCATTTAAAATGAATAACAAGATCAATGGTTCGGTCCTGACCTTGGACTCCCCTTGTGTGGCGTTTTGCATGTCCTCCTGTGTCCATGTGGGTTTGCTCCAGGTACTCTGGGTTCCTCCCACATTCCCACAAAGACATGTGTTAGGTTAATTGGTTGCTCTAGGTTGTCCCATTATGACTAATATTGATTTAACCTTGCTATATCAGACAGAACAAAAGGAATAAACTTTTTCAGCTTGCATCCAGGAACAGTCTCTTGTTTTGGAATCATTGTTTTTCTCCATAAACTCGTCCATGTAAGGTAATGTCAAACCTAATATGACTGACAAGTTCTGCCTGTAACATTAGTGTGAACTCAGTGAGACTATTACAGGTTAGGTTAGTGCAATATATATTAAAGAACACTTAGTCACTGAATCTAGCAAAAGGTTCAGTTAAAATGCTTTTTAAAAATTGCATAAATCTAACAGGAGGTCAGCATGTTAGATTTTTCACTCATTGAGCTGCGATGTCAGATATCCAAGGGGCACTGTAGCACTTTACTCGGGAAATGTGCTTTGCCCTCTCCCTCTGTGATAAAAACCATATTTTCCTTTTGAATTTCTTACTCTACTTTCAGCATATTAAAGTTCTTTTGGTGTAGCTCAAGTTGAATTTTATCCTGGGTTATTCTTCAACAGGAGCGCCACCTGAAATGCACTTTGGAAATCAGAATCCGTTGTTCATCAGAACTGTACGGTGTTTTAGCTACCAATTAAAAAATGAGGGAGTAAGCATGCTGTCATGGGGGCACCTCTGGTTTGCTTACGCTACCACAGACCCACGCCTCGCAATTTGAGGAACTCTGAAGATGCACAAATGGAATGGGACCCCGGCAGCGAGATTCCTGGCTGGGATCACACATCCTGGAATCCAGTTTTGAAGCTGGCAGTGACAAGACACCTCATTCAAATACCTGGACCTGACCTCACCACAGGCAGGAAACAGTCTCAACTGGTGGAGCACTAGTTCTCAATGCTGAACCTCCCTGGTTCGTTTCCTGTTTCTGGTCGTGTTTGGTTGCATCTGAATGTCTGAAGGCCGACTCACCAGTATAGGGTTAAGTTCCAAAATACCCGTCCTGTCTCTTCCTCTATCCGGCCTTGCCAGGGGCTTCCGTCATCCAAATTCCTGCCTCTCAGGTTATGGAAGCTGGATCTTTGGTAACTCAAGCAGTCCAGTAGTGCCTTTTCATGACACTTGCAGTAGCAACAGGTGAAGGCTTATGTTTTGTAAGGCATTGTAACACTTAATGTGTCTTGATGTAATAACAGTACATGGGAATATTCCAATTCTGTCTGCGACGTTTAAGGCACGTCCCTTACATATACTTGCTATGTAAAAGAAAATGCTTAATGTGAAAATTTTGGTCTCTTTTAATCACCTTCTTTGGCAGAAGATGTAATTGGCTTGGTGGGTGTGAAAGACATTTGGTGTTGCTTGGTAGTTATTTTCGGTGATTAAACCCTGTTGGCTTTTTCACACTGAGTGGAAAATAATTTTTGCCTGTTTAAAATAATATTCTGGTGAAACTACTTTTCAGCACTGTCTTATACTGTGTCTCAAACTACAGTACAGTTCAAAAGTCTTAGGACACCATTATTTTTTTTGTTTTAGCAGTGATATAATTAGAATATATTATCAATGATTAGACCCAAAAATTTCTAACTTGGATTTGTCACTATATAATACTTTGTTCTGCTGATCTCATTCCAATCTTTGTGAGCTTTAGTGCGTCTTTTCATGCTGTTCCCCTCACGAAAAAGGGGTTTCTGAGCTGCTACCCTTGTAACAAGCTGTAAATGGTGTTCGTAAATATACGTGCCTGTCCTATTGGAAGTAGTACTCCTTTGTTTGTTCCTCTACTACCTGTATATTCTCTCTCACATATAACTACTTTGTTTCACTTGAGTCTCCGTTTCATCTGGCTGATCTTGCGTCTATCGATGCAATATCGATTGCGTCTGTCTATCGATGTGTTTTTGTTTTTTATCAAACAAAAACTTCAATTGTTTCAATCATTCATCACTACTCATGTTTTCAGAGGTATCTCTGCGCATTTATGTAACGCATGCATGCAGGTTCCTTGTGAAAATACCCTTTATATTTCTATTACAGTAGCCGATCAACGTCCATTTCTAGCCTAGATGGTGTAGCTGAAGCACATGGAGCGAGTGGCAGGTCTTTTACACACCTGTGTAATAGAATACAAGACCAAACTGATTATGAAAAGCCAAAAGAGGAGGAAGCACAAAGGAGCGTAGACATGAAGTTAGTATGAGACCGGATGAAGGAACAAGGACAAAACCAGTGTTTCAGTAGATCTCGGGAGCCTTCCGGAAGCATTAGCATTGTCTCAAAGCAACTTTACCTCCTCCTAATATTATCTCCTAATATCTACGTCCAATCCCAAATTAAGCAAGCCTAGGGTGACAATGGCAAGGAAAACTCCCTAAGTGTTATGAGGAAGAAACCTTCGGGAGGACCAAGACTCAAAAAGGAACCCAACCTCCTTGGGCGGCGAGGGGAGGAGTTCAGTTCGGGGTTCCTCACCCCACGTCCTCATCCTGAAGCATGGTAGATGCTCCACAGGCTTCTTGGCTCAGCCCAAGCCCTGTATTTCCCTCCTATTAGAGCTGACAGTGCAGTTATTCATGTTTCCATAATGCTGTAATTATTGCTGTCTCACCACCTGATTCTCCGTCACAACAGATTATGAACTGCATCGGCCATCTGCCCCTTATCACTTCGCTTTAATCCCTGCACGTTCCTAATCAATAAACTGAATT
Source organism: Ancistrus triradiatus (assembly GCA_025084515.1). NCBI lineage: Eukaryota > Metazoa > Chordata > Actinopteri > Siluriformes > Loricariidae > Ancistrus > Ancistrus triradiatus. The sequence goes on along the minus strand of JAJAGP010001188.1, from coordinate 116,352 downwards.
AAATCATTAGCGCCTCCCTGCCCTCCCTCTGACAACCAGATTCCCGCTTTCACGCCGGCCACTCTAATTAGCACCACATTATTCTAATGGCTCATAAAAGACATACGGCGGGTTCGGCGAAGACGATGGCTGCTGCAGTAGGCAGCGGCTTTCCAGTACTTATTCTTCATGCTAAAGCGTAGCGGTTCAGCCGCGAGCGTGACAGCTTCAGTCTGGATGTTTTATTTATTCGCCAGAAGATCACACCGCCTCGACACCGTGATCAAAGGTGAGAAAAACGCAGCCTCCTCCAGCGTGAGCTCCACATGTAGGAGCTATGGACCATGGGAGAGAAGGAGGATTGACACGTTCTGAGACAGAGAGGGAGCGAGACGGGGCGGTTAATCCAGCCTCACGTGCTGCGCGTAGCGGCGGAGAGTGCATGGAGGGGGTCATGCGTGGAAATAAAAGCGCAAAAAGCCGAGTCACACTCGGGCAACGATGAAGACATCTTCACTCTTTGTGTTTTCTCACTTTCCCTTTCTTGCGTCTTCTGTTTTTTTTTGTTTTTTTTGTTTTTTGTTTAGTGCCAAACCTAAGGAGGCTGCCTAAAAGCAGCTGGAGCTCCCGGACAATCAACGCACCGCTTCATCAGCGTTCGCCCAAAGCCTGTTGCCTCACAAAGCTGTAATGACGACTGATTATTTCTTTATTTATTTTCTCACAGATAATTTATTTATTTATTTAATTATTCACGCTCCTCTTTGAACTCGGCTGATCCTGGAGAGAACGCTGGCGAGCGTGCCAGCTTTCGTGTCATAAATGGTCTGCTGGAATTTAGCCGGCAGTTTGGGGAGTGGGGTGGCAATAGGCTTTCATCTCTCTCTCTCTCTCTCTCTCTCTCTCTCTCTCTCTCTCTCTCTCTCTCTTTCTTTCTCTTTTCTGTCCTGCTTTTCTCTCCATCGTGTTCAGCGTGTGAAAGCAGGCCTAATAGACTGCTCATTATTCCCGAGTGAGAGTATTCCGATAAAGTGTTTTTCGACCACACCTAATTAAGAGCGAGGTCATGAACTTGATTTGAAAGCCACAAAGTTGGGATCAACATGTGACTCTCGCTAGAACATCCTCTTTCAGGACCAGGCAAGGTTGCTGCTGTTAAACGAACCAAGTGAAGAGGCGTTTGATGTTTGGACTTACGCCCAGACGCAAACGTGGTTATGTTTGTAGCGCACGATATGACCGATTGCTTTTATGTATGAAATGTTAAAAATAATCACGTTCACCAACCTACCTCAGTTGGAGATTGGCTTTCCAGGACGATATTCTGTCCCTGTTCATTTTCCGTACTCGCTCTACTTTTTGTCCTTTTCTTTTTTTACCACTTTGCTTGTGTGTACTAAACTACAGTGGTGCTTGAAAGTTTGTGAATCCTTTAGAATTCTCTATATTTCTGCATAAATATGACATATTTTCACACAAGTCCTAAAAGTAGATCAAGAGAATCCAATTCAACAAATTAGACAAAAATATTATACTTGGTCATTTATTTATTGAGGAAAATGATCCAATATTACATATTAGAGAGTGGCAAAAGTATGTGAACCTCTAGGATTAGCAGGTAATTTGAAGGTGAAATTAGAGTCAGGTGTTTTCAATCAATGGGATGACAATCAGGTGTGAGTGGGCACCCTGTTTTATTTAAAGAACAGGGATCTATCAAAGTCTGCTCTTCACAACACATGTTTGTGGAAGTGTATCATGGCATGAACAAAGGAGATGGACCTCAGAAAAAGAGTTGTTGATGCTCATCAGGCTGGAAAAGGTTACAAAACCATCTCTAAAGAGTTTGGACTCAACCGATCCACAGTCAGACAGATTGTGTACAAATGGAGGAAATTCAAGACCATTGTTACCCTCCCCAGGAGTGGTCGACCAACAAAGATCACTCCAAGAGCAAGGCGTTTAACAGTTAGCTAGGTCACAAAGGACCGCAGGGTAACTTCTAAGCAACTGAAGGCCCTCTCACATTGGCTAATGTTAATATTCTAGAGTCCACCATCAGAAGAACACTGAACAACAATGGTGTGCATGGCAGGGTTGTAAAGAGAAAGCCACTGCTCTCCAAAAAGAACATTGCTGCTCGTCTGCAGTTTGCTAAAGATCATGTGGACAAGCCAAAAGCTATTGGAAGAATCTTTTGTGGATGGATGATAGAACGTTCTGGTTTAAAAGAAAAGCATTATGTTTAGAGAAAGGAAAACACTGCATTCCAGCATAAGAACCTTATCCCATCTGTGAAACATTGTGGTGGTAGTATCATGGTTTGGGCCTGTTTTGCTGCATCTGGACCAGGACGGCTTGCCATCATTGATGGAACAATGAATTCTGAATTATATCAGAGAATTCTAAAGAAAAATGTCAGGACATCTGTCCATGAACTGAATCTCAAGAGAAGGTGGGTCATGCAGCAAGACAACGACCCTAAGCACACAAGCTGTTCTACCAAAGAATGGTTACAGAAGAATGAAGTTCATGTTTTGGAATGGCCAAGTCAAAGTCCTGATCTTCCTTGTGGAAGAACCTGAAGCGAGCAGCTAATGTGAGGAAACCCACCAACATCCCAGAGCTGAAGCTGTTCTTGCACTTTTTTTGCACAGTACTGTATATAAAATCTTGCATTCATACTGTCTTCAGAAAAAAAGTAAATATAAGGAACACTGCTGAGTTTTTTTCTACTTGTTTGTTTTCTTTTTTTTCTTAATTTTCTTTTTCCATACTGCCCCAAGTGTTTTTTCTGATTTTGGGTTGTATTAGTAGCATACTTTTGCGTATCATACTAGTCTATTATGGCTGTAGTATATTAACACTGACACTCTGAAATGTTAGTGATGTTTTACTCCATCTTATCCCTGGTGTATTACATGGAAGTTGTGCAGAAAAGCTGTGTTTATGCTATAGATCACATTTAAATGCATCCCCGCTCTTTCACAAGGCCGTTCATGTGAACATGCGATTATGTAGGTTTTAATGTGGCTTGTAACAATAACATTGGCTCGTGTATTGATGGGAACACATTTGGGTGAGACAGGGTTTCATTACTTGTTAGCGACATTAAGACTCATTAGAGTAAGCAGATTTCGGACGGCAAACATAACTTGCTGATTCTAAGGCCTATTGTGTAAATGAGATTTTTCTGCTTGATGACTCAAAACTGACTCTCTCTTCTTTCTCTCTTCTGTTTTTCTCAGCCTTGAAGGATGCTCGCTTTCAGCTGGTCAACTTTTCAGACAACGAGCTGCGCGTGGCCCTGTCCAACGTGTCTCTGTTGGACGAGGGCCGATACGTGTGTCAGCTCTACACGGACCCACCGCAGGAGGCCTACGCCGACATCACTGTGCTGAGTACGAGCCAAACACACACACACACTAACTTCCATCTACCCTGCTCAAGAAACAAGGAAACAAGCAGCAGCCTGCTCTCCCTGAAAACGTCCTTGTTCGCTTCCATTTAACAGTCAGAGGCTCGATGCATTTTGAATAATGAAGCTGGTTTATACACTAGATTGTTTATGCGTCCAAACTGGAGGCTTATAAAGCAAGATGTAGCAAGAAAGTCCAGCCAAAGAAACTAAATGTAATTTATAAACCAACAGTGCAAGCACTTTGCTTCACTGAAGAGGCTGTTCTTCATATTGCAGCACAGTAGATCCAAAATGGAGGAAGCACCAATACAGAGAGCAACTTGTTTTCATAAAAACAGACGACATATTATGTACTGTATACTTTGTGTAATACACTAGTGTACCATAGGGTTATTTTTACAGGTATGCACTGTTTAAAGTCCATCCGATCAATATCTGAATTATAATAGGAAATAAACAGCTGTCTTATATACATCTAATTCACGTCTGAATGACAGAAAACTTGCCACTGGCGATATTTCGAGTTTACGATGGGAATAATACCATTTAGAATTTCGTATATTTGCGGGCAAAGGAGATCCTATCGCAGTACAATACTCTAGGAAGGACTTGACGTAGGGAATCACGTGGCGGGAGGGATGAGCACTGGGAAATGTAGTGAGGAAAAGTTTTTTTATTTTTTATAAAATAATCTTTATGTTAATGGTTTTGCTCAACTGTAGTTTAATACAAGTCTTTTAAGCATATCTAAGGTACGCTACACACTGGGATACTCTCCTGCACCTGTAGGGTTGGGTATCGTTTGCATTTTACCAAGTTTGATTCCAAAATGGTGAGAAAATGTGCCAAATGTGTAGGTATAAAGATAATATTTTTTTTTTTCCATTTCAACTTCAAAAGTAATTTTATGTTAAAGTTTTTTCTTCCCATTTAAACCTACTATAAGTAAAAGGCTTAGGAGCACCAAACTTCTCTTAATTACTACTGGTCATAAGTAATCTCTGCTGCTGAAATGATGAACCTGTGGTCCAAAAGTTACTTTTCTTATTTTCATTATTTTTGAAAGTATATTCCTTACTTTCATTATTTACGTTAAGCTGTTTTACTTGTAATGGGTATGGGAAGAAAAACCTTTAGATAAAAATGGTTGCTTTCCCTTTGTACCACATGTAGAGTAGAGATAATTTATGACCTGTAGTAAGTAAGTTTTCCTAGGTCATTGTTTTAGTACATTAAACCACGTTAAGCTTCTTAGACTCTCCCGGCTAAAGCAGCATTCGGGCTAACAGACAGCGGTCGGTCAAACCCGGTACACTGCTGAAGTTTTAGTATAATGCTGGTGCCGTAGATGTTTTGCCATCTTGGAGGTGCAACCTCCTTTACAACAGATCTACTCCACAAATATTGTGTTGTAGCGGTCAAATATATATGTCTCGGTCATGCTTTAAGCTTTTATTGTACGCTAGGGTTAGGGTTAGGGTTATGAAACACACTGCTTGGCCAAAAAAAGGTCACACACTAATATTTCGTCGGACCGCCTATCGCTTTTATTACAGCACACATCCGTTGTGGCATCATTCCCCCAAGATCTTGTACTGATGATGGGAGATTTGTTCCACTGCGCAAAGTCTCCTCCAGCACATCCCAAAGATTCTCAATGGGGTTCAGGTCTGGACTCTGTAGTGGACAATCCATGTGTGAAATGATGCCTCATGCTCCCTGAACCACTCTTTCCCAATTTGACCCTTCCGGTGACCTGTTTTTTTGGAGTGTTTATTTTTTTGTGTGTGTATATATAACGTTTTTTTGTGACGGGATGCTTTGGGGGCGGAGCTATCTGCGGAGCCTGCAGGCACAAAAATGCTTGTCTGGTGCCACCTTACATCTTTACTCAAATCGTTATGCTAATTATATGACTTGTAATGAAAAACATAGCATTACACTTTAGAAGAAATAGTAGCAGTTTTACTCATGGTTTCTGATTCTTGGCCCCTGCTATACAGCCTGTGATCTTTATAGAATACTCACTGCAGCCACTGTGGGGTAAAACATGAATTTCAATACACTAAAATGCTAGTTGATGACTATTGTGTCAATTTTGAGTCTGCTGTACATCCACACACACTTGCAGGCGGCACGTTGGCTCAATGGGTAGCATCACCACCTCACAGCAAGAAGGTCCTGGGTTCAGTCCCAGGGTGGAGCGGCCTGGGTCCTTTCTGTGTGGAGTCTGCATGTCCTCCCCATGTCCACGTGGATTTACTCTGTTTGCTCCGGTTTCCTCCCACAGTCCAAAGACATGCATGTTAGGTTAATTGATTACACTACATTGGCATTGACTTTAGTGTAGATATGACTTGTCTTGAAGTAACCTTGTGTGTGTCGCTGAGCATGGCCTCTGATGCTGATGACGACTTTAAATAAATGAATAAACGTAAACACACACTTGCACAAGTTTATTGACCTATAACTGTGAGAACTTAGCACTGATATCATATTGCTGTAGCTAATCGATTGTACCCCATCTAACCCTAACCTGAGCAACCTAAAGAAAGTCGTTTGGCTCTTTAGGATGTTCATATGAAAGTTGCTGTTTTTTACCAAATATGTCAGATCTCTATCCTTATGGGGACATTTGGTCCCCACGATGATTTATAAACTAGACGCCCCCCACACACAAACACTTATTTGGATGGGCTGCTAAAAGCTCTCTGAAATCTATGCAAACACTTCACCTGCCCCACTCTGCGAGGACTCATCTGTGAAGTCTGGCGCAGCCCTTTAAAGCAATTACAACGTTCGTGCATGTGTGCACGCATCTGTCTTTCGTTCATGTCTGGGAAAATTATGTCTGTTAGTGAAAATTATGGTGTTTGGCTTTTTGGAAATGCAGTTTGGAAAATTCCCCTGGTATTTGAAAGTAATTATTTTCAAACGATGCTGGAGTTTGAAAGTGTATGATAACGCTGAGCGGAGCAGAGCAGGCCGTCTAAGCATTCATATACGAGCCGGGCGATATGAAAGAATGCAATAATTAGTTGATAATTAGGAAAAGGCTTACAAATGTGCTGTTTCACAATCAGACTTTTGCTTTATTATCCGAGTCTGTTGCCACATGAGAGGAATTTGTTCTGGTGAGTGCCTACGCATTAAATTAATATACTTAATACGCTTCACTTTTAATAACAGTGCTAGGCCAGACTCTCTCTTCATTGAACTGAAAGCATAGAAAAATCCGTCTCCTCTGTATCACTGGTTCTTGCATTTGTCTAAGAATAATTTTAGAATGACATCATGTCTCTGACATCACTCAAAGTTTGGCTGGGTTGGTTGTAAGAAAGCGTGCGTTGTTGTCACTTGTGGGTGGAGCCTCTACAGCTAAGCATGTGTATTGTGTAATTATTGCAGTTTCTTTCATTGCTTGGGCATCCGGGAGCAGCAGCCATATAAGATGCTAGACCACTACTGTAGTGACCCAGGTTATGGGTGTGGCCACACACAGGTGATTGGCTGGACCTGGATGTAGAAACTGAGTGGTCACCTGTTGCATGTCACTCATTAGTGTGTAACTTGCACAGGTGAAGCACGGAATACGAACACTTCTCTGTTTGACCAATTCAGACATCCAACGATCTGTTTGAAATATTTTTTGCCCCCAAATTTGAACAAAAATTCCGACTTTGAACATGGAGCCTCAGGGTGTGTCTGAAATTGTCCATTTGTTTACTCGTGCACTGATCACGACATTGAACGTGTCCTATATAGAACACGTTCATTCACACCTTTTCCTGTGATTTGAGACACGCCCCCGGTGTCGCCGCTTCAGTACCAGTGATGAGACGTGCCAAAGAAGTATTTTTTTAAATTCTGCTTTTTGTGGTTAGCATATATTGCCCTAAGTTGATCATGGTCTCTAAGAAAGGTAGAGGGTCAGATCCCTTCAGTCTTTTTGGAAGAGGACTCTCCTTCCAAGCACTAAGCTCTTCATCCCTCCCCTTCTCCTGCCAGTTCTAGTTCATGACAGATAAGGTGCTGTTGATTCTAATTTCTGAATTTTTGGGTTCATTTCATATGTGTAATAATTTGAAAGGTTTTTTGTTGTTGTTGTTTTTATGGGTCGCATCGTGGTTTATCCTATTTACATTACTTCTTATGGGGAAATTTGCTTTGGACTTCGAACAAATCAGAGTTTGAAATCCCTTCGAGTTCCAAAGTTCCACTGTTTTTGGCTTTAGGATCGAAGCTTTATTTTCTGTAACATGGCCTGTTGTGTCACCTCTTTGACACTAGATGGCAGAAGTCTGAGCCAGCGTCACAATCATAGCAAGTTCATTCCACTGAACAATCAGACCGAATGAGCGGCAGCTGGGCTGCAGGCTATTTAAGCATCTGGTGATGGTACGGTGCTTAGATGTGGGTGTTTGAAGACATGAAGGAAAAGAGACGTTTGTAAAAGTGAGAAACTGAAGAGGAGAAATGTAAAAGGAAATGAAAGAAGGTTATTCAAATTCAAGTTGGGAAAAGGAGTTTGAGTCAAGTGAGAAAGTTTATTTAAAAGTCAAGATGGGAATGGAGTGAAAGTCAAGTGAGAATGGGAGAAGGGTGAAGTGCAAGAGTTGTTGAGTCAAACCAAAAGGTGAACACTTAACTTGTGAATTGACTCAAAAAAAGAAAAGAAAAGGGGTTTTCCATTTGGGTTTGGGAGCTCTAAGCAAAGACCTCAGCCTCAGTTTGTTGGTTTTCCTTTATTCCCCATTTCTGAGGTAGTGCCACCATTTTCCGTATCTCATCATTTCTAGATACCATTTTGGGATCAACCCTACTACTATTATAATAAACAAGTTTGACTATTCATGAATTTGTAGTTTCTTTAACAACTACCACCTTCTCTTTACTTCTCCCAGTTCCACCAGGCAACCCAATCATCGAATCCCGCGAGGACATCGTGAGTGAGGGCAATGAAACGGAGTTAATCTGCACAGCTATGGGCAGCAAACCCGCCTCGACTATCAGATGGATGAAGGGAGACAAAGAACTGCAAGGTTGGTCATGGCATAAACGTCCTGGATATGGAGGCCTGCTTTCCGGCTTCAGAATGAGCAGTCATGAGATGTTTTTTCTATTAATCTGTTTGAATATTCAGCAGACACAAGATCCGTGGATAGCGATGTAGTTCCAAAACTCCACTCTAGTGTTGCTGAGGCATTGTCCTGTAGTAACGTGAAAAGACAGCAACTGAAATGCAAGGCTGTCTCACATTAGTAACCCTACTTTGGGTTGTGGCTCAAAAAACGTTTGGGTCAGAGCTGACTTGGAAGCAACAAGCCAAATCCATACCTTGGTGTATAATTATTTTTTCAGAAAAGCTGAACTTCTCAGGTGTCCTAACCAGTGAGTACCAATCATGTGTAGTTCTGTTCAAAAATCACTTTGGCACATTCTTTCATCTCTTCATTGGCAAAGTAAAATCTCTTTGGAATGAAGATCAGTGGAAAATACAGTCATTATACCATTTCCAAAACAGCAAACCTAATGGTGGCCTGATACTTTTGCACAGTAGTTTATGTTCTTTCAAATTGCACGTTATGTGGTCTCGATGTTATCTGAAAACCATATTATATATCATACTTAGCAATGCTGTCTGTGCATCTGTCTGTCCGTCTGTATATCTCACATCTTATGAGTACTGGAAATATTAGAGAAGGACCAGATAATATTGGAGGTTTGGAAAGATACAAAACCTTTAGCATAATCGTTATGTAATGTAGACTCTCATGTCTGATTTAATTGACTAAACAACAAAACTTCAAAAAACCTTTTTTTTCTTTCAATTTCACCTTCACTGTTATCTCAAGAGGAAGATAGGCATCAGGACTTTTCTCTGTTCTGGCAACCAGGTGGTGGAACGAACTTCGGCTGGGTGTCCTAATGGCCACTAAAGTTTCACCTTTTCGCTCAGCACTTAAGTGCAGACTGAAGCTGCACTTACACATTTATTATTTATCAAAAACCTTATTGTTCCTGTCCTTTATGATTGTTTGGGCTGCTGCCTATTTGTACAAGCGTGAGGTAATGTCTACTAAGAAGAATACAAAAAGCACTTCTAAGTTGCCCTGGATAAGGGCGTCTGCAGTGTCGTAAATGTTATAGCTTCTGAGTCAGTGTAATGTCATCATTGAAAGAAATTCATCAGAGTCTCACAGACAGAAGAGCACCGGAATCCCTGTAACCCTGACTATAAAAAGCAAGGTGAACTTATTTTCTATGTTTCTCAGGGCGCTGGAGTAAGCGTGTCACGGATAGTATGCCAGTTCCGTCTGTCTCAGGGCTGGGTAGGAGTATTGCAGGTGACAGCCCACTGGAACAGTGTATTAGACTCATCGGAGCCCCTAATTTCTGAAGTATATGAAATATGTTTCCAACAATGTACAGTGGTGCTTGAAAGGTTGTGAACCCTCTATATTTCTGCATAAATATGACCTAAAACATCATCAGATTTTCACACAAGTCCCACAAGTAGATCAAGAGAACCCAGATAAACAAATGAGACAGAAATATTATACTTGGTCATTTATTTATTGAGGAAATTGATCCAATATTACATATTAGTGAGTGACAAAAGTATGTGAACCTCTACATACTTTAAAGGTGAAATTAGAGTCAGGTGTTTTCAATCAATGGGATGACAATCAGGTGTGAGTGGGCACCCTGTTTCATTTAAAGAACAGGGATCTATCAAAGTCTGCTCTTCACAACACATGTTTGTGGAAGTGCATCATGGCACGAACAAAGGAGATTTCTGAGGAGCTCAGAAAAAGAGTTGTTGATGCTTATTTCAGGCTGGAAAAGGTTACCAAAAACCATCTCTCTAAAGAGTTTGGACTCCACCAATCCAGAGTCAGACAGATTGTGTACAAAATGGAGGAAATTCAAGACCATTGTTTACCCTCCCCAGGAGTGGTCGACCAACAAAGATCACTCCAACAAGAGCAAGGCATGTAAATGTAATATTTGGCGAGGTCACAAAAGGGACCGCAGGGTAAACTTCTAAAGCACAAACTGAAGGCCTCTCTCATATTGGCTAATGTTAATGTTCATGAGTCCACCATCAGAAGGACAACTGAACAACAATGGGTGTGCATGGCAGGGTTTGCAAGGAGAAAAGCCAACTGCTCTCAAAAAAAAAAAAAATTGCTGCTTGTCTGCAGTTTGATTAGATAAAGATGGGGTCAACAGCTACAGGAAACGTTTAGTCGCAGTTATTGCTGCACAGGGGGGTCACACCAGATACTGAAAGCAAAGGTTCACATACTTTTACCACTCACTAATATGTAATATTGGATCATTTTCCTCAATAGATAAATGACCAAGTATAATATTTTTGTCTCATTTGTTTAACTGGGTTCTTTTAATCCACGTTTAGAACTTGTGTGAAAATCTGATGACGTTTTAGGTCATATTTATGCAGAAATATAGAAAATTGTAATTACAAACCTCTCTCATCTTTCTAAGTAGGAGAACTTGCACAATCAGTGGCTGACTAAATACTTTTTTTGTCCCACTGTAACTCAAAATCGCAGTAATTACTCCGGTTGATTCTCCCCCCATGGTGCTCCAGGTTGCCACCACGAATAGAAACTAATTCTCAAACACAAACGGATTTGCACATTTCCTGTGATCCTCACATGGTTCGTAGATCCAGTGCACATAATTAAGCTGAGGGGTAAGACCTGCTCGTCATCATCATCATCATCATCTCAGCGCTTATGAGGTTAATAACCTTTATAGTAAGGAGATTAACCTCATCAGACCACGTACGTACAGTACTGCGTAAACGTCTTCGGGCACCATGAGCATAAAACATTGTAGTTTTAGCAACACTTAACACATTTTTGGTCACATGGTGGTCACCAGTATTTCACTGTAACTTTAAAGTGTTATTTATATATATATATAGATAGATAGATAGATAGATAGATAGATAGATATATCCAGCTTTATTTACTGTCACTAGTCTGTCCTGAAATGAATGTTTTGGCATAACCACGTTACAGCGAGCCTACATGGACTATTCCTGAATCAGTTTCTCTAGTGAAATCAAAACATTTAGATTTATGAGGAGGGGGAAATGAAGGAGCACTAGATATGAGAATTGGAAGTAGCTCCAAGGCTGCGTCTTTCAGTAGCTCGCGAATACATCAGGGCACTAAGGGTTCCTATTAGAAGATTGTATGTACTGACTGATCTCATTCATCTGCTCGTTTCCATTACACTGGTTTAACATGCAGGGGAAGAGTAAGATCATTGTCATGAATATGCAGGTTCTTGGAGACGGACAGAAGTGTATGCCCATTCTGCACTCATTTAAAGGAAATGAGAAAGAGAAATAATGGAGTGAGGAAGCGTCACGAGCCGACTAGCGCCGGCACTCGCCGTCTGGAAATTGCTTTTGGCCTCGGCGCCTTGCGGATTTATTTTTAATTAAATGTCCTCATCATTCAGCCTAATTACCTTCAGGATAATCAGGCTTTTTTAAATATCATTTAAAGGTTACACCTATCCAGCCCTGGAATATAAACTCAGCTGGCCCGGCACGCAAAGCCCTGGACTCTGACATACATGCACGAGGCGGGCCTCTGCCGATCTTGTTTTGTGTTGCTTTTTAATATTTCCTTTCTTTTTTTCTCCACCGAGCCCTTGTGCCGCTGCTCCTCCTCGTTCGGATAAGACGAGCTGAAAGAAAGATAAGGGACAATGGAGTTAAAAACAGCAGAGTTATTAATCTCCTGCTGCCAGATGAGAGGCACGGTGGAGCAGGGTGATGGCCAGCGGGAGCCGAGACAGTCATTAGCCCGCTGTCGACGCCCAGAAATATAACCTACCATTTCGGTTAACCTGCCAACAAGCTCAAATGCTCCGAATGGATCCGAGGTCTATTTTTAGAAAAAGGTGTGCAGCGTTTTAAAACCCAGCTTCCCTGGCCCTCCAAGTTCACCCCTAAGTCCTAAATCGTTCTTGTTAACGAGGTGAAATTCCAACGGAGCGTCATGACTGACGGATGATGAAGGGCGCGAGCAGGCCGGCGAGGCCGCGATCCGAGTGCAGAAATCAGTACGATCGGGCTTCCCTTTGATGTTCAGCCCGCCATAGCATCGCGCTATCAGGCCTAATCAGCGGCGGCTTTTGCATTTCAGAAACACAGGCGATATTGAGATGAAGAAAGCTGTGAATGACAGTGATTGACCCGTGATTATCTCTCTAGCAGGTGTGATTGGGGCATTGTGGGAGGTTGACATTCGAATGAGGAAAACACCGGCTCTATTAGAGCACTCGCGAAGCGCCTCGCCGATAATCACAAGCTGAGGATCCTTCCTCCCTCTGATTATCTCAGCGTCTGCGCGAATGCTACAGGTAGTCGGGCCGAGCCGAGGGCAGGGCGCCGAAATGAGCAGAGCCGCCCGTAGTATTACTGCAGGATTTCACAGTGCTGTCGGAGATTAGCTGTTAATACTGTGTGAAAGGTCTCTCATTAAAATTTGTGGCTAAGGCTTATTGGCGAGTGTCTCAGCAGCCACTTGCAGGTGCAGCTGCACGACGAAAGCCGCCTCGTTTTGTTCCAGCTGTGGGGTTCGACTAAAGGTTCAGGCGCTCACTTCAAAACAGTGGCATCGCCATCTTTCCTTTATGATGCCATTTGGTTTTTATCTTTTTGCACATAGTAGGTAGATGGTAGTGCTGTAACCAAGACCTCTAGAGCAGAGTCCGAGTCAAGGCCAAGATGGGGGACGATGGGGGGACGATTTTTTTTCATCTTACAAGATTAAAACAAGAAAATGGAAATATTCAGTTGTATAATGAATTCATTATACTCTGCCTGGCCAAAAAAAAGGCCACCACCTAGATTTAACTAAGCAAATAGTTAAATAGTTTAAAAAAAGAGCCTCCCATTGGATAATTACCACATTGGGGCAGTGCTTCTCATTTGTTAAACGTGTCGAAAGGCACATCCTGTGGTTGTGGAAAAGATGTTCATCTGTTTCAGAAGGCTCAGATTGAGTGGTTCAGGGAGCATGAGCCATCATCACACATGGACTGGCCACCACAGAGTCCAGAGCTGAACCCCATTGAGAATCTTTGGGATGTGCTGGAGAAGACTTTGTGCAATGGAACAAATCTCCCATCATCAATACAAAGCCTTGGGGGAAAAATGAATGCAACTCTGGACAGAAATAAATGTGACATTGCAGAAGCTCGTGGAAACGATGCCACAGTGAATGTGTGCTGTAATCAAAGCTAAAGGCGGCCCAATGAAATATTAGTGTGTGTGAGACCCTTTTATTGGCCAGGGAGTGTGCACTATATCATGCAATATAACTAAATATTATATTTCATCATATATTTTGGATAATATAACATTAAATCATATATAGCCTAAAATTCGTATTAATTATTATTATATTATAATCTTAGTCAAACGAAGGAAATGTGACTTTTGGAAGCAAATGGTGATGATTCTGTTTCCCTTCTTCTTTCAAACTTAATCAGAATCACCACATAGTGGTGACTATAGCCTGAATATAGCAACAACATCCAACTGTCAATTTTATTATTAAATCAGAAAATATCATAATAATAATTTTAGATTTTCGGACATGGTAAAGTACAATGAGTGGGCGAAAATGCACAGTTGAAGTCTTAAAGCCAGACAATTGAAAATAAAACGTGTAGATTGACTGGATGCTGAACAGGAAGAGGAGCAACTTGTTTTTCCCTGTTAGCCAATGTGAGTGGAGATTTAATTTAGATTTAATGCAGATTTAATGGATTGTTGATATTCAGTAACCATGGAAAAAAGTTCAGTTTATGATTAATGTTACCTCAGACAGACTCATTGGAATCGTCTGGTTTTGATAACAATTTCCACCCGAGCTGTTGTGAAATGTGCCTTTTAATTTTGTTTACACAGAGACATCACCCCAGATATTTCTGAGGTCTGTTACTTCTCTATCCCGCCACTGAAAACCTCCCTCGCTGCTCTCGTCCATTTTCCCTTCTCCTCAGCGCACATTTATGATGAACGTTGAGTTTGGAATGATGTAAAAGTCTCATGGATTGGCCTGGAGTTGCATTGCTGCGTATCGACTCTGTATCAGATTTCAATACTGCATATGTCGGTGGCCAAATCGCAACTGGAAATGTCAGATTTAATGTGTTTTGTTTCGTTCACGCTGCCCCAAAGATAACACATCTGTGTCATGTACAACCAAAAAGATTGAATTTAGGTCACTTGTGCCTGCTGTGTATCCATGTAGTGCTCTCGGGTGTCACAGTGGTTGGGTATCACAAGCATTCAGTTCACGCAGTCAAAGAGAAGAGGCTGGTCAGTGGCTTGTACCCTTACCCAGCTCTGCAGTGGACTAGCATCATGTTCGGATCACACTTGGAGCTGAGCCCCGTGTTCCACTGGGATAAGCACCGGAGCTGAATTGACACTGACCAGGAAAAGTCCATTAATAAGTGATTATGCTGTATAGATCCCATTGTGCTCCCACTTATCCTGGTCAGGGTCACAAGGGAGGGTTGGGAGCCTAACCCAGAATTTGCTGGGTATGTATTTATATACAGTGGGGCAAAAAGTATTTAGTCAGCCACTGATTGTGGAAGTTCTCCTACTTAGAAAGATGAGAGAGGTCTGTAATTTTCATCATAGGTACACTTCAACTATGAGAGACAAAATGAGAAAAAAAATTCAGGAAATCACATTGTAGGATTTTTAAAGAATTTCATTGTAAATCATGGTGAAAAGTAAGTATTTTTATCACCCACAAACAAGCAAGATTTCTGGCTCTCACAGACCTGTAACTTGGTCTGGGAAGAGTGAATATACAATAGGCAAGCAGGTTGGTGTGAATAAATCAACTGTGGGAGCAATTGTAAGAAAATGGAAGACATATAAGACCATTGATAATCTCCCTCGATCTGGGGCTCCACGCAAGATCTCATTCCGTGGGGTCAAAATGATCATGAGAATGGTGAGCAAAAATCCCAAAACTACACAGAGGGACCTGCAGAGAGCTGGGACCAAAGTAACATAGGCTACCATCAGTAACACACTACACCGAGAGGAGCACCTGCAGTTCCAGGCGTGTCCCCCTGCTTAAGCCAGTACATGTCCAGGCCCGACTGAAGTTTGCTAGAGAGCATTCTGTTTACCAGTTGGACTTTAATGGAAGGTAGCAGCAGAGATACTTGAACATCATACCTACTGTGAAGCATGGGAATGGAAACATCATGCTTTGGGGCTGTTTTTCTGCAAAGGGGACAGGATGAATGATCCGTGTTAAGGGAAGAATGAACGAGGCCATGTATCGTGAGATTTTAAGCCAAAACCTCCTTCCATCAGTGAGAGCATTGAAAATGGAAGGTGGCTGAATCTTCCAGCATGACAGTGATCCCAAACACACCGCTCGGGCAACGAAGGAGTGGCTCTGTAAAAAGCATTTCAAGGTCCTGGAGTGGCCTAGCCAGTCTGCAGACCTCAACCCCATAGAACATTTGTAGAGGGAGTTGAAACTCCGTGTTGCCCCAAAACATCACTGCTCTAGAGGAGATCTGCATGGAGGAATGGGCCAAAATACCAGCTACAGTGTATGCCAACCTGGTGAAGACTTACAGGAAACGTTTGACCTCTGTCATTGCCAACAAAGGTTATGTTCCAGTTGTTATTGATAAAATTGGTTGTTATTGACCAAATACTTAATGTCCACCATGATTTACAATTAAATTCTTTAAAATTCCTACAATGTGATTTCCTGGATTTTTTCTCATTTTGTCTCTCATAGTTGAAGTGTAGAACTTGCACAATCAGTGGCTGACTAAATACTTTTTTGCCCCACTATGTGTGTATATATACATATATGTACATATATATACATTACTTCAGTATCCATTGTACAAATCCCTCTGTTCCCAACGCCCACTCACTGCTGTTAACTCCACACGCATCATTGATTTGCTGAGATGCTCTGCAGTACATATCCTAGAGAGGCCTGTTTAGCGTTCCTCTAAATAAACCATCTGCATTTTTTATGCTGTAGTAATCCCCGCTGAACGAGCAGGGAGTTAAGGGGAGGCACAGCAACAACAAGTATCTCTGCTGCTACCTTCCATTAAAGTCCAACTGGTAAATGGAATATAATAAAAGACAGGACCTGATGCAAGGGCATGGCGTTAAGTGTTTAACGCACCATCCTTTTGCTGTTTCTCTCATAGGGAACTCTAAAGAGGAGGTCACATATGACAGGATGTACACTGTGACCAGCTGGCTAAAGATCACAGTCACCAAAGAGGATGACGGTGTTCCTGTGGTCTGCATGGTGGACCATCCAGCAGTCAAAGATTTTCAGGCTCAGAAATACTTGGAAGTACAATGTAAGTGATCCTGAGTTCTTTATGTTTTCACTAGTATGGTACTAATAAGCCACTAAACGCTGTACACTATATACTTGGTTGAAGTTATCGTCCAAGAAATATTGCTTATTGTTGTTTTGCCCAGTAACCGGAGATTTGCTACCAGGGTTTAGATACTGTACTGTTACGGCTATCTATGGGAAAGTTGTATCATTTAAGAGGATGTTTTGATCGACCTGATACTTTTGTTTGACGGAAGCCAAAAATGCATTGATAGACAGCATTAGGAACAACACTGAAGATCAGCCAGATGATAGAGAGACTCAACGAGCGAATGTGAACCAGTTTATATAGTTATAGGTTAGAGAGAAAATACAGGGAGTGGAGGAACATAGGAGTACTACCTACAATAAGACAGGGACATACACTTACGAACAGAATTTACAGGTTGCTACAAAAAAGTAGCGGAAAGTCATCCACACAAACATGAGTAAATTACACAAAAAAAATCTTAGTTAGAACAGTCTCTAGTCCAAATGAGCTAACGGCTAAGCGAGCACACGATCGGTAAGGTAGTTACTTAAGGTAATTATACACTCACAAACAAATGACAGACATCCACTCTTAAACTCCCGCCTCTGCTCGTGGATCCACAGTATTGAACGTCTGGAGTTACCTGTACTGACAAAGAGCAGAAGGGCCAGAGGCACAACTGCACAAGAGATGTAGATCCCATGCTGTATGAGTCTATCTAGCAGAAGATCTGTAAGGCCTCTGTTTAACCAACACCAGCCTCTGATCTACTTGTGCAGTTGTGCATCTGGACCTTCCATTGTTTAAGGAAACAGCTGCTGAAAGGGCACTTTCACAGCTCTTGTAGGGCAGTGTGTTCAGACTGTGGTAGCCTAATGGTGAAGATACTGGACTATGGACCAGAAGGTCCAGGGTTCAAAACCCACCTCTGCCAGGCTGCCACCGTTGGGTCCCTGAGCAAGGCCCTTAACCCACAACTGCTTGGATTGTAAGATTGTGTCAGTTGTAGGTCTGCTAAAATGACATAAATGTAAAATGTAGAGCAGAGAATAAAGTTTACATTCAGGGAGAATACCAAATGTTGCAAAAGAAGGATGGATGATGAGTTTGTTATATAGATGATTTGAATGAAATTAAAAATTAACCCTTTTTTTATTTTCTATGGCAGGAGGATAGAAGTGGACAAAAAGTGTGGTCACTAAATCATATTGCAGAATTAGTGCCACGGTCTCATTTACTTTTTTTATACATTCAAGATGTAATTATATTTATTGTTAAAAATACCATGACAGAAAGTGTTACAGCTTTCACGCCCTCGTCCCGCACCCTTTTCAGTGAGGTTTTAGGGGTAGTAGGTTTTCTCATTGTTTGCTTTCATTGCGTGCCAGGACTATCCTTGCCTATTACATTACCCACAGTGCATTTACTGAAAAATGATGCTTTTAGCTGACCTTTCCCTGGCTCAGACAGCCCCAGATCATCACGCAGGCATCTGCCCTTTGGCTCGACTGTGCTTAAAGTAGAAAAAATGAACTCTTTCCATCCATGAGGTTTAAGCCTACACTCTGTTTCTATTTCCTGAAATTTGTCTCTTGCTTGTGGGTGAAATAATCAGCGGGAAAAATCGTTGAGGCCCAGCATCGATGAAGTTCATTTAGAGAACAGTAAAAACCACTGGTGTGGATATTAAATAAACAGAAATATTGACGGTCGTGCCATGCTACAGTTTCACTTTGCTGCTCAGAGTCGACTCGTCCCCCCCGGCTTGAGGGAAATGAAGTTGGCCAACTGGAGGGAAATGCCGCCGCTGGTGAGGCCGGCTGCAAATGGCTGTGTTATTAAAATGAGCCTGACCTTTCAGTTTGGTGCCCTCCAGTCACGGTGCGCGAGCCGATCCAGACGCTAGCGGCACAATTCTTAGCCAGACTACACACCTGAACACCCAGGAGAGGAAGCTCCTGAGAGGAAGCGATACGGGGGTGCCTTCAAAAGCTGGAAACGTTCTCTCGGCGCCTTTCATGTAAAGGGCTTAAAGATAAGAGAGGCAGGAACGGGGGAGAGTCTCCAGCACACTGCCGGAGACAAACAGGTGGATCTTGGGTTTTAACCACAGCTTTAGAGCAGACAGCTTTCCGCAGCCGACTGTCCATCATCAGGAGAGCAGAGTCAACACTGGCAGCATGGAATTTGGACAGATGGACAGCCAGCAACAGATCACTTTTTCGTTGACCAGCAAGGTCAGACAGGAAAATGTCCGGGTGGGCAGAGGGTTTGATGTGTTTGAAAGAGCTTTCAAGTGATGCAGTAAATCTCTTTTATTTATCCTTTTATCCTATTCAGTTACCAGCTTTATCTATTAGATCTATTATTTATCTATTAGTATTAAATAATTGTTTTTGACAATTGCAGGATTATGAAGTGTAATATAAATGGCTTGTTATCTAATTTGTAAGTGTTATCTAAGTGTTTGCCTTCTTCCTGATTTCCTATTTTGTTGCATGTTTGTTACACTTAAGTGTTTCGGAACATCAAACCAATTTAAATATTAGTCAAAGACAACACAAGTAAACATAAAATGCAGTTTTAAATGAAGGTGTTTATTATTAAGGGAGAAAAAAAAATCTAAACTTACATGCTCCTGTGTGAAAAAGTGATTGCCCCCTAACCTAATAACTGGTTGGGCCACCCTTAGCAGCAACAACTGCAACCAAGGGTTTGTGATAACTTGCAGTGAGTCTTTTACAGCGTTTTGGCCACTCATCTTTGCTGAATTGTTGTAATTCAGCCACACTGGAGGGTTTTCCAGCATGAACGACTTTTTAAGGTCATGCCACAGCATCTCAATAGGATTCAGGTCAGGACTCTAGTGACTAGGCCACTCCAAAGTCTTCATTTTGTTTTTCTTCAGCCATTCAGAGCTGGACTTGCTGGTGTGTTTTGGATCATTGTCCTTGTCCTGCTGCAGAACCCAAGTTTGTTTCAGCTTGAGGGGTCACGAACAGATGGGCCGGACATTCTCCTTCAGGATGTTTTGGTACACAGCCAGACAGCAGGAATTCATAGTTCCATTTATCACAGCAAGTCTTCCAGGTTCTGAGCAGCAAAACAGCCCCAGACCATCACACTACCACCACCATATTTTACTGTTGCTATAATGTTCTTTTTCTGAAATGCTGTGTTACTTTTACACCAGATGTAATGGGACACACACCTTCCAAAGAGTTCAACTTTTGTCTCATCAGTCCACAGAATGTTTTCCCAAAAGTCTTGGGGATCATCAAGATGTGTTCTGGAAAAACATTTTCTATAGTTTTACTATTCAAGATGGATACAGTCTTACTTCACTGTAGAGCAGCATGAAGCACATCCACTCAGCCCCTCTTTACCTCCATCTCTCTCAAACTCATTTACAAAATGAGAAACTGCCTGTTATGTGACAACGCAACACATTTCTTGTTGTATTAGTGACACGTGCAGGCATTTCAGAGGCCAGGGAACTGATAGACCCACAAAAACTATGAGAGACTGTGAGGAACGATTGTGTTTAACTCTGATCACAGTTTTTCTTACACCCCTTTTCTCCCCTCTGTGGTGCATCAGTCTATGGCCGCAAATAGAAACAAATCCACAACTGATCCAGTGCACGTACCTCACCTAAGTGTAAACACACTGCACTGTGATACATGGTTGTGAAGTTATACAGTAGTTATACACACTCATCTGGTATATACGTTTTATCTGTTATGGACGCCATATTATGATACAATTAAGCAATAATGCACGAGAGGGAGTGTTTAGTGCCGAATATCAGAACACCCGTGCCAGTATCTCACATTACAGCATGACCTCGAGTGTATTATTGCGATTATACCACAGTTCCGTTATCGCCATTTATTGTTAGAATTTAAGATAAAGAGGACAGAAAAAAATGTGTTTATCACCCTTCCGTAAAATAGTTCCATTCTATTGTTACATTTACAGCATTTAGCAGACGCCCTTATCCAGAGTGACTTTTACAATTGACACAATCTTACAATCCAAGCAATTGTGGGTTAAGGTCTTGCTCAAGGACCCAACAGTGGCAGCTTGGCAGAGATGGGATTTGAACCCTGGACCTTCTGGTCCAGAGTCCAGTACCTTAACTGCTAGACTACCACAGTCCCATGGCTTACCCCGTGACTAAGCCTTTCAGTCATTAATGTCGAGGAACAGTATTACCAATAACTGTTTATTATACAGACAATAAACACAAATAAATCAATTGGTAAGTTTTGATTTATTAAAAAGAAAGTTTATTTACATTCAGCAAATAAATTGGTTGGGGTTTATAAGGCAGGCTGTTACTAAGATCCACTATTCTACCGACTGAAGCAAATCGGAGTGAGATCCCGGTGTTCTAACCAAAGTCTAGGATCCGGTTTGATTAGTGATTATAAATTAGTATGATGAAGCTCTTAATGTTAATCTGATCAGTCAGAAATGTAAGGGCGGAGCTACAGAGCATCAGCAGCTTCTCTGGGTTAGAGCTGGACTTACAGATAACAAACCTGTCAGAGGAACGAAGCTCCGATCAGCCGCGGATGGTGTTTAATGAAAGAGCCGAGTTTAACTCCAGCAAACGACATCTTTGTGAGGGATGAAGCCGATTCAGCATTTTTGTTGATGGGGCTAAAACTGATCTTCTAAAACTGAGCCGGGACATTTGATTTAAAGGACTGACTTCGTTTCGCTTTTCCAGCTTAAGGTGATAAACCTTTGGCTCAGGTTGGTCATTAATAGCTTCATCTTCCATTTAAATAGTCTTCAAAACCAATATATTTTATAAACTAATTATAGCTTTCATTTTGGCAGTGTTTTACTTGTGTCATTATAAGTTGGCAGCTTTTTAGGGCGGGCACCGTTGCTTGGTTATGTGTGAATGCCACGCAGGAATACTTAGGGCGTCGGTCAGATTGCCATTATCGTCAATAAAGTCATGGAAAAATCATCTCTCAGCCAATCAGATTGCGGGGTCTGAACTAACTGTGGTATAATGCACATTATGCCATTGGGTGTCATTAAAGAAGCCTTTGAAAGTCTCCTAGTCTGAACCATTAACTTGCTAATTCAGGCTTTTCCACGTATTGCACGCATTGCCGCGTCACGCTATAATCTCCCACCGTGCCACCGTGCGTGCTGCTGGGCACAAACAGCATATAGTGCAGGAACGCCACTTCAGGCTCCATTATGAAGAGAATATTAAATATTGTGCCCTCGGAGAAACTGCAGGGCTGGAAGCGGGCCAGTCTTTCAGATGCAGTACAGATCAGCCAATAAAAGAAGTAATTACACAAGTTTGAATACCAGCAAGGACATCAGGGCACAGATTAGCACTCGCCTAGGCGAGGATAGAACATCCTGTCCTGTCCGGACCAGCTTGAATGCATTTATGAGGGAAGAACTGGATGTTTATTAAGACAGCAGAATATTTGGTCTCCTTTTTCTTACCTAACCCATATAGTCACACATTGCGGCCCTTCGTCCAGCGTCCCAAATTCCAATTCCCATGGCTCCCTGTGCACATGCACCCCCAGCCAAGCTTCCACTCTGTCGTGCTCCGATTTGCCCACGTATTTAGCCCCGCACCTGATTCTCATCACTTGTTTATCTGTGCTTTTTTTTAAACCCCCTTTTTTCTTACTCATTGCAAAGTTTCATAGTTATCCTCTGACTCTGAGCGTTTACCTGCATTGCTTTGATCTGTGTTTTGACTTTGAACTGTTTTCCGTCTCTCGATTACGCGTTTGCCTGGTCCTCTGGATTTGTTCGCTGGACAGTTTGCCTGCCTCTGTTTTGATCATTGGCTGTTTTTCAATCGCACTCTGCATTTGCCCTTTGCTGCCATTGTCTGCCTGCCTGATTTGTTCAACAAACCTTTTTTTAACAGCTTCTGTGTGCTCGTCTCCATTTTTGGACTGAGCCTGACTGTATGCTTTGAATTGCTTTTAAATCCTAGCAAGACCTAAACAGTCAGTTTAAGGTACACCTACATTGTTTCTAGATTCACTGAAACTGCCCAGTGAGAAGAATCCTCTTTTTTGTCCCCAATAGAGAATGTATGGCGAATTTGAAACGAAAAATGCAACGACGACGGCTCTGTCGTGTTGCACATCTTAAGATGTGTCTGCAGGAAGAATGGGACAAACACCTGAAACACTAAATCGGTATCCTTGGCATCCTCTGTGATAGAACGTCTTTTAAGTGTGGTGAGAAGGAATGGCAGCATTACAAAGTGGTAAATGCTTTACCGTCCCAACTTTTTTGGAATGTGTTGCAGGCCTGAAATGCAGGAATGGATGTTTATTAACAACTGAAAAGACGTTGAGCAGAAAAAAACATAATGTCTTGGGTTCCTTCTGTCTGCAATGAAATAAAAGTCAAAGTCAATGTAAGAAACGCTGGGTTTTTTTAATTTGCATTTTTCATACTGTCCCAACTTTTTCTGATTCGGGGTTGTAGATGTGGTTGTCTACAAACATTAAGTGTGTTTACATGCACTTAATAATCCGATCCTAATCTGATTTCTGCAGTTGTCTGATTATTCAAGTGGTCATGTATCCAGCATACTCCGATCTAGAAATCAAATGAAGTAATTCGATAAAGAGAGCTGGATTTTAGCAAAGTAATCAGATTACTTGAAGTGTGTATACCAGTAACCTGATTACAATGGGTGTTTGCAGACTGCAAAATGTGCACAAGCCTTTCGCCATGTTTTGCCAGGCCTGCGTACTCTATAGACCTTTCTGTATTTGGTCTCTCTTATCAATTACTTTTGCCATTGACTCAAGTACATGTATACTCGCTGACATCAATCGGATTTTCTGCAGTTATCGGATTATTAAGTGCATGTAAACGCACTCAGTGTATGTATCCAGTCCCCAGATCTCAGCTTGGCACCACTGCTTGCCTTACTGATTTCTGGGTCTTTTGCTACTCAATGAAAGGCCAAGAATGCTTTGAGTTTCTCTCTCTCTCTCTCTCCATGACGTTTGCTCTCCCTGCACTATTATTACCATTCTGTGTAAACATGGATATTTTTTTTTCTTCCTTTAAGAACCCTGCATCTCCCACGTAAGCACTACCTGCTAAAATAGACCAGCGGGGGGTGCTTATTAGTGTTTACGTACTTCTCTGCTCTACCAAAGGCTGTTAATTATCTGTTATTAGCATCTTACACAAGATTTCCAGCATGAGTTTTGTTATCTCCGCACTCTGGTACATGGTTAGCTGGACTTCGGGCACTGTTTGACACCTGAACTTTTTGCACCAGATGAATGCGTGGAGGGATGTTTTATTTGAAGCTTAGTTAGTGCTGTATGACTATTTATTATCTCATATCCATTAATTCATCGTTCCTGGGTGTGTCAGGGCTCGTGAGATGCCACTGCGAGCTTGTGAATCCCAATACATAGGCGGTTGGAGGCCGAATCCCAGTTGGATTGGAAGGGCAAGAGCTCCCCTGGCCAGGGAAAGATGTACATTTCATGTTGAATGCAGTGACCATGACAGAGAAGCATGGCTGACACTGGATGCTGAAAAAGCCTTGCCAGCTAGCTGCTGCCAGCCACAGGAGATCGGCTTACTCGCCGTGGTTACAGACTTTAATGGATGAGGGAACGGACAATGCCGATGGAGCGTAAAGGTCAGCGTGTAGGGGGGGTGCGGATGTTAACAAACTGGATGAGGATATTGGCAGCTGGCAGAATTGAATGCAGCTCCACCTCCCTTGTTTGCCATGTTCACAGTGCCAACCAGAACAGGTACTGCGATTGGGTTTAAAAGCTCAGCAAACCCAGCAAAACTGACAATTCGCAAACTGACTATAACAAGCACAAGTAAATGATCAGCACTGTTAAACAGGTCTGCTTTTTTTTTTTTTTTCCTTGGCAGATAAACCAGAGGTGAAGATCGTGGTGGGATTTCCACAAGGCCTAACCAGAGAGGGCGAGAACCTGGAGCTGACGTGCAAGGCTAAAGGCAAACCAACAGTGAGAAACGTTTCATTCTTTTCTCCTCCATGACATATCACAGTGATCTTGATATTTGCTCGCCCTTAAATCTGCCAGCAATCCTAAATAAACGGAATAAATCCGTGGACGGCGATGAAAAAGGCGCCATCTCAAGTTCGGCTGAATGAAATGAATATATCAGAAATACAGGGACCTGTTTCCCCATCAGTATAGCCAGTGAATGAAAGAAAAAAAATAAAATAAACCCTAGATGTAATAATCAAATAATGTTACGTTTAAATATGTAGTAGTAAAAATATGTAGTAACTCTAAAGCACTGGTTTATTAACCCTCATCTTTTGTTTTTACTGATTGGAGTGTGAGGACTATTTTTTATTTTTATTTTTTAGACTTGCCAGTTATCGAGCTCACTTTTCCAGTGTTTTGAAACGATTTTTTTTTGAAACAAATTATTTTTAAATATCTCAAGGCTTGTTCTGTTTGAAACAAATATTTTTTAAATATTCCTCAAGGCTTGTTCTTGGGTCAGAGCATTTGTTACTTGAAAGGTTCTCTCTCTCTTCTGCTGAAATATTCTTTGCACTTGCTGACTTTTTTTCTGTTGTGGAATTCTACCTAGATTTTTGAAGGTTTCTACAATGGGATGGCTCTTCAGAGTGATTTTTTTTTATCTCCCTGAAGGGAAGCATTCTAACTGCAAATGGCTAAACAATACATTTATGAATAGTAGTACAGCGGTACCTCGGTTCTCGTCTTTAATTTCATTCCAGAAGGCTTGCCAAGCACCGAAAATTTTTATCATAAGGAATAATGTAAATTTAATTCATCTGTTTCAGACCCCTAGAAAATCCACACGCACCGTATAAGGCATTATATGCATTAATGGAGTTTGTTGTACAGGTGCTCCCTGATTTATGATGGGGATATGTTCCAACAAATCCATCATAAGTTACGTGAATCATGAACTGATGAGTTTAACGAGTGTTTGGTAGAGCGTCTATAGTGTATAATAGCGGAGATATGGAAATATTACTGTGATAAGTAAGTTACTGTTTAAAAGACTGTAATCACATTAACCTACAGTTGGCCGAAATCATTAACACAAAGCTCATTTTGTAATATAGTTTTGAAAAATCTCATGTAATTTAGTGAGTAATAGATTGAAAGTGAAAAGCAAAACACTTACTCTATTAGTGAACTCTGGGTGCTAGCAAAGCTGCTAAGCTAACTGCAGCCTGCCTTCTGGAGGATCTTATAAACTAACCTTTTTCAGACTCCATGGAGACTTATTTGTATGAAGAATACAGTACTATAGATGTAAAAATAAAGAAAAACACAAAAGTAGTGATACGAGTTCACGATTTCATTTTCTTGTACAAGTTGTAGTCCCCTTCAATTAAAAGAAATGACTAAAAACTTACAAGAGGTTAACATTGTAAACATTGTATTGTAGCTTCAACATATCTTAAATAACGGAGTGAAAATGTTTCTTTCTTTTGTTTTGTTTTTTTTAAAGAATAAGTGTAATTTTCTTGTATAAAAAGTTAGATTAAAGGAAATTGAAAGAAATTAGGAGTCCGTGTATGACGTATGATTGGTGTTCACAAATGCAATTGCATTAGATGGTGTAATAAACAAGAACGCGTAATCCAACTCGACGATGCACATCGTCCCATTATTGCATCATCGTGATACATCGTTACACCCCTAGCATTTATATATCAAATCCAGCATATGACATTTCAGGACACAGTCATTCAGCATTTGACTCTTTAGTCTTGTCCACACTACTAAAAGTGACTCACAGTCTAAGAGTGACAGCTATACGTCCTTTACTCCGATGCATTTTGCCATTTTTAGTAATCTCATGCCCTCTACTTCTGCTCAAATTCAATAACGAGACCACCTTTCCTACCGAGCGCTGATGGTTGATGGCCAGTCGCCAGGCTGACAGTGTGAGTCCAATCCACCCCCAGGCGGTAAATGCCTGGGGCATACGTTAGTGCCTGTGATAAGCAGCTTCCAACCAGCGGACTCATCAGGACCTACAGGTGGCATTTCATTCTTTTTTCATACAAATCCATTAAGAGTCTTCTGCAAGTTAAATGCTCAGCTTTAGAATTTCCTATGCTATTCTAGACCGAACCAAATCCAATGGATGTAAAGTACTGTGCAAAAGTCTTAGGCCACCATTAGATAAGTTGTTTTAGCAATAGTGTAATGACATATATAATTATTTTTCAGTGTTTTTTTATTAAAATACAATCAGAGAATCCAAGAAAAGGTGCAAGGTGAAGTATTTAATGTGACCTCCCCTTACACTTGAACAAAAGCAGCTTCATCAGGATACTGATTCTTCTTCAAACTTTACTGTCTGAAGAAGCTTGATCAACAATGGACTTTTTGGAAGGGTAGCAGCCAAGAAACCACTTTTTTTGGAAGGGAACAGGGTGAAAAAGGCTAAGATGTGCTCAAGCTCACAAAGATTGGAATGAAGATCAGTGGAAAAGAGTATTATGGAGTGACAAATCCACGTTTGAAATTTCTTGGTCCAATCGTCCACAGTGTTATATACGGTCATTATACCATTGTTAAAACAACAAATCTAATGGTGGCCTAAGACTTTTGCACTGTACTATATGTTTGACACCCTTGCTTTACAGTCGTACTCACTTAGAAATGCTCTTTACTCCTTTAACTGATTAGTGCACATATTTGTTTAAAACCTTTACCATCGTAGGGTTCTGCAAAAACTGTAAAGCTAACAAATAAGGGTTCACTGGATGGTTAATGATTCTCATGATGAAGAACCCTTAAGTTCTTTCCTACTACAAACTGTTTGTTGTGTCCCCAATAGATTTCTTCAGGGGTTCTACTCGGAACCTTTCAGTTGTACGTTTCTACATAGAACCATTAAGATTTCCCACAGTGCCAAACCAAACGAGATTTGAGCACTATACTCTTTGAAAGGGAGGTTCTTAAGGATGATTACCACTTCTACCACTTCACTTCCGTACTTCAAAAGTTCTTCTCCCCTCCAGAGGGTTCTTTGCACCTCAAAATGGCTTTCTACTTGAAAGCTCTACTGTTATATGATTCTACATAGCATATTTAAGGATTTTCCCAGAAGAACCCTTGGAAAAGATCCTCGAGGGTGCTTGGGGTGGTTAATATGACTCTCTGCTCAGTAGGTGCTTTGTTCTAATCATAACTTTTGATTTGTCACTCTGGATAGTCAATACGACTCGTGTCATAAATGTGGATTACATTTCCAGACACACACACACACACACACACTATATACACTCACCTGCCATTTATTAGCTACGTCTTGCTGGTACTGGGTTGGACCCCATTTTGCCTTCATAATTGCCTTAGTTCTTCATGGTGTAGAATTTTTAACACCATTCTCTGTAAACTCTGGCGATGACAGTGTGTGAAAATCCCAGTAGATCAGCAGTTTCTGAAATACTCAGACCAGCCCATCTAGCACCAACAACCATGCCACATTCAAAGTCACTTAAATGACTTTTCTTCTCGGTTCTAATGCTCGGTTTGAACTTCAGCAGGTCGGTTTGACCATGTCTACGTGACTAAATGCCTTGGGTTGCTGCCGCGTGATCAGCTGATTAGATATTTGTGTTAATAAGTTGAATTTAAGTACCTACATGTCATAAAGTGGCCTGGGAACTCATTGAATTTGGTTCTCGATGCATTTTGACTGCAAAAATCTGTCTCGGTTCTCGGCGCACTTGCTTAAGCTTGTATGAGTGAAACCGCGCGACTCGTTTCAGTCAATTCAAAACTCGAGTCACGATGCAGTACACAATGACTCAGTGATTCAGATTCACAATAGCTCTCGCTCAGTGAAGATCTGCGCTGTATTTATTGTATTTTTCTTTATTTTTACATCTACAGTACTGTGTTCTTAGTGTAAAATAAGTCTCGATGGGTCCCAAAAAGGTTATTGACAGTCAACTGAAAGGAAAACAGGAACTCCGGCTGCAGTTAGCTTAGCAGCTATGCTAGCGCCCGGAGTTCACCAATAGAGTAAGTGTTTTGCTTTACCTTTTCAATTTCAATCCATTACTCAGTAAATGATGAGCTTTCTCAAGATTTTATTATAAAACAAGTTTTGTGTTAATGATTTTGGCCAATTGTAAGTTAATGTAAGTGTTAAGGTGACAGAGGCTCTGCTATGATGGAGTACAGACTATATTAAACTCATCGGTTCATGATACGTTAAACTCATGATGGATTTGTTGAACATATCTCCATCATAAATCAGGGAGCACCTGTGCAATACAACTCCATTAATGTATGTAATGCCTTATACAGTGTGGATTTTCTAGGGTTCTGGAACCGATTCATTTAATTTACATTATTCCTCATGGGAAAAATTTGCTCGGTGCTCCGTTTTCAGTTCTCGACAAGCCTTCTGGAGCAAATTAACAACGAGAACCGAGGTTGTTCTATCAGAACCACTGTAAGTTGTGGCATGAATGCGAATGTAAAACAGGCTGAAGCAGGCAGCACTTGTTGGCTCCTGGTAATTGAATGCAAATCAGCCCTTAGAAGCTGAAGCTCTGAGCCAAACTGGGACTTGCTTGTGCCAGTACAAGCCACATGTAATGCCATCATACTCATCAAACACAGACTGGGTTCCATGGTTCGGGAAGCGTCATTACAGAGCCATCAAACATACACACACACTGCAGCATCCATAGGATCAGTTTGAAAAACTGGACGATGACAACAAGAACACAGTGAATGGCAATTCCTACACAACATTCTCAGGCTCATGTTGTGCAGCGAGCTTCGGCTCATCCCGAATTCATTTAATAAAGATGAAAATACAATCAATACAGTCGGCTGGAAATTGGAAGTCATTTTCATTAAAGGCAGGAGGCGAGGCCACGGTCATTACTGTCATGTAACGTTGGGCATGGAGCTGCGGGTCTATTTGTATTCAGTCTCTAACCCCAGGTTCACTGCAGCCCTTCTCCAGCGTCCCCCTTTTCCTTTTCTTTTCAGTGAAATACTTTTTCGAGGTCATTTTTTCTTCTGCATCTTCATGCCACACGTTTAATTTAACCTCTGATTCACACTCTCCCACATCGGACCCTACAAAGAACGCTTGGCAGTTGCCATCAGATGTTGTTTTCCCATTGAAGCTGAAGAGCAACTCTTATTGAGCTCAGTTTTTGTTTTTTGGGTTGTGTTTTTTTTTTTGCTGAGCACCCTCCCTTCACTCTGTTTTCTTCTTAGTGTTTCCAGATGAAACTAGTTTAAAGACCAGCACTGAGACAGAACAACAAGGAAACCCTCGCAAGAAGCTCCCGGGAAATAACTAGGCCACAGTGGTGCCAGTGAACCTGGCAAAGACGTGTACAAGCTTTTAAGGGCTTTAGTTTAGTCTGTCCATCATTGTGCAAATGGAAAAGCTATTCTGCAGCCTGTTTTAGAAGCTTGTAGGAAAACAAAGTGACAGTTCTCTTAGCAGCACTGAATGACTGTATAGCAAAAAAGTCATATCAGCCTCTGCCTCTTCAGTTCTGTTTTGTCGAGATTTGCAGAGTAATCACACATTTAAACCTCAAATCAACCAAATATTGACCAAACAAGCCAGTAAAGTACTGGGCAAGTCTTATGTGTTCTTATTTATTTACGTCTTTGTACTCACTGGACTTTGTAGTTCTACAATTACAGACTGTAGTCCATCTGTTTCTGTACATATGATTGGAACAGACTTAGCAGTGCTGCTGGAGTTGCACCCTGTTCGCTCACTGTGCAATTTATTAGGGACATTCACCATATTGCTCCACGTTATAGAGGTAAAGTCAGAGACAGCAGCTCATCTGTTGCTGCACAGTTTGTGTTCGTCATGCCCACAGGACGCTGCCTACAGGATGCTGGTGGCTGGACATTTTTGGTCGGTGGACTATTTTCAGTCCAGCACTGACACTGGGGTGGTTTAAAACTTCAGCAGCACTGTTGTGTGACTGATCCACTCGGATCTACTTGCGTCTCATCCACTTGGAGAACAGAATAAAGAGAACTAACAAAGTATGTAGAGAAGCTATGTACACATGGACTACAGTCTGTAATTGTAGAACTACAAAATGCAGTGACCACTAAAACCTAGCGGGAAAAGAAAGATATAAACGGACATGCATAGTATGTCTAAGACTTTTGCACAGTACTGTGAATACAGTAATGTATTCCATCAGTTCCATGTCCTTCTATAATCTATAGCTGTGATTGTGTGTCTTTATACAGACCTCAGCAGGTGAATTGGGTGAAGGTGGACGATGACGTGCCGTCTCACGCCGTCATCACCGGCACGGATCTCTTTATCGAGAACCTCAACAAATCCTACAATGGGACTTACCGCTGTGTGGCCTCCAACTCAGTAGGCGAATCCTACGATGATTACATCCTCTACGTGTACGGTGAGTTCGCGTAGCTCCATGTACAGCCGGCTCCGGATTGAATTAGCTTCAGTGAAAATAAAATCTGTGTTTTTTTATTTGAAGTAAATATATTCAACAGGAAAAAACTTCTAGAAACTCTTATTAACAAGTAAGTTCAAGTACAAATTCAGCCAGGTAAATATGGGTATATATACAGGACAGTTGATTACTTTCATACAAAACTAATAGACTCTCGTTGAAGTCTGTGTGTCTCTGAGTGTCTGTTGAGCAAACCTGTACCTGTTAGAAAGACAGGATGAAAGATTAATGCTTATTGGCAAATGGCTTGGAATGCATCATTTTGAGCCATGCCCAAATTCAAAGGCTTTATAGGAAGTGTGGGAGGGTGCATTTTGCACAGCTGATCAAATATTTTTAGTATTTTTTTTCTTATGACGATTCAAATCAGGAACATGACTGACTTCTCAAACTGCAATAGATCAGCACCAGTACTTTTATTTACAATCTTAACCACTTCCAAAGCTAACAAGATGTGATATGTAAAACAACTGGAGGGATACTGAGGCATAATTCCACGGCTGGCCAGTGTAATAAAGTGATCATACAGTATGTGATTAAAGAATCCACAAATTAATGAGACAAATGTGTGTTGACCTTCATAAACCCAGAGACAATGGCTGTAAAATTATTAGTTGCCTGAAAATGACCAGTCCACAGGCAATAATTAAAGTTTAGAACAGCTGGAGCTGTAATGAAACTGTCTAGAAGAGGAAGCAACTATATTTCACTCTCACACAGTAAAGAAGGGGGTCGGAGTGGCGAAAAATTATTTAAAGGATCACATAGATTTGCAGCAAGTCTAACGTTTTGGGGTCACCGAGTCTCTAAATCTAACCTTGTTAAGATTCATGGACTCGGTTAAGTACCAGGGGAATTAAAATAAAAAATCTGGCTTCTCCTGAGTAGAAGCTACAACTGGGTCATGATTATAGCTTTCAGCAGGGCAAAGAGCCAAAACAAACATCCAGATCGACACCAGATTGGTTTGGTGACCACAGAATGAATGCCATTCGAATCCCTTGCCTTAAACTTATCAAATAACTGTGGGATGAGCTAAAAAGTCCGCAAATGAAGACCTGTGACCCCACGGAGCTGCCGAGATTCTGTATTAAGAAGTGTTCAGATTGCTTGCTCTGTATCCCCAATCTCATTAGGCATTATTGTGCCACTGTTGCGAGAGCATGAGTACAAAACGAAGCAGTGCCAGTAATCGTGTGGGGTTTTTTGTTCAGAATATTTCGTTTTGGGTCGGAGCAAGAGTGCTGATCATTCTGAAGCTGACTTTACTTCCTCCTCCTCCTCTCACCCACTCTCGCTCAATCCCAACACAGGTCAATAAATGTGATCTCGGTGACATTTCCGTTCCTTGAGGATATCACAATCCAATCTGACCGGTTTTCCTCTGTGAGCTCACTTCGGATACCGTTCAGTGCACTAAGCCTGTGGAGAAATGACTCACGTCTGTATTTAGATTGCAATAATCGACCTCTATTTAAAAGGATTTGTGTTTTGCAGAGAGTCATTAAATGGTGAGCTATAGCAGTATTTACAATTCACAGCTGTGCTGATAAAACAGGAAAGAGCCTCACTCATCAGCAACCATCTGCAGCTCCTCATTCTTTATGTCCTTCATTCAGCATGCCTACATTTTTATAATCAAGATGTTATGATGAATAATTTAAAATGCTAGTTTGCTGGAATTTTTTTAATTCGCCCTGCTTTTTTTTCCCGTGGCCCAATTTTAGTCTGTTAGCCAAGGCTTTTGATTTGGGTTCTGAAGCTGGCGTCTTTGCTTTTGTACTCGAACTGTGTACTTCCATACCGGGTAGTGTGTCCGAATATACAGTATGCATTAAACAGTATGCAAGCAAAGCACACTTTCCTATCCCAGGATTCAACAGGAGCAACGGAGACGTTCTCAGTGGAGAGCAAGGAGGCGGCTGGTTAAAGAGTAAAGACGATATGACCAGCAAAATAAACATTTGAAATATCGTGGTTATGTACCACAAGTCACGTGTTAACTGTACATAGCGAGCGTGATATCCAGCTCTGGTTGGCGCATTAAAACATCTCACCGGAGAGTGACGTGCAAATGTGCCAGCCGTTGCGCCAGGCTTTTTGCACTTGTCCTCCAACAAGCAGCTTGGCACTCTGTGCAGGTGGAGAATTCACAAGTGCCCGGCTTGTAGAAGAGCAGACAGGGAGCTCCGCATGGCGCTCGTGCTCTTACCCAGGCCGGGGCCCGATCAACAGAGTGGCTTGGGACGTCACCGGGCCCTCGATGTCACTCGATGGCTTTTGATGGCTGCCGACACCTTTAACTACTGTAGCGTACTACAAGGCGCGTATCTTGTCCTAGCATTAGAATTGCTAATGCAGAAGCTGGAAGCTCGGACCGGCCTGTCAGCGCCTAATCTTGCGTCATGTTCCTCTGTCATCCCCCTTCACAGCCTCCCACCTGAACACAGCGTGTTAACCGAGCGCTCTGACACCCTCCCGTATTCAACAAGCAGCGCACATGCGCTCATAAAGACAAGCGCCAGTGACAAACGCACGCTTGGTAGTCATAATTATTCTGCTTCGCCTTTAACGGGATGACATCTGCTTATTACAAACAGTGGCTCTGCCATGTTCGGCGCTCCACTGCTTCGGCCTGACATTTTCCCCTCACGTGTCGGAAGTAATACACAATTCTGTACGAGAGCGCAGTCTGGGTTTTTTTTCATTATTTGAAGTGTCTGACAAAATGCAACTAGCAAGTTGCCAAGCTCCCGACACGCGTTCACACTGTCACACGTGCATTAATCGGGGTAGCGGAGCTGTAGCGTAGAAACGTGATCTTATAGAAAGCATCTTGGGAAGGATTTAATAGAATTTACTAGAAGTATTATGCAGAGAAAAGTCAGCATTGCTCATACTGGGACTGGCTAAAAACCCTGGTGCAGTGACTGTGTAGGCAGCATTCTAATGGATAGCCATCACCATACGACAGATTGCAGGGGTACCTCAGTTCTCGAACCACCTCGGAACTCGTCGAATTTGGTTCTCGACACATTTTGACTAGAAAAATTTGTCGGTACTCGGCGCACTTGCTTAAACTTATACGAGTCGAAGCTCAATTCACGATTCAGTACA
The DNA here is from genome assembly GCA_025084515.1 of Ancistrus triradiatus. Classification (NCBI taxonomy): domain Eukaryota; kingdom Metazoa; phylum Chordata; class Actinopteri; order Siluriformes; family Loricariidae; genus Ancistrus; species Ancistrus triradiatus. Next base: position 81,871 of record JAJAGP010001188.1, on the reverse strand, counting down.
CAGTGATTCAGGTTCACAATAGCTCTCAGAGAAGATCTGCGCTGTGTTTGATGTGTTTTTCTTTATTTGTACATCTACAGTACTGGATTCTTAGTGCAGATAAGTCTCCATGGGTCCTAAAAAGGTTAGTTTATAAGAGCCAACCGAAAGAAAAACAGAAATTGAATGCTCCAGAACACAGGCTGCAGTAACCAATAACTTTGCACTTTCTATCCATTACTCTTTTTTAAACATTTTATTATAAAATGAGCTTTGTGCTAATGATTTTGGCCATCTGTAGGTTAATATAAGTTCTAAACATTCTTACTTCTCACTACTTCTCATGAGGCTGCATCTCCATCTACAGGCACCATAATGTAACTGCAGCCATTTAAAGTGTAATGCGCATTAGATGCTGGCGAAACTCCATTAATGCTATAATCCTTATACAGTGTGGATTTTTTGGGGGTTTGGAAGGAATTCATTCAATGACATTATGGGAAAAATTAGCTCGGTACTCATCAAGCATTCTGGAACGAACTGACTACGAGGACCACTGTACTAAGACACTCTGGTTAGAGAGCGATTGCGTCACAGCTTGTTCCCGCCCACTGTATGCGACCGGTGTTTACTTAGCTCAGCTGGTAGCATCGTCTCAGCCTAAATTGCAAATAACATGCTGTTTTGTGTGGTTTTATGAAAAGAAACCAGATAAAACACCTGAGAGAATTAGAGTAACTTTCATTTAAAAATGTAGCTCCGCTTGGCTGCTCTCATCTGCCAAATTTTTTGTGTGTTGCATCATGGGATGCAACACACGAACAATTTGATGCTTTCGATGCTTCCTTAAAATTCGCCCAAAGTGAGGTATCTCAATAGGAAGCATTTTTAAGGTTTCGAGGAATTGGGACAGCCTTCTTGTCAGGAGTGTGTTCCCCCGAATGGGTGCCATTTGCTTGTTGTAACTCTTGAATATTACACTTCATTTTCTATAGTTTTTTCTACTCTGAATCTAACACACACATTGCGCTATTCATAATGACTACTGGTCATTGTTATAGTTTATTTCTCTAGTGCTTTTTATAACAGGGCATTATCTCAAAGCAGCTTTATCTAAGCCCACAGCAGTAATTGAGCAAGCTTAGAGCGACAGTGGCAAGGAAAACTCCCGGAATATTATAAGGAAGAAGACTCAAAGAAACTTTGGGCCACTGTAAGAGTGTGTTTATCCTTGTAGTTTGGTTCACTTTGTTTGGACCGAAGCAGAAAATGATCACATTAGTCCTGGTTACCAGACTACAAATTTCATTTGTTTGATAACTCTTATATCGAGTTATATACATTATATTAAATTACTTCTCACAATGTCACTCTGTTTTGTTTGTTCATGTGTCTTTGGTTGGTGTTAACTTGCTTGGTGTGCACCAAGATTCGGGTGGCAGTGTTCACATTCTTGTCCAAATGAGCCGCACTATAGGAGCGATGGAATCAGGACCAAACGCGCCAAGTGTGAACACACCCTTAGAATGATTGAGTTTGAATGAACAAGTGTGTGCTGTTCTCCCATGGATTGGCTCTCTATAACACACGGATTGTTCCGGACTACCAATCGTAAGGCTGGAAGTTCGAATCCTGCCTCTACTGTGCTGCTACTTTTAGGTTTTTTTAGGGTCTGCTTAGCTTAGCTGGACGTCTTGCTGTATGAATCATCTGATAAAAGCTATATGTATTACTAACGAGGAAATGAGTGAATTAATGCATGATTAATGCAATATTTACAAGGTTCAGGTGTGAGACGGTCTAATATGCCAGCCCTTCAGCCATGGCAGGCGTCCCATCCGCTTCTGGACCCCGTGTTCTCCAGGGATAGGCACCATAGGCCCTGCAACCATTCAAAGCAGGGTTAAATACGTCACCGTGTCATTTCCAAGTTTAATGAAGCCAGAACTAATTCTGGTTTAAAGAAAGTAATAGCCAAAACTTCTCGTACACTACAGTGGCGGATTTTTCCATTCCTAACCTCCAAGTCTCAACAAGGAGACATTCGAGTGCTACTGCAGCTTTATGGTTTGATCTCTGCTGCTGGGAAGCCAAGTGATGAGGAACACTCAGACGGGGGTGGCGCTAAACCAGTTATGGCGGGGAAAAACTACATTCCCTGAGACACATTTCCAGAGCCCCAGTCCTGGGGGGGCAACGAGCGGCAGCATACAGTGCTGTAACCGGTTTACAGAGCACCACTAACCTAATAGAGACTAGCTTTCGCCTCGGCAGCCTCGGCCTCTTTTTTATTGCGCCCCCCTCCTCTGCTTGTCACCCTCACTCTGGTTGCTGCTCTGTAACACTTCCTCTAGTGCTTAGAGTGCTTTCCTCAATCATCTCACCACTGCCTGTGAGGAATCGATCAGCGCACATGGATGTGAGGCACAGCCGAACTCCAGAGGGAATGGATTTCGCAGTGTTGGTCCAGATTACAGCTTATAATAGTGCTGGCTCAGGCTCCTTCCACGGAAGAGTTCCATACATCTCCGTAAATGCCAGAGAGCATAAAGATATTTGTCTCTGAGCGCAAGGCCGCCAAGCCGGAGCGCTCCCTCACCTCCCGCGATGGAGACGCAAAGCTATGACCGCAAAGACCGCTCGAGCGAGCTAATTGTCCCGAGGAATTAACGCGTCATCCGGAGCGGACGAGATCACTACACCCCGCAACAAACTCCTCAAAGTCTGCGGGAAAAACAACAGCGGCTCTGCAGTCAGATCCTGCCAGAGAGAGCCAAATCCCATCACCGTGTCATTATAATGAAGCCGTATATTTCCCCCGCTCGACACTCTCCCTCCATTCTCATGGCGGCGCATGCTTTCATTACATTTGAGCCGCTGATATTTCCCCCACAATTTGTCGCAGCCGTGACACTTGCATTTAAAAGTCAGATTTCAACAGTACATCTTGGCTGCTGTCAAACATGGCTTCGGTAGGTTGCCTCTCAAGAAATCACCCAGCTGGAAATGCAAATGTGCGGCATTGCACTCGGTAATGTAAAACGCTCCTGGAGGTGGAGGAATGGGCAACGCTCGGAACAACACCAGCGTGTCTGCGAGTGCGGCTCAGACGTGTTAATGAACCAGCGGAATTGGAGTCGCTAATCAAGATCTGCCGTTATGTGTAGTCCAGGTGATTTCCTGGGCTCGTGAGTTGGTGCTCGATGATGGACGGCGGTCTAGCTGTGTTCTATATGCCTGCCTTTGAGAAACCATCCATCGTGGATCTATAACAATCACACTGGGACAATAGGATAAGCCCTGTCACCAGGTTGACCAAAGGTAGTTCATTCAGACAGGTTTTCCAGAAGCAGTGTCCAGTGCAGGGTTTGTTTTTAAAATTCCAAATATCTACAGTGTGCACAAACAAAATGACATTGAAGCGGGAAAAAAATAGTTGTAATAGTTGGAGAGGATGAATAGTTTAGTCTATTTACACATCACACGTTCAAGGAGCACAATATATGCTATAGCTTTTATATTTAATTATATACTTTTCATAATATTTCATTTAGTAATATTCATATCTAAAATGTTAGTCTACCTTTGTGTTTTATTTTCATTATTTTTAAATATCTTGTCTCTGTTAATATTTTACTTTCTGTTTATTTAAGCTATTACTACGAACTTATAGATGACTTTGGTTCATTCTTACATTTATCATCTCAACCACCCTTTTTGAGTCTTGGTCCTCCCAAGGATTCTTCCTTATAACGTATAGGGAGTTTTTCCTTGCCACTGTCGCCCTAGGCTTGCTCAATTTGGTATTGACCTTATAATTTAGGAAATAATCTAAGACGGAGAAGGATTTTTGTGAGGGGATGTGTTGAACGCAGACACACAACAAACCAATCCAAGTACTGTTAACAGAGATGATGGTTTTTGACTTTTATTGAAATATCTTGATTTATTTGTGATCAATTTTTCGAGGGCAGTATTGCACACGATTGGTTCTGTGAGGCGACCAATCAGATCACAGAGGGGGTGTGGTTACAGTAACATGAATGACACGAAAAACTCTCACTGCTTCCTGCAGCAACATGTCAGCTTACTGTTACAGCTGCACTTACGTCTTTATTGAGCCTTTTTCTTATCCATTTGAGGGAAAGCTGACCACACCCCCTCTGTTTTCTGATTGGTCGCTTCATAGCACCGTGTGTAATACTGCCCTTTAAAGATATTTCAGTGATTGAAACTCCAATCTGCGTTCCTCACGTGCCTTCACCTTGCGATGTTTACGCAAAAACAGACTCTCTAACGCCACTTTTTGATTTCCACAACAATAGCTGCGAAGCCTTTTTTCCATTAGCCTCATGAAGTCATCACTAATCGGCCTGAGAGAAGTTCAGCCTTGGCAACAATGAAGCGGTGGATTTGGAGCTGCTAATCACTACTGCTTGACATTATCAGCATTACAAGTGATTTCCTGTGCTCGGGAGCTGCTTCAGAAACAATGTTTATTATGATGGATGGCAGTCTAGCCGTGTGCTTCCATATGCACGCCTTTTGAGAAACCATCAGGCATTGTGCTGTAATATCCACTCTGGGATAACAATGCGATAAGCCCAATTGTCGATTCTTATCCTCCAGGCTGCGCGCTAGCTCTTTCTTTTTCTTTTTTTTTGCAAAAAGCACGCTCTCATTACTCTGCGTTTTGATTGTCACAGCATTAGCCGAGGTGCAGCACGAGCTGTTTTTCATCATTAGTCTTATGGAGTCGTCACTTAACAGGCCAGAGGGTAGTTCAGCCTTGGTAACAATGAACCAGTGGATTTGGGGCGGCTAATCAAGAGTGCTTGACATTATCAGTAGTCCAAGTGATTTCCTGCGCTCGTGCGTCGCTTCCGTGAAACAGTGTTTCTTTATAAAGGATGGCACGTCTCACCGTGTCCTACATGGAAGTGCTTGAGAGGGCTTCTTACATTGTTTCAGCCGCGGTGCCATCCACTTTGGGATGGCGTCGTGATGAGCTCGATTGTTGACTCGTATCCTCCATCGTCTCAGCTAGCTACATCGTTGGCGAGAGGATGCCCGGAATGACGAGTACGTGACTAGATGGCTCTTGCTGACGCAACCTACCTGTAAATACTCTCGTTAATGTGGGCGCCCACTCTTGATTGCCACGGCATGGGCTTGGGTGCAGTACGAGCTGCTTTTTCATCATTAGCCCTGTCAAAGTGGCGTCACTTAATAGGCCAGAGGGGACTCATCAATCTCTTGTCACCATGTGCAACCAGCAACCAGGTGCTGTTTTTTTGCGCGGTGCCTCGTGTTGGCCCTGTCCCACTTTTCCCTCTCTTTCTCGTCGTCTCCCAGCCAGAGGAGTCTTAGCGCTGCCTATTCATCTCCCTCTGTTTGCTGGAATCATTAACCAGGGCGGACTCCCCAGCCCTTCCTTCATTAGCCTTTAATTGGAGTCAATCACTCCAGGGTTCCTGTCAATGCAGGATTTGACTGTACTCATTGTTATTTTGCGCCGTCCGCTCACCTCTTTTGCTCCCATTGATTCCAAAAGGCAGGAAGAATGCGCGTAGCTAATTGAATTTACTTTCTATATACTGAGCAAACGTGCTATGCCTGGCACGTATTGATATAATGTCTCTTTATTTTTGCCAAAAAACCAGATGGGATGAATTTGTCTGCATATGCCTCGATCTGTCTCTGCCACTGGGAAGCTCACCGATCCAAATAGGTGGGGGTTTTTTTCCCCGAGACATGTGTTTGTGTGACAGAGGGAGGAGATGTGGAGGTTTATCGCTGTTTACACCCCACAAGCATCTGAACCCTTGCAATATTTGTTGGGATTAGGCTCCACCCTTCTCCTCACAAGAGAAAGAAAAGCCCTCGTTGAACAAACACAAAGCCTATAACAGAAGGTGACTCGTGGGCAAATTAACAGCTTTCGGTTTCTGAGTTGATTACTCTCTTAAGTCCCTTTCACACCTAGTTTTACCTGGAAATTTATGAATAATTTACTAGAAAGCTGCTATGTGTAAATGAAGCCAGAGGGGAAAGACTAGACCTGGTGTAATTCTTAAGTCTTCATGGGCAGGTTCTTGTGGGAACCGAGCTATATAATGCTTAAAATCAACTAAGGCGTGGGTTCTGCTTCATGTTGACAACATATATGCGTAGGCCAGATGGTTGCCATGTGTATCCTGACTTCATTTGGCACATCGGCACTTCATTTGTACATGGTTTCAACAATCTATGTAACGGTTGGGTGTAGGTGTATGTGTATCATTAATTAGCTGCAGTAATCCTTCATTGTCATTCATTTCAATGGAAAACCCTCACAAGGATATCAAGACGTGTGTCTGTCTGTCTGTCTGTCTGTTTGTCTGTCTTTTTTTTTTGTGGGGATGGCGGAAGTAGCTTTTATGCTCTCTGGGGAGGCCCACAGTCTTAGACATTGCAAAATATACAGGCAGTGTGGTCAAACAGAGGAGTACTACCTACAATAGGACAGGCACAAACACTTTCGAACACCAATTACAGCTTGTTACAAATACAGTGGGGCAAAAAAAGTATTTAGTGAGACACTGATTGTGAAAGTTCTCGTACTTAGAAAGATGAGAGAGGTCTGTAATTTTCATCATAGGTACAGTAACTATGAGAGACAAAATGAGAAAAAAAATCTAGGCAATCACATTGTAGGATTTTTAAAGAATATAATTGTAAATCATTGTAGAAAATAAGTATTTGGTTAACCACAAACAAGCAAGATTTCTGGCTCTCACAGACCTGTAACTTCTTTTTTAAGAAGCTCCTCTGTCCTCCACTCGTTACCTGTACTAATGGCACCTGTTTGACCTCTTTACCTGTATAAAAGACACCTGTCCACAGCCTCAAACAGTCCCAGACTCCAAACTCAACCATGGCCAGAGCTGTTGAAGAACACCAGGAAGAAAATTGTAGACCTGCCCAGGCTGGGAAGAGTGAATCTACAATAGGCAAGCAGGTTTGGTGTGAATAAATCAACTGTGGGAGCTAATTGTAAGGAAATGGAAGACATACAAGACCATTGATAATCTCCCTCGATCTGGGCCCCACGCAAGATCTCATCCCGTGGGGGTCAAAATGATCATGAGAACGGTGAGCAAAAATCCCAGAAACTACATGGGCCCCCCCCCCGGCACCTGATGAATGAACCTGCAGAGAGCTGGGACCAAAGTAACAAAGGCTACCATCAGTAACACACTACACTGAGAGGGACTCAGATCCTGCAGTGCCAGGCGTGTCCCCCTGCTTAAGCCAGTACATGTCCAGCCCCGTCTGAAGTTTGGTAAAAACTCAACTGGAGGAAGAAGAATGCTGAGTTGCATCCCAAGAACACCATACCTACTGTGAAGCATGGGGGTGGAAACATCATGCTTTGGGGCTGTTCTTCTGCAAAGGGGACAGGATGAATGATCCGTGTTAAGGGAAGAATGAACGGGGCCATGTATCGTGAGATTTTAAGCCAAAACCTCCTTCCATCAGTGAGAGCATTGAAGCTGGAACGTGGCCGGGTCTTCCAGCGTGACAATGATCCCAAACACACCACTCGGGCAACGAAGGAGTGGCTCGGTAAAAAGCATTTCAAGATCCTGGAGTGGCCTAGCCAGTTTCCAGACCTCAACCTCATAGAAAATTTGTGGAGGGAGTTGAAAGTCCTTGTTGCACAAAAACATCATTGCTCAAGAGGAGATCTGCAGGGAGGAATGGGCCAAAATACCAGCTACAGTGTGTGCCAACCTGGTGAAGACTTACAGGAAACGTTTGACCTCTGCCAACTTTTGTTATTAACCAAATACTTATTTTCCACCATGATTTACAATTAAATTCTTTAAAAATTTTACAATGTGATTTCCTGGATTTTTTTTTCTAATTTTGTCTTTCATAGTTGAAGTGTACCTATGATGAAAATTACAGACCTCTCTCATTCTAAGCAGGAGAACTTGCACAATCAGTGGCTGACTAAATACTTTTTGCCCCACTGTAAGTAGCGGAAAATCATACGCACAGACATGAGTAACTTGCGCAAAAAAGTCTCAAAACGCATCAAGCGAGTTAGAACAGTCTGTGGTCTTAACATGAGCTAAAAGCGAGCACACGACAGGTAAGAAGTGAGCTTTCAAGCTTATTATATGCCTGTATTTAAGTGTTAATTGTGGAATCTGTTATATGCTACAAATATGCTGTAGGTGTACATGATGCAACACCGGAGCATTACAGGTAAAGACACTCTGGTGCTGAAGAGGTTTCCATCGTCGCGGTAAATCTCAATTTTAATACGCTGTAGATTTAGTCTCTTCTTAAATTCCAGCTGCTCTCAGAATCTTCGTTATACCCTCGGCACTGCCTTGCGTCTCTTCACTTCGCTCTGCTTATGCATGCGCGAGGCTACGTCGCAGATAGAAGATGCGCCCTTTTGCCAAGTGGCCCACTGGGAAGGGAAAGATAGCTGCAAGAAGGCAGAGGGACTGAAATGCAGAATTAGAAGCTCTCCTTCCTGCGTTAGCTGGCGCGTGCACGTCTGGGGAATTGGCTTAACTGCCAGTGTTTTGCTATGGCCCAGGTTTAATGAGCCCGCTCCGCACACCTCAAACCTCAGCCTGCTGCGAAGATTCATAATGCGCCATGATAAAGTCAGACAAGCATGTCACGGCAGGCGTGCTCCTGCCTGTTTAAAAGCCTGCAAACCCTAAACTTATTGATTCACCGGAGTGGTAGTGTGTTAGCTTAAAAGACACACGACTTATCATTTAAAAGAACAATCCGGCGGAGCAACGCGGTGGACTTTTTCTACTCCTCAGACTGCCACATGTGTAATGAGCTATTGACACCTTTAATCCCAGATATCTGCTGGGCATTCACAGTTTGCAAATCTGCAGAGCCAATTAAGTCGGTCTGCTGGTGAGACCGAGATCGGTCTTAAGCGTGTAGCACGTCGGACGTTAGTATTCATGGGCTTCCTTGTTGCTTTGCATCAGACAGACGTTCTGTTTTATTGATGTATGCTTTCGTGGAATCTTCGTAAAGGGTTAGGGTGTAATTCGTTTTTTATTAAGGTTTATTAGTGCTTTCATGTTTGAAACCTCAGGCTATACAGATTCAGTTAATTCAGTAGCACAAGCCTGCCGTAGTGCCCGGGTGGCCCAATATGCTAACACATCACTACAGGGCCTCGGGCTCGAGTCCCGGTAGCGCCTTCCAGCCAGGTTAGGCTGCACATGCAGACACGATCGTGTCTGAGGGAGCGTTGCTTCAGAACAGCTTCTAGTTTCTAACACTGTCTACAGAACTAACCAGCACCCAACAGTTTAATAGATAAACACATCTGAAGAAATCTAAAAGTAGAGGTGGCAGAAGTACACAAGTTCTTTAGAGTCGTGTTTCCCAACCTGGTTGAGCCACGGCACATATTTCACATTAGGAAAATCACCTAAGGCACACCACCAAATAAAAATGTCACAAAAACTATATTTATCGAAATATAACGAAAATCTAGTCTCAATTTACTTAATTTACTTACTCAGTGTGAAACTTGGGCCTGTTTAGTTGAACACAAAGCTAATATCTTACTGCCCTCTAGTGCGAGAGAATGTAATTGTTCTGCCTTTCACTACACGCTGCTCACTTAGAGCACCAATTTTTGACATTGGATAATTTTCCACGGCACACCTGATGATTCCTCATGGTACAGTGGTTGGGAAACAATGCTTTAGAAACTAAAGTAAAAAAGTAAAAAAAATTACTCAAGAAGAAAAAAGTACATGCTACTAAATGTACTTAAAGTAAAAGTGTAAAAGCATTTCTTTAAAATGACTAACTAAGATTTTTAAAACAGGATTTCTTTCATTGAAGGTAAAATACACATCCAAGACACTGAGGGTACATAATGGTTTGTACTACAAATACATGAATCATCTGCAAAAACCGTATGAATTACATTACCCTCTCTGACTATACTTAGATTAAAAACATTTTAACACAAGACACACCAGAACATAAATACATTGGATTTTTTTTACATAAATGTCACTAAATTGCTGTAGACATGGTAATATTCAGTAATGCAGTAAATCATATTTAACCCAAACAATTGTTATCATCGACTCTTACTGCATTTTAGAACACACTGCAGCTTCACCAATTTTTAGAGCATTTCTTCTTTTAAGCACTCCACTACACTACTGAATTAAAAACAATACTTATGCAAAACTTTTAGAACTATTATAGTTTTAATGTACCTCATATTCATCACAGAAATTTCCCCATCCCAGAGACATGGGAAAATCTCTAGTGTGTGTGAGTAATAAAAATGTATACTTAAATTGTGGGAGTAGAATGCATTATGCTCAATCTATTAGAAAGACACGTTTCATGAAGCTGCGTGAATGCTTGATCATACTTGACACTTCCGTTGTTGCACTATTATCCGAAATTGAGTCATCGGTGTATCTCTATGATTTCTAATAGGTGTGTCATATAAATGCCTGTAGAGGTGTAGAGGTGCATGACCCTGTGCCACCACAGGAAAAACTACCGTATTTTTCGGACCATAAAGCGCACCGGATTATAAAGAGCATGAAATGAAACAAAACTCTTAAGTTCCGTCGGGACCTCAGTTTGGTCTTTACCTGGCGCAGGGCGTCTTCTTGCTTCCTCCACTTCCGTACCATTGATTCGTTAATGTTGAATTCTCTCACAGCTGCTCTATGTCCATGTTGTACTGCGTGACTGATAGCGTTGAGTTTGAAATCCGCTTCAAAAATAAATGAATGAATGCACGTACCCAAATGCTGAAGCACATACCGTATTACTCCGCGATGCTGCGCACTACGGTTGCCGTAAGCTTCGTAACTTACCAAGGCCGTGCTAAAACATTTTGACAGATTTTTGAGCGCCGTGTACCATCTACAATCGGTTCTAGGTCAGGAAGCACAATCAGAATTAATTCATACATTAGACGCACCGCATTTTAAGGCGCACTGTCGATTTTTGAGAAAGTTAAAGGATTTTAAGTGCGCCTCATGGTCCGAAAAATACGGTACTGTGATTACTGTGAATACTGTCATTTTTGGTGCGTGCACCCTTGAGCCGGTTGCAGTGCATTAAGTATAAACCTAGGATTTCGATTTGCACTTCGTTAGGTGCCTGACTAGAATTGCCTAAATAAAAAAGAAAAATAAACAGGTTCATAAAAGCTAAAGTGTAAAGCCTGGTTTGAGAATGTAGTGAATAAAAGTAAGAAATATTAAGTTACAGAAGTAATCTGTAAGTAAATTACAGACACCCCCCAAAAAACACTTCAATACAGTAACGAAGTGCTTCATTACTTACCATCTCTGTCTAAAAGCTCATAAGTAAATAAAGAAATGAAGCTAATTATGTACAAAAGGGTAGATAAAGCTGTAGTTGATTACCAGCTAGTCAACTATAAGCCGCCTGTCTGGAACTGTAACAGAAATGTGACTTATTAAAATAAAAACAGTAGCTTCTAAAGACTAGATTTTTGGACAGCAGCAACACTGCAGTTAATCAGTCTCAACTATTTCAGCCCCGAGAGTAATAAGTAAGAGCTTGAATGAGTTTAAGTCCCAAGAGCTTAATTTCTACAAAGTGAAGTCGGACAGACTTTTTCTAGCTGAAGCTGTGGTAACCTGTCTCTAATTCCATTTCACCTGCTGCTCATAAGATACCTCATTAGTGTCAAAATCCAACTGGTTTTGTGGCCGTGCTAATCAGAGCTTGTTCATTTAAAGGATTTGTGAGGTGAGCTTCAGCTGCTTTCCACTTGAAAAGAAGATGAATATTCAGTCCATAAACTATTCTAGTCCTTCGTCATATTAGACCCTGATGGTGCCGGGAAATAGCAATATAGTCTGGAATGTACAGTAGGATGGTCTAATCAAATTCTTGAAAAAAAAGAAGCTAACTGTGACTTAGGTGTTAGGAAATAGCACTTTTTTTACATGACAATCATCAGATTCGGAAAGACAACAGATTGCCATAATTCAATTCATTGATTCATTCCTCTTTACTCCAGGTAACAGTGAAGCTCTGACATGTGGCATAGAAAAGCATTTTATTGTTACGTGGATATCTTCCTTAATTCAGTTTGAATAGACTCTGTTGTTGTAGGTGGGTAAGTTATCAAATCATCACCCACAGTCCATTAATTCAAAGTTCAAATTTATTTCTGTGGAGCATTGTCTCAAAGCAGCTTTATAGTTATCTAGGCCCAAAGCCATAACTGAGCAAACTTAGGGTGACAGTGGCAAGGAAGAACTCTCTAATTTTATAAGAAACAACCTTGAGACGACCAAGACTCAAAAAGGGACCCAACCTCCTTGGACGGCCTAATTGTTATATGTAAGAATTAAACAAATTTTACCATAGTAATTGTTTAAATAAACAGAAAATATAAATTAATTTAAAGAAAATATAATACTTAACATAAATTATAAAATATATAGACTAAATAGAGAATAATAATAAATAGAGAATATAAAGCTATAGCATATTGGATAATAGAACATATGAATAAAGTCACGTAGAGAATATGCATAACTGCATTATTGAGTCCAATAAAAAAAAGGATCTCGTGTTCTCAATGGGAAAGTTTTTTTGGCATGGCACACTGTCAACCGGATTAGGGAGGGAGTTATTGCCCTCTAATGCAGTCTTAGCAACGGTATGTGGACTGTAACTGGTACCAGAAGTAGAGCTCGGAGAGAAAACAGAATGTGTCGTTAGTTGTTGTTAGGAACACAATCTATAACAGAACAAATTTATGCAAGCGTGCTATTGACTCCTGGCGGCAATAACTACAGATTGCATTGAATGATGATTGTTGTAGATCATTGCTTACCTGATTTGTCATGTCTGCTAATGTCCAGGTACAACAATATAAGCATTATTTTAGAGTAACTTTACAAAAGGCCTAATGTAGATGTGAAATTAGCAAACCAAAGGTGACAGTGGAAAGGAGAAACGCCCTAATATCATGATTAAGACAGTCAAAGAGCCAGGCTTAAATGGGCGAACCCATCCTCCACTGGCTGAGAGTTGTTGTTGCAGTTGAATAAAAAACATCAGAAATGTTTTGATATCAGCTTATCAGAATAACTGAGCCAAAATATCCCATTACAGTTAGAGAACTCATTCTGCCTGGACATGTTTGGTATCTCCAGTTTCTTCAGTGTTGTCCTTAGCCAAGATGCTACTATGCAAGATAAAGATACTATGCAAACTGCCAGTCTTCTTGGTTCAAAGTTGTCAAGAGTTCTGATATAAACTTGCTTATGTGGATTCTAAATGGTTTTCTTAAGGGAAATCATCATAACCCCTTAAATGTTCCCTTGCGTATTGAATGTCCCCTTAAAACCTGTTACATGCTGCATAAAGCCCCTTAATGGTAAATTACCTTAGAATTATTTAAAGCACATAAAACGTCATCATAACTCTCGAAAGATGGTGAATGAGTTTTTGGTGGTTGTTGAAGCTGAAGGTTTTTTCTTCCCCTTTAAACTAAAATGAAAATCTAAAATAAAAGAGTAGGAAGTATAATACATTTATTATTTGTAGTACATTTACATTTACAGCATTTAGCAGACGCCCTTATCCAGAGCGACTTAAAATTGATACAATCTTACAGTCCAAGCAATTGTGGGTTAAGATCTTGCTCAAGGACCCAACAGTGGCAGCTTGGCAGAGGTGGGAGTTGAACCCTGGATCTTCTGGTCCATAGTCCAGTACCTTAAACACAAGACCACCAGAGTCTACCTCTACTAGCTGAGGTTGATGTATTGTTATTGTTGTCATTATTAGCTTGTGATTTGTTTGTGTTTGGTTTTCTTTTCTTGTTTTCTCCATTATTTTCCAGAGCAAGGCAGCTCTTACACAGCAGCGTTCAGTGAGCTCTTTTTTCACTAAGTCATTGTGATGGAAACACTGGAACGTTAGGCAACAAAACCTCAGTTACTGCATTAAATCTCTTAATGTTTTACCTTAAATAAGTGAAACGTTTGAGGTATTTTAAGCAACACGCTTAAGTAATCCATTGGGTAAGGAAAAATCTTCCCTTGAGCTTTATACTTAAGGGAAAAACTTAAGCGGTTTTGTGCAGTACCTTAACCCCTAAACCAGCACAGTCCCAGATACAGATAGCTCTGATCCGCAGTGTTTTCCTGATGCTCTGTATCATCTGAGGCAAATGTAACGATTCTGAGCTGTCAAAGAACTCCGTTTCAAAAGACACAAAGCTGAAGTAGTTACATATGGTACCGATGTGCCTCTAATAGTCTGTGATCTAGGGAAGCCATTTATTAGCATGTAAAAAACAAACTGTCACTGTTAACACAAGTGGGATGATTCATTCACACAGTTTGCACTCTGCTAATCCGGAGGCTGTAAGTGTTTCCGACTTCATTAGCCTTGGAGTTCCAGTGCAAATGCAAAGAACAAAATATCAAACTTTAGATACGTTGACTAATTACATTTTGGCCAGGCAGTGTGTCTTCAGATCTTCGTCTAGATTGGTGCAGGCTCTGTGTGAGGTGTGGGCTGAAAGACAGGTAGTCGTGGCTGCCATTTTCTGAGCCGTCGCGCCGTGCGATGATGGAGGCGGCTCTGAAACTCTTTTTCTCTCTCTCTGCATGTTTCTCACCATCTCTGGCTGTGTTCCCTCCTCCTGGATATTTTATCATTAGCGAGGGGAAGTGTTCCCGGACTCCCGCCGAGCTCTTTTGATGGAGCGCGGACAACAAAGCTGGGAGGGGAGACAGCCGGCCAATTTCCTCGGCACAGATGTTAACTCAGTGGTATCTGTCTGGATGCACCGGGCAAACAGTGGCGCTGCCCGCGTCACTTTTCATGCCTGTTATCTCAGCGGCGAACAAGCGCACGATCCACACACACAACCTGCACCAGCCACCCACCTTATTCTGCTCATTTCATTAATGTGTTTGTGCCTCGGCGACAAGTCCTGATCACAAAGAAACAGTCGCGTGAGCCGTCCAGCCAGCGAGAGACGCGTGTTTGTTGAGGAAATGAGCGAGCTAACGAGCTACTTCATACCAAACCACCTGCTGCTATTTAATCAAGCTGCAGAGTTTTGTCACAATTATTGGCAACTCTGGTAAAGGTGAGTAAAAAGGATTGAAAGAAAATCACCTCGTGGTGCATTAGCTTAATCGAAGTAATTAAAAAAATCCCTCAATAATAAGAAAAAAACACATGCCACAATTATTGGCACCCCTATAAATTCTTAGAAGCGTATTTATTTATTCAATGAGGACAATGAGGAGGATGCTAAGAGAGGCAAAGAAATCCCCAATTATCACCGTTTGAGAGTTTTAGCAACAGATCAGTCCTTTTGGGAGTCTTGGTCCTCCCAAGGTTTCTTCCTAATAACGTTTAGGTAGTGTATGTGTATGTATATATATATATATACAGTGAGGCAAAAAACTATTTAGTCAGCCACTGATTATGCAAGTTCTCCTGCTTACATTTCAACTATGAGACAAAAAATGAGAAAAAAAATCCAGGAAATCACATTGTAGCATTTTTAAAGAATTTAATTGTAAATCATGGTGGAAAATAAGTATTTGGTCACCCACAAACAAGCAAGATTTCTGGTTCTCACAGACCTGTAACTTCTTCTTTAAGAAGCTCTTCTGTCCTCCACTCGTTACCTGTATTAATGGCACCTGTTTGACCTTGTTATCTGTATAAAAGACACCTGTACACAGCCTCAAACAGTCAGACTCCAAACTCAACCATGGCCAAGACCAAAGAGCTGTCGAAGGACACCAGGAAGAAAATTGTAGACCTGCAGCAGGCTGGGAAGAGTGAATCTACAATAGGCAGGTTGGTGTGAATAAATCAACTGTGGGAGCAATTGTAAGGAAATGGAAGAAATACAAGACCATTGATAATCTCCCTCGATATGGGGTACAAAGTATTAAGTTGAGCTTTGTGTTATTGACACAAATACTGATTTTCCCACCAGTACCATTTAATTTACAATTAAATTCTTTAAAAAATCCTACAATGTGATTTCCTGGATTGTTTCATTCTCATTTTGTCTATCACAGTTGAAGTGTACCCTATGATGAAAATTACAGGACCGCTCTCATCTTGTCTAAGTAGAGAAACTTGCACAATCAGTGGCTGACTAAATACTTTTTTGCCCCACTGTTGTGGTGGGTGTGTGTGTGTGTGTTGTGTGTGTGTGTGTGTGTGTGTGTGTATATATATAGATATATGAATATATATATATATATATATATTATATATATATATATAATCTATAATAATTAGTAATACACTATCTCATTAGTCATATGTAAATGGTGCCTGATGATGCAAAAACCCGCCTGGGAATTAGGGTCTATGCTTTTTAATACAAAATGAGGCTCCTTACCAGTATTTATGACCAACATACAGTCTGAGTGAATCTGACTGTTATTAATGTATACGGTACCAGGTCAAATACAGTACTGTGCAGAAGTCTTAGGCCACACATTAGATTTGTTGTTTGTTGCATGCTAATGACCCTATATAATTATTTCTCAGGTCTATTTATACAATACAATCAGAAAATACGTAATGTGTATACAGTATTTAAAAAAATTGAAAAGAAATCAGAAAGAAACAGCGATACTGGCAACATGGCAAATATAGTGTGACCTCCCTTCCAACTTTGAGCAATAGCAAAACATCTGTTGGCTTCACCCCTTTCTACAGTTCGAAAAAGGCTTGATCAGGAAGGGAAAGGGTAGCAGTCGAGAAACCACTCATTGAGGAGGTCACGTTAAACAGTGATATTTGTTGCAGAAGCAATTTTGGTACTGTGAAAATTTTGTTTTTTTGGGGGGGGGTTGGGGGGGGGCCGGGGGGGGGTGGGGGGGGGGGGCTCTGGGGGGGGGTTGTGGGGGGGGTGGGGGGTGGGTTGGGGGGCTTGGGGTGGTTCGGGGGAGGGGGTGTGGTGGCCTCGTGGTGTTGGGTCTGTGTGGTTGGATGCGGTGGCGGGGCTTCGGGGGCGCGGTTGTTGTGGGGTTTTGTTTGATTGTTTGGGGTTTTGTTTGTGTTTTTATTTGTTGTGTTTTTTTGGGTTTTTTTTTTTTTTTTTTTTTTTTTTTTTTTTATCTGTTTCTTTTTTTTTTTTTTTTCTTGTTTGTCTTTTTTTTTTTGTTTGGGTTTGTTTTTTTTTTTTTTTTTTGGGGGCCGTGGCGGGCGGGGGGGGGGGGGGGGCGGTCCGCGGGGGGGTCCCGGGTTGGGGCCGGGGGGTTACGGCGGGGGGGGGGGGGCCTGTCCAGGGGGGGACGGAAAAAGGGGGGGGGGGGGGGGGGGGGGCCGTAGCCGGTTGGGGGTGGACCGGCGGTAAGGAGGTCTGCGGGGGGTGGGGGGAGGGGAGGGGGGGGGGGGTCGCGGGGCGCGGGGCGGTGGTGGTGGGGTGGGGAAGTATCGTTTTGTTTTTTTTGGTGTGTACATGTTTTCTATTTGTATCTTCATAAAGAGACTGAGAAATAATTATATTTGGTTAACTAAGACTATCTAAGACTTTTGCACAGCACTGTATGTGAACACCAGCTGAGTAACTGGATAACATTAGCAGTGATGATATGAACAGTTACAGACTACAGACTTTGCTGATTTTCTCAGGATGGAAATAAATGTAATTGTGTCGTAGTTGCACTCAAATTAACTTCTCAACACACATTTGTATAAAGACAATACTTCATTTATTAACTTAATTTTGTTAAACAATATATTCAAAATTGTACTTTTTTAAGACACATTTTTACACAACTTTATGTAACCTCATAAATAAAATGTAGTCTAGAATTATTTGAACTTGGAGTGCATTGATATTTGTACAAGGCTAGCACAGGTGACTAACTTGCAAAATCCTGATGTTTGGGCTCTGAAAAAGTCACGGTTCTTTCAGCACTGAGTGATCTTAGGTTTGATTGCAGGTGAATGTGGAATAGTGTTGGCATCTCTGATCTCTTCCACCTCACCACCTACATCTTTCCATTTTCCACATTTCATTAGCATACGCTTGGTAAAAAATCTTTCAATCCACGGCATGGGTTAAAAGCTTAGGCGGGAACAGGGTTTAAGCAGAGCAGCCTGCTAAACTTATCCTGGGTTGTACCAACTCGACTCAATTTTACATACAGTGGCTGATGCTACATGGAATGGAAATGTAGTCATTCAAAACTGAAGTCATATTAAATACTGTAGTAATGTGGCAATTCCACAGTATTCACGGTTTCCACTGGTGATGGGTATGGGAAAGGACTTCACGATACGATTATATCACGATAACCTTTAACATTAACATTTACAGGATTTAGCAGACGCCCTTATCCAGAGCGACTTACAATTAATACAGTCTTACAATCCAAGCAATTGTGGGTTAAGGGCCTTGCTCAAGGACCCAACAGTGGCAGCTTGGCAGAGGTGGGATTTGAACCCTGGACCTTTTGGTCCATAGTCCAGTACCTTAACCGCTAGGCTACCACAGACGATACATTGCGATACGATGCATGTTACGATATTCCACATAGTTCACTGAAAATATAAAAACAGCTGGAATACAAGTTAATGGTGTACGATCTGAGTCGTCTTAATAGATCACATCACATTGATCATTCAGCGGATGAGTCAAGTCAAAACCCTGTACTGCACCATCTACAGGAGCGGAGATTGTAGCTCACACCCCATTTAAAATGTTTTTTTCCTTCAAATAAATCAATATTTTGAGCTGAAAGTTGATGTATTATTGCTGTATCGATTGAACTGCTCACTTCTTTGGTATGAATTTTTCTGGTAGCTTTGAGTTAGTGAATTGCACAAGGACTTTTTTTTGCTGAACATGCTTGTGTTATTGTGTCCTAGAAATGACAGTGATACTGTTGTTACTACCGGTAGCTAGCAATCCCTCAGAAATCGCATCATAAAAGGTGTTTTAGTGGAAAAAACGAAATTTTTATTTAATTAAAGAATAGGGAGAGATTTATTTGAGCCAGCTGGCTATTGAGTCCGATTTTTACAGAAGATAAAAACAGATGTGGATTTTTAACGTAGTGTTACCTTCACACCAAAAGTACTATGTATTTTGTTAAACACTAAAAAATCTCTGCCCACTTTTAGTCTGTAATTTCCCTTCTCTTAATGTGTCACCAGAAAACAAAGAACCCGAGAGCAAAGATTAGTGCAGGAAAAACTATAGTTTTGCTTTTGTTGGGATGACCAGACTAGAATGCACTAGATAAAATGAGAAAAACTGTTCCATCCAGTCACTGTTGAGCTTTATCACCATCATTCTCCAGCCTTTCAGTATATATTCCATTAGATCTTTTCTTTAATATCCAGTTTTTTAGGTCAGGCATGTGCTCGTCCTATAAGCTCTTGCGCTCTGCGTGCTTACCAGGATGAAGCTGTTCTGCCTGGACAAACGAGCTCTGATTGGTCAGCCTGATTTTAAACGCATCCGAACTAACGCAAGAAGAGAGAAAGAAATTAGAACAGGCTCAGATTTTATTAAACATTTTACACAACGTCGCAAGTCCGTAAAGTTTTCGGACTCGGTGTGAAGGACGGCTTAATATTTTCACGCGTTCTTTTTCAAAAGCTGACGGGCGTTATTTTAGTCTGTAAAAATTGGATCGGGTGTGAAAAGACCTTAAGTGTTTATGGATATGAATTGAGTCCTGTGCTGAAGTCCTGTCAGTGTCTCATTTTAGCAGGTTGGCTAATGCTTACGGTTAATATTATAAAACACTTATAACTATGATCTACAAATTTCCCTTGAAAATCATATTTTAACTGCATGACCTTAGTAGCGTTACGTTCTGTGAAAACAGGACATTGATCAAATGGTCTTGATCAGGTCGGATTTTTTCAAAAGTAAAAAATGGCAAACACATATATGAGTCAGAGATGAGATCGCCTGTGAAAAAAACACAAATGGAACGCTACCCATCTACACAGCAGCCGAAGCTTGAACTGTTCTACAGGTCACTCCGTCCAGGGAATACACAACACTATGGTTCTTAAATTACAAGCACGCATTAATACCACACTGTAGAATAGAATATACACATAAATAAACATACCTCTATCGATGATGTATGCTTTTTAGCTGCATATGTCCTGCATAGCCATAGCCATCCTGGCCCCTTTTCGTCTTCCAAAGAAGACCTGCTCAATTACAGCCTGCTGTGCTCAACCTATTTATGCCCTCATGTGTCCTGGTGTCACTCTGTTGTCTGGCATTTCACCTCACCACAACCCTGTTTTCTCCTTGCTTCCCGGTTCTGGTTTGTTCTCCCTTTTCTGTTCTTTGTCTCTGTAGCTCTGCTGTTCTGTGTTTTTGTGTCTTGTGTGATCCATGTTTTATGTTAGCATAGCACTTTGTTGTTAGCACTGTGGGTGTGTATTAGCACTATCTGATTGTTTAGCACTTCCTGCTGCTAGCTACCTGTTTGTTGGTGTAACCCACTGTCCAGTCTTGTTTCCGCTTTGTCTGTTAGCTGTTAGCAGTGTGTCTTGTCTAGTTAGCCATTTGCCTTCGTTGTACAAGCATAGTCTGTTTATGTTAGCATTAGCCGTTTGTCTAGCTCTGTGTGGTTGTACGCAAGTTTGGATTTGCACTGTCTGCTTCTGTGTCAGTGTTGTCTGTTCGCTCTGTGTTTTCCCCTTGTCCACCTCGTTTATACCTGTGCACTGTCCATAAACCTTAAACACTTGCGAGTTCGTCTGCCCCGTCTCCCTTCTGTTTTCCCACTTTTCCCTTGCGTTACAATACCTCGCTGGCTGCACACAACCAAAAGGGAATGAGTGCAGTTGAAGACGCACTAATACCCGGAATAGGCGATGCAGTATCACCTTATGAACATTTTAAAACCTTTAAGTAGGTAAATCCAGTACAGGAAGTCAAAGCACAGTCCATAACGAAGCTCCTACTTATGCGTGTAGTTGACACAAAGAAACTACATTTTGAAAATGCAAACAAAACCTCAAAGTATGACTTACATAAAATTGATGGCAGTAAAAATACACACGCTGTTTATGCAACACCGTCCAGAGTTGAGACAGATTATGATTTTAATCCTATTCTGATTTGTCATAATTAAGACCTCGTTTGCTAAAGCGAACAGACGTTGATCGGATGGTTTTCAAACGCCACTTGCGCGTAGAAGTAACAAGTATGAAACGTACCGAGCTAAATTTGGTCTCAGTCATTTCACTTGCTCCACAATTATATGCACCCTGAAAGAAATCGAACCTTTGAAAAGAAGTACAATTGTTCAAAGAAACCAACAAATCTAAACAATTGCTTACAGTACCATACATGGGTGCTAATAATTGTGACATGCCATTTTTATTAGTCCATATCATTGCCTAGCAACAGTATTCTCATGACTTGTATTGTGTGTCCCACATGTCCAAATAACATACTCACAAGATCCACACACTGTCACTGGTGTCATTGTTTGGTGGTACGGCTTCCATTTCCATCTTTTTTTTCTTTTTTTTCCTTTATAAACCGTCCATGTTTTCTGTTGCTTTTTGTTTCAAACTTGTGACCCCCATCCCATTTTCATGCTGTTGTTTTGCAGTACTTAGTTTTGCCCCCATCCTTAGGATGTGCGTTTTAGCCTTAGAGGCTACGTCGACTTCTTTTCTATTGTAATGCTGCTTTAGCTTGAACCCGCAGCAGTTGCTTCAAGTGATGGTGTTTCTCATGGTTGTGTTGAGCTTGCTTTTTTGTTTCGTTTGCTTATTTCCCCGTATGTCATATTTTTTTGTTGTGTTGTGTTCTCTCATCCAGATGCCCCCACCACCACCCCTATACCCACAACAGCCACCACCACCATGTACACCACCACATCCCTCCCAGGCATCACTCAAGGTACAGTATGACCTCCAGCCGCCACTCGCCCACCAGCTCGTGTGTGTTAGAGAGAGAGAGAGAGAGAGAGCGAGAGCGAGAGCGCCTGTCTGTAGCTCGTCTGTCCTGATAAGATCCTCGTGCTGATAATGACCAGCTACCGCTCTCATGTATGACCGTACCAGTGTTGCTCCGCCAGGGCACCAGTGCCGCGCGTCATGGCCAAGAACCGTCCCGTTGCTCTCAAATTTTAGCCGAGCTTGCTTCTTTAGCTGGCTAATCTTATCAGGATCTGGAGCTGTATCCCAGCCAGTGTACTGGCAGGATTACAGAACCCCTTTGTGTTTGCTGAGGGGTGACAATAACGGCCTTGACTGGCTAGGCATAGATACAGGCTCCTACTCATTTTATAGACGGGTTTTAATTCTGGCTCGCTTAATGTTGATTTTAATCAGGTATAGTGGTTTTAATGAATAAGCAGCCTCTATGTTCCTAATCTGATTTTTAGCTTTGGATGGGAGAGTCGTTCAGGATTAGACAAACAAGCTCAAGCTTGGTTTTCAAGCGCAGTGTATTTTTATAGCACCTTTTATTAACAGATTTTATTACTAAGCAGCCTACAAAAACAAGTGTAGACCCCGATTAATCAGCCAAAGGCAAGGAAAATCTCAGAAAAGAAAGTAACCTCGAGAGGAAACACAGTGGGAGTCTAGCTCACCATCTGGGTGGCGTCCAGTGACATCTACCTGCACAACAAGTGCAACCCTAAACGCCACCCCCTGTCCCCATCTCTGATAACATCACCTGGATTTAACTAAGCAAATAGTTAAACAGTTAAAAAAATAGCCTCCCATCAGATAAATACAATTCAGTGAGTAGCTTCTCATTTTTTAAACAACCTTTTCGAAAAACGCATCCTGTGGTTATGGAAAAAAGGTTCATCTGTTTCAGAAGAGTCAAACTGTGAAAGAGTGGTTCAGGGAGCATGAGCCATCATTTTCACACATTGGCCACTATAGAGTCCAGACCTGAACCGTATTGAGAATCTTTGGGATGTGCTGGAGGAGACTTTGTGCAGTGGAACAAATCTCCTATCAGTACAAGATCTTGGGGGGGAAAAATGAATGACACTCTAGACAGAAATAAATGTTGTGACATTGTAGAAGCTTGTGGAAACGATGCCACAGCGATAGATACATACACACACATATCTATATATGTGTGTATATATATATATATATATATATATATATATATACATACATAGTGGTGTGAAAAAGTGTTCCTGATTACCTTTTTGTTGTATGTTCACTTAAGTGTTTTGGAACATTGAACCAATTTAGATATTAGTCAAAGACAACGCAAGTAAACACAAAATGCAGTTTTTAAATAAAGGTGTTTATTATTAAGGGAGAAAAAAATCCAAACCTACATGGCCCTGTGTGAAAAAGTGATTTCCCCCTTCTTGTTAAAACTTAACTATGGTTTATCACACCTGAGTTCACTGTCTGTAGCCACACCCAGGCCTGATTATTGCCACACCTGTTCTCAATCAGGACATCACTTAAATAGGACCTGCCTGACAAAGTGAAATCTTAAAAGCTGCACATCATGCCGAGATGCAAAGAAATTCAGGAACAATTGAGAAAGAAAGTAACTGAGATCTATCAGTCTGGAAAGGGTTATAAAGCCATTTCTAAAGCTTTGGGACTCCAGCGAACCACAGTGACAGCCATTATCCACAAATGGCAAAGACATGGAACAGTGGTGAACCTTCCCAGGAGTGGCCGATCGACCGAAATTACCCCAAGAGTGCAGCACCGACTCATCCAAGAGGTCACAAAGACCCCGCAACAACATCCAAAGAATATTTTTACTTTTGTGGTCTTTGACTAATATTTAAATTGGTTTGATGTTCTGAAACACTTAAGTGTGATGCACTTTTTCACATCACTGTGTGTACAGTCGTATGAAAAAGTTTGGGCACCCCTGATAATTTTCATGATTTTTCTTTATAAATCATTGGTTGTCCAGCTCAGCAATTTCAGGTAAATATATCATATAGCAGATGAACACGTGATATTTGAGAAGTGAAAATTAAGTTTATGAGGTTTTTTAAGAAAAGTGCTGCAGTAGTAATTATTCAAAACAAAATTAGGCAGGTGAATCAATTTGGCATCCCTTGTCATTTGAATACCTTAGCACTAATTATTGGAACACAAAATTTGTTTTGTAAGCTCATTGACCCTTGATCTACATACACAAGTGAATCCAACTATGAGAAAGTGTTAAGGTGGCCAATTGGAAGTTTTTCTCCTCTTTGCATCTTCTCTGAAGAGTGGTAACATGGGAGCCTCAAAACAACTCTCAAATGGCCTGAAAACAAAGGTTGTTCAACATCATGGTTCAGGGAAAGGGAAAGGCTCTCTCAGAGATTTCAGCTGTCAGTTTCCACTGTGAGGAACATAGTGAGGCAATGGAAGACCACAGACACAGTTCTAGTTAAGGAACTCCCGAAGTGGCAGACCAAGAAGAATCTCAGATAGGCAGAGGCGAAGGATGGTGAGAACAGTCATAGTCAAGCCACAGACCACCTTCAAAGACCTACAACCTCATCTTGCTGCAGATGGTGTCACTAATCATCGTTCAACTATACAGCACACTTTGCACAAGGAGAGGCTGTATGGGAGAGTAATGCAGAAGAAGCCTTTTCTGCAGACACGCCACAGTCACTTGAGGTGTGCTACAGCACATTTGGACAATCCAGCTTCATTTTGGAATAAAGTGCTGTGTACTGATGAAACTAAAATTGAGTTATTTGGACATAACAAGGAGCGGCACACATCCCAAGACAAACATTTGCTACCCACAGTAAAATTTGGTAGCGGTTCCATCAGGCTGCGGGACTGTGTGGCCAGTGCAGGTACTAGGAATCTTGTTAAAGTTGAGGATCGCATATTCCAGTTAATATCTCCAGATTCTTGAGAACAATGTTCAAGAATCAGTGACAAAGTTGCACCGAGGCCAACGACCCAAAACCCTGCTCAAAATCTACTAAGGCATTCATGCAGAGGAACCAGTACAACATTCTGGAATGGCCATCTCAGTCCCTAGACAAATGTGAGCTGTCCATGCTCGGAAACCATCAAACCTGACTGAACTGGAGATGTTTCTAAAGAAGAATGGTCCAAAGCACCTTCAACCAGAATCCAGACTGGAAGCTGTAGGAAGCGTTTAGCGGCTGTTATTTCTACAAAAGGAGGATCTACTAAATATTGATGTCATTTTTCTGCTGGGGTGCCCAAATTTATGCACCTGCCTAATTTTGTTTGAATAATTACTGCACACTTTCTGTAAATCCTATACACTTCATTTCACTTCTCAAATATCACTGTGTTCATCTGCTATATGATATATTTAACTCAAGTTGCTGATCTGAACAACCAATGATTTATAAACTAAAATCATGAAAATTATCAGGGGTGCCCAAACTTTTTCATATGACTGTATGTATATATATATATAGTTTACGCTATATATATTTTTACACTAAAGTCAACTTACGATGGTTTTGTGGTAAATCGTATACCAGGGAATAATTGTACAGCATTTTACTGATCACAAAGTCCTGAAGAATGTCAGCCACTCGTCATTTGTTTGGCACTCGGCACACTTGCTAGAATTTGTGTCGAGTTTTCAGCTTGAGTTGAGGCGCCTGACTCGTATACCTTTTCGAGATGAAACAATAGCTGTCTCTGCTAAAATCGCTGTAAACTTTCTTGTTTTTTTTTTTGTTTTTTTTACTTTTATATATGGTCTTCGTGCAAACACTGTAAGTCACTGTGGGTCCTAAAGAAGGTTAGTGATAACAGCCAACCAAAATAAATTGTTGGTGAGAAAGACAATAGCACTTAAAAAGAGATACTAGTGACACATATGAGTGGTATGTAGTAAGTAGAGTTATTTTTTATATATATACGTCTGCCTAAGTTTAATTCATAACTTCATCCAGCCATGTGTTTCGATGCAAACCAAACAATTGTTGCTTTAAAAGCTTTCGCGTCATAAGCAAAGGTCTAAGTCGACTCGTTTCCATATTGTCTGTCTCTTCCCGGAGTCGCTGAGTAATATGAATGGTCGTGTGAATCTCCTGCGCCGACGCCATTTAGCCTCACGGATCGCCGGCTCTCATTCTCAAAGAATATGAGCGACCTAATAATGCTTTCGATAATAGAAAGCAAATTCAATGTTGCTGCTGGCTCCAAACTCTAAAATAGCCACTGATGTGATTTTCTGCCTATAACAATTATGGTTCTGAAAGCGACCAAGTTAGATCATTTCGCTCTCCATTCTCAGCGTTCCTCAGGGCAATTCTTTATATTACACAGAACACGGCTCGCCGTGGCAGAGGCGAGGGGCGCACACTTTTTTGTGTGTACTTTTTGAGCTGAAGCAGAACAGCCCTCAGCTACGAGTGCAATCACGGACTCGGCCTGACTCGTACCGATGATTTGAGAGAATCTGTAAAAGCGTAAAAATGAATCGGGCTTGATTAGCCTGCATGATTGCACTTAATGAAGGCACCGGTGACGCACGCTGATTAGACACACCCTCATCTCGGCGGTAACAAAGCCACCGTCGAACAATCTCGCAAACATCGCTACCTTAATCCAGAAATCATGCTAGAAACAAACAGAAAGAAGATTAGTATTATTATTGGGGCAGATTAGTTAATAGTGATATGGAGTTACACTCACAGTGCAATGTGGGGGTTTTTTAGTGGCTGATGCTGATTTGTAAAGATCAGGGTGATCGATGGCCGATTTATAATGCCGATATGACAATTTTTTTTTTTTTTTTTTTCAACATGTATTTAAGCTATGAATGCACTGTCCCTGTTTGCTCTGTGTTTTTTATACATAAAAAAACTAAATGTGTTATTGCTCTTCACTACGATATTTATTACCAGATAACAATATCACATTCTTTGTGGGGAAAAAAAAGAAATACTTGCAAAAAAAAAAAAATAATGTCAGAGCAGTGTACATGGTAGCAGCATCTTTTTGTTTTTAATCCCAGTTCCAGTTAAAACCAGTACCGTATTTTTTTGGACCATAAAGCGCACCGGATTATAAGACGCGATATCAACGATCGCCTGCTAACGGGTATATTTCCATACATAAAGGGCACCGGGTTATAAGGCGCATAAATGAAACAAAACTCTTAAGTTCCGTCGGAAGCTCAGTTTGGTCTTTACCTGGCGCAGGGCGTCTTCTTGCTTCCTCCACTTCCGTACCATTGATTCGTTAATGTTGAATTCTCTCGCAGCTGCTCTATGTCCATGTTGTACTGCGTGACTGATAGCGCTGAGTTTGAAATCCGCTTCGAAAATAAATAAATGAATGAATGCACGTACCCTAATGCTGAAGCACATACCGTATTACTCCGCGATGCTGCGCACTATGGTTGCCGTAAGCTTCGTAACCTACCAAAGACCGTGCTAAAACATTTTGACAGATTTATGAGCGCCGTGTACCATCTACAATCGGTTCTAGGTCAGAAAGCACAACCAGAATTAATTCATACATTAGATGCACCGCATTTTAAGGCGCACTGTCGATTTTTGAGAAAGTTAAAGGATTTTAAGTGCGCCCTCATGGTCCGAAAAAATACGGTAAGGTAAGTTATAATTCTGGAAAAAACAGAGTTTGCATGTTGTTTTTGTAATTAATGAGGCGTTCCGCCCTCACTGAATCAGTTAGTCTTGTTTGTGTTTGACGGTTTTTGAATATCAGCTTCCATTAATCGGTATCACTAGTTGCCAACAGATCGTCTCATAGACCACCCACCTATAGAAGGCTTCTTATGCAAAGCGTTAGCTTTCTGATACATCCCATTATACCTGTGCATATCACTAGCCAGAGCTGCCCGCGACTTGGCATAAAGTCCTGATTCTTTTATCCGTTTAAGGGATGCGTATCGATCCAGAAACACCAAATGAAATTTATCAGTGCAGCGAGGGTGGAGGCCACTTGGAGATTAATACTTTTGGATAACTGGGCTATGAGAGAAAGAGAAATGGAATGGGCCTATCTGCACTTTTAAAAAAAGCTATAAAGCCTTACAGAAGGCTAAGTGCTCTGCAGCTTCGGAGGTGAAATTTAGAGATGACTCTCTTAAATTGCCATTCGGACCAGAAAAAAATTGGCTACATGGCGAGAGGGCTTTGCTGGCACCAATGTTGGGGCCAATGCATTCATGCTATTTGTGTAGCCAAATTTTCCCACTGCTAAACACAGCTTCAGAAATGGATGTTTATTGCTTTTTGGGAGGGGCTTGGTTTTTTTCGTCCGAAGGCATTTGCAAACTCATTTAAGAATATACATTACCTGTTTAGTGCAGCCCTTTTTCCATTTTTACCGACGTCATTTGTATCACACTGCCTAATTTCTAGGTCGGGCCACGATTGAGAGCAATAAGGAGGAATCAGGCCCGTTCTCTTTTCCCGGTTCGTCTCGCGCCATTCACGTCCCTCTCTCGGAATGCGAGAATGGGGGCTGGACTGCTGGACCTCGACAATTGTTCTGTCAAAAAACACAAGGTATCCTTAAAGCGTCCTTAAACCAGCACCTTGTTGGATGGCTGGAACGGGTTGTGGAGAGGGGGGAAAGAAAAAAAAACAATGCGAGCCCAAACAATGGAATGCAGATAAAGTTCATAATTGGGATGCGCTCCCTCATATAATAAAAACAAAGTCGATTAATTCTGCACATGCCAGCCTTTTTTAATGATGGAAAGCCATAAAGCAGATGCACAGCAAACAATTTATTTCAGCCTTCAAAAAAAATGAAGGGTGGGAAGGGATTTAAACGGCATAAACACCATCTGCTAAACTGATTTTGGAGTCGAATAAATGAATTGCCCCCCACACAGGCGCTCGCATGCGAGGTAGAGGTCCATTTCTCTCGCCGTTTGATTTCTGCAGCGGATTAGCACGTGGACAGAGAAGGATGGCTCATTGGCAAAGAAAGGGCTAATTCGCTAAAGGTCAATTGCATTACCAGCAGGAAAACAACGACTGCAGTGCTGTGATACACACGGAACACAGAGCGTCCCCTGCAATTTACTGCACTTAGCATCATGCAAACACTGAAACGCTTCCAATTCGTCTTTTATATAGAGCTATATCATTACGGCGGCCATGATTGCACGCTATGATGGCTAAGCCGAGGTGGGAGTCATAAACGCAGACTGCTGGTAATCAGCTCGCCAAGTGTGAATCTGCCAGGCGTCTTGGCCTGAGTATAGACACGGCGACGCACAAACTCGCTTAACGGAGACACCCGGCTTTGTTTTTATCGCGCATCGGCGCTCGACAAAGCTTCCATTCAGACAGATAATTGCAGCAGTGATTACTGTTCTTCAGTACAGGATTTAACTTACATTTACGCTCCAAGATGTTTGCTCCAAATTTCTGTCGGCTTAGAGGAAATCTAAATGTACATGTTGCTTTGCTGTAGGCACATTAGGCACTTCAGTCTTTGCTGTAGTCCTTATCCTAAATCCTCTGTCACATTTCAGTGAATAAGTCCTCACAAAGAAGTTATTATACAGCACTGTTTAAGGCTGATAGCTTGTAATTTCCTTTTTACTGCCTTTTTTGTTTGGCCAATCATTGCAGCTACAGTTATGCTAATTTTGCACTAGAGTTTTTCACTCTGTTAGCACCAAGCTAACACTAATAGCTATGGCTAACATGCAGCTTGAGAACTCATTTTTCCTCGCCGTGTGTGACGAGATTTAAATTCCCAAAATGGAGTTAAAGGGGACAAGCAGTGTGCTTTAGGCGTTTGTTTGACTATTCTGTCATAGCTAGCGAGCTACGCTAACTCTACAGCCCTACATACAAAGAAGCACAAAGGTCAAATGTTAGGAGTGTCTAATCCAGTCTCCTGACTAAGGCTGGATGGTTTACTGTTCAATTCCATTCTCTTTACTTTGAATTTTTACCAATATCGGAACCATACTTGAGTTTTGAGTATCTGCTATTTTGGAGGCTGAACTGAAGGTCGTGTTTTCATACGTAATATAGTACAGTAGTAATATAGCACAGTTTTACACAAATGTGGTAGTCTGATTAGTGGCTAATTAATATTACAAGTCTCTTTGGAGCACCGTTACCACAGCAGGGTAACAGAGTGTAAAAAGAACATGTACAACATGTGCAAAAGTCTTAGGCCACCATTAGATTAGATATACTATTGTTTTACCATTGGTCTAATGACCATATGTCATTATTTCTCAGTTTTTTGAAAGTTGTATCCATTACTAAAGCAAAAAAGCTTCTATAAGCCACAGTGGAAGTATTTAGTGTGACCTCCCCTTACACTAAGCAAAAGCAGCATCTGTGTGCTTGATCAGGATGCCAAGTTGACCCTTGTACAGTCCAAATAAGCGTGGTAAGGAATGGACTTTTTGAAAGGGTAGCAAAAACACACAACGGCTGGAATGAAGATCAGTGGAACAGCATTTTTAAAATGTTTGCATCCAGTATTCGACATTATGTATGGTCATTAAAGCATCGCTAAAACAACAAACCTACAAACAAAACACTAAAATGTGTTGCGACCTCAGCTTGACAGTTTAGTAAATGGCTAAATCTGCAGCACCTTCAGCTCAGAAGATTTGTTCCAGCTGTTAGACAAGGCTCTACTTGCAATGTGAGGGTTGGGTGGTGCAGTTACCAAACCCTACCATGGACTAGCACCAAATCTAGGGTGTCCCGATTGCTCCCAGTGAATTCCAGGATAGACTCTGGACCCCCTGCAACTCTGACCAGGATAAGTGATGGGGAAATTGGACGGAATGCTTTTAAAATGGATAAAATGCCTTTTTAAGTCACAGATACAGTGGGTAATGACGGTGTACTGTGTTTATGCTACCAAAGATTCTGCGCATGTATTCAATTTGAACCTAAGGGAAATCACTGCACAGGAAGCACCGAGCATCAAGACATATTGTAGTGCTCACGGATATTTAGTTGATTTACACCGACTGGCTTGTTCACTGCAATGCTCAGGGCTCTGTGCTCGCGCAGGTGTAAGTGTAGCCTAGTGCTATAACAGCTTCTATATGTAGTTGGACGTAAGCCAGCGTTATCCTCGCTGCCATTTTCGCCCAGTTGCTAATTGCATGATCAGGAATGAATGCACCTGTGCTGATGCAGGTGAAGAGACAAAGCAGGATGTTTGACTGGGTGTAGTGAGCATTATCAAGCCTTAGCAGTAAATCTGTATGAAAGCTAACCTGATAGCAGAAAGATGCTTTTCCATATATATGCATTCAGTATTACGTGCTTGTTTTACATTTTTGATACATTTTCATTATCATTTCCAGTGATCATATGTTTTAAGATGCATATAAGTATCAAAAAGATTGTTTTCATCTGTCCCAAGGCCAGTCATCATCTAAGCATAGTGAGTCATATCGCTTTTGTGGCCGAATTTATGTTGAGTCATAGGTGGTGACTCCCAAACGGCTCTTAAAAATGAGAAAATGTTAATGCTACAATTAATGTGACTTTCTAAATCTGGCTGTGATTCTTAACTCCATTTATTTCATATTTATGTCTATATTTTCTCCATCTTTTATAATAGTTTTAATTTATACTGTGTAACAAACTGAGTTGAAGTTATCAAAAGTGGCGCCTTAGGTTTTGACTCAGGTTGGTTATTAAATTCCTTTTTATTTTATTTATTTTTTTAGTTTTAATTTTAAAAAAATTTTTGACACAGGAATAAGCACTGCACATTGTGTACCATTAATGAAGGGATTTTATTTTAGATTGTGCTTTGGTCTTAAAACATGACAACAGGAAAGTAACCTGCTGCATCTTGGCCACTACAGGCAAGCAGAGGTGCAAAGATCTAGATCGTTGGAAATGTTTTATTTAGGGTGCCCATGTTCAAAGTCGGAATTTTTGTTCGAATTAGGGTGCAAAAAAATCAAACGGACCGTTCAATGTCCGAATGCTTCGCATGAATTCCGATAATACTCCCTAAAAAACCGTTCCTCACATGTAATATGATAAAAAGCACGATCTTGTAATCCATTGTGGTGACTTGGTTTGAGTCAGTGTCAGGCTTCACCACTTCAGGTTGATCCTGTACCATTATCCTCTTCTTTTCATCCTTTTTGTCCTGTGATTCCTCACTGCAAGTATTTGCCAAATTTCTCCTGCTCTCCTACTTCAAAACCAGATCCCCGTGCCTTGGTGTGAAGCTTTAGGCTGTTGATTCACACATCGAAGCTGTTTTTTGTTCTTACAGTGTACTCTTTACAGTCTGGCCTTAGTTTGACCCTAAAGATGGTCTTTTGTTGTTTATACTTCCTTTTAGTTCAGCAGCTTTCAGCTCCCTTCAACAAAGTTGTTGTGAATTTGAAGACTGTAATAACTTAAGTGCTCAGTGCAGGAGCACTTTTCCATCTCTTTTTTTTTTTTTCTGTAGGCGTTTATTCCTTTTCCTCTCGCTACACTTTTCGAAAGAGCTGGCAAATGATATCTTTAGGGGTTTTTTTTCCTTTTTGTATTTGCTCT
Organism: Ancistrus triradiatus; assembly: GCA_025084515.1. NCBI lineage: Eukaryota > Metazoa > Chordata > Actinopteri > Siluriformes > Loricariidae > Ancistrus > Ancistrus triradiatus. The sequence continues at coordinate 49,361 of JAJAGP010001188.1, read as the reverse complement.
GGGATCCATAGACTTTTCCCTGTTGCTGCTAACTGTTTAGCCTGCTGGAGATTTGGTAGCTAGGGTGCTCATATTTACAAGGATGACTAATAAACATAATATTAATAATGATAATAACAACAGTAACCTTTAAGCCGCTTTGGTGTTGCAGCAGTTTAATATGTTATCCCACACCACGGGTTCCAGTTCTAGCAGTCCAGGTGTAGCAGTTCAAAGTCAAAGTTGGTTGTGGCTGAGGGAGATGAGGCTAGCAGGGGGATCCTGCCCTGTCAGCCTTCAGCTGGCGTCCCGTCTAAGCCAGCCCCAGCAATCAGGATAAAAAAAAATCCAAGAATTTTGTGTTTAAGGAGTGAATTAGTCCCTAGAACTGTTTGGTGTGAAAGCGGCTTAAAGCTGCACTATTTCAGATGTGCAGGAATGCATCCAATCAGCGTCCGTACGCTTTAAAAACAGTGGCGTTGAGAATACTTGGAAAGAAAAATCTCTCTTGTATATAAACTTCACATCTGATAGACCAGGACAAGCGAACGCTTGTGACGCCTGCTGGCAGAAAAGAGAATCGCAGTCTTGAAGGAAAGTAAACAAACAAGGTGTTGTTCTAATTTCTTTGTCATTTTCGGAAAGGGTTTCAAGTTGTACAAAAGATACAAAGATAAGTCTTACTGTATTGAATTACTGTATTATACAGCACTGCACAAAATCTTTTAATTAATATTGTTTAAAATAAAACACTGCGCAAAGTAGCTAATCTATGTGACTTAACACATCGTCCAGTCTCTGTCTTGTTTCACAGAACATAATGCGGATGTTAAGCTACCTATATAGCGGACGTAAAAGCGAAACAGAAGTGCTCAGGATGCGCTATGCTGATGTAGGAGATCAGTAAACTGTAGGGGAACTACATCATTTAGTGATTTAAATGTCATTAGCAGGACTTTTTTTTTAAATCATGATGCCGTGTGGCAAAAGGGAAACCGATGGGCTGCATGCCGTTTCCGGATTTCCACTTGTAAACCCGATTATTTTATTAGAGGAAATGCATTTTTATTGCTGACAGTTTGACAGAGCTGACACCATGCTGACTGATTAGTGTAGCTAATGATATCCTGTCAACCGCCCGGTCCTGAAATGAAACGGCTGTAATGTTAAATATTTATCTCTTCATTAGGATACTGTTATGACTTTACATGTTGGCTAAATGTTATTCCTTTAGTAAGCGATCTAATTATGTGACTGCTGCCTGAATCCAAATTATTTGTTTGTTTTAGTCACGTTTTAGTATCGGATTTCAAGGTTAGCACTTGTTCTCTCAGCCTGTCAGGTTACTGAACTGTGCAGTGGAATGTGAGGTACCGGTTAGACATTTTCTGTACCATTTGTGTTATTTAAAGCCAGACTGAAATACAGTACTGTGCAAATGTCTTAGGTCACCATTTAGATTGGATGTACCATTGTTTTAGCAAGAACTAATTCATTTATTATTTATATTATACTCTCGCTCAGATGCTGGGCATCCGAGCAGCAGTGCCCTCAGTCCACCAATGGACTACCCATTTTGTTTTGGTTTTTCACTTTCAAAAGAGTATTCACTAATTTACCTAAGTTACTGAACACTTTATTATAAAATAATCTTTGTGTTTGTGATTTTGCCCAACTGTACGTTTACAGCATTTAGCAGATGCCCTTATCCAGAGCGACTTACAATTGATAAAATCTTAGAATCCAAGCAATTGTGGGTTAAGGGCCTTGCTCAAGGACCCAACATGGCAGCTTGGCAGAGGTGGGGTTTGAACCCTGGGTCTTTTGGTCCATAGTCCAGTACCTTAACCGCTAGGCTACTACAGTCATCTTAAACTCCTCAGCTTACGATGGATTTGTCGCAACACCTGTAAATAGGGACTGTGGTAGCCTAGAGGGTAAGGTACTGGACTATGGATCAGAAGGTCCAGGGTTCAAATAGGCCTTAACCCACAATTGCTTGGATTGTAAGATTTTATCAGTTGTAAGTCGCTCTGGATAAGGACGTCTGCTAAATGTTGCAAATTTTCAGAGTGAAATGGGGAGAACTGCTGCTGTATTTTAACACTTATAGCTGCTTTTTCCATAGTTAAATAATTGCAGCTAGTCTGGACAAATGAGAGAATCATTCCGTATTAAATCATGTCGGTGCTAATTCAGTCTTCACTTTATTATTTATGATCTGTCTCTATAGGTGTGTGAGCTAAGCTTTTTTGTGCCTATTCTGCCATGCATTTCTGAATTTCAGCGTGCGCCCTTCCCCTAGGCACTGGCTTCGTGTTCCGTCTCAGTCTCCAGTGGCACACAAAGCTGTTGCAATTAGCCATGGTGCGGTCTGCCTGCTGTCATGTCTGCTGATATCAGCTGCTGATGTCAGCAAGGACACCGGTCTCAGGTGATCCAAGCAGAGACAAAAAGTCGTTCGGGGGACGGGATCGCTGCTGCTCCTCAGCAAGCTTATTGATGGAAGCTTGTGCCACCGGACTTATCAGTAATAGAGTTAGCAAGCTCCCAGGGACCCCTCCCATGATTGAGGGTGTGCAGGACAAGCGGTGGATTGTAATACTTATTTCGGAGCAGGTCCCGTATTAATCCTGTCCCTAAGGATCAGTAAATCCAGTTCGGGTCTCTCACTCGGCCCTCCAGCTTCTCTCTGCCTGTCTGCTCTATAAAGAGTGATTTAATGGAACTTTTACCATGTGAAGCATTCTCAGTCTTTTAAATGTCACATCATAAGTTAAGGATGTAAATTTTTATTTTGGTACCACCCCCTTGATCTTGAGGTGTTGTGCTTGAACTCTTTCACTCTGCTTTCAGACATGGCAATGGACTGTGTTGCCAGTGTTTGAAATTTGGTTTCATTTCAGTTAGTTCTTCATATGCCGTTTCTATTAGTCTGCAATTTTTTTCCACAGATAGTTGCAATCGGTTCATTTATTTAATTTGTAATTGACGTACAGTACTGTGCAGAAGTCTAGGGTTAAGATTAGGGCTAGATGATTAGATACACCATTGTTTTAGCAATGGTAAAATTACCATATGTGATGTCTTTGTTTCTTTATTAGAATAGATAATACAGGAACTTTGTATGCAATATTAAAAACAGAAAAGAAAATAAGAGAAAAACAGCTTCTACAGGCTGGAGGGGCAAGTACTTAGTGTGATCTCACCTTACACTTGAGCCATAGCAGCATCTGGCAGCTTCATCGGGGTGCCAAGTCGACCCTTCTACCGTCTGAAGAAGCTTTACCAAGCCAAGAAACCAGTTTTTCAGAAGGGGAACAGGGTGAAAATGACAAAATATGCCAAAGCTCAGAAAGACTGGAATAAAGATCAGTATAAAAGAGTGTTAAGGAGTGAAAAGTCCAAGTTTGGGTCCAGATTTTTGGGTCCAGTCATCCATCATATGTCATATATGGTCATTATACCATTACTAAAACAAATCTAATGGTGGCCTAATAGTTTTGGATTTTTTAGGAGCTTTAGTTCTGTTAATGAAGCTTTTTGTAATAGCAGAATTTATGATTAGGAATCAGGTTTGCTCGAATGCTATAAAATAAGAATAATAAATTCCACACTGGTCTCAAGCTAAATGATGTTAACTAATTCAAATAAATTACAAGAAATGATTTAGCTTTGGATGTGATATTTCTAGTTTTTATTTACTTTTGCTGTGCACTTATGTATTTTGTGACTGAACCTGAATCAATGCAGTGGATCGATACACAGTAGTAACATCTCTCTTAACACTCTTAAGAGCTTCTCATGTTTTGTATTCTGAAAATATGTTTTTCACTATGGGTTGCACTCAAAGTGAATCTCCTCATAAACTCCACTGGACTAGAAATGATGATAAGACACTTAATCCTTCACATGCTGATGCAGGTTTTTAGTTTGTCCCGTGTACCTGCTTAACACTAGTGTTCAAACTTTTGGCAACAAAGTTACTCTTTTTTTTTTTTTTTCTCACATCACAGGACGTGTGTAATCTTTGTCTGCTCTGAGGTGCTCGGAGTTTGTCAAAATACAACTTGCACATGTTAGATAAAATAACACACTTCATAAAATTACTTAAGTTATTTAGAAGTTTGGTTGATTTTAGATAAATGTTTAGCTGTCTTAAAGAGAAAAGGAGCGAACATGAAAAAAGGAAACAAACAATAAATGGAACTCAAAAGAAAAGGAAAAAGCCATCATTTATGTTCATTTTTATTAATAAAGATTTGCAATGAATCACTTTATTCTTTTGTTCTTTGTGTGGGCTGGGGGAAAAGCTTTTCTTAGATACTCATATGGGGGGCTCCAAGGGAAAAAGGTTGGGAGCCACTGTTCTAGACCATTTGAAGTGGGGGCAGTTACCTTCTACATAAATGTGCAGTGTGGCCATGTGTTCATTCAGGGTGGCCATAGGGTGGCAAGCTTGTTTTCACAGGGGCACTGGCCCCTCCTGGACTCCCAAAACTGCCACTGTAAATACATCTTCCACTTGTGTTCTTGGGTGAGCACTAGAATGGAAGACTTAATCCGTGAGACAAACTCTGAATTGAGTTGCTTGTCATGCTATTGTATAGTTTATGAACATTAAGTTTAAAATAGAGGTCACGTATGAGGCGCGTGCTGCTCTCGGTTTGTTCTTTTGAGATGTTAGACAAGACATAGCACCCTCCTAGATCTTCCACTCACTCAGCGTTGTGTTTTCATGCTGAGAAGCGACTGTATTTTGAGCTTCGGCGGTGATGCGCTGACGAGCCGCGTCGCTTGACTCGCTTCTTTGATTGGTGAGCAGACACCTTTCACTCATCCTCTGCGTTTGATCTCACAAAGTAGCGAACGCGTGCCGGTCTCATCTCGCCCAACATGGTGCGCTCCGGATGCTAAGCATCCGCCACACCTCTGCACTCTGCCCAGCTCCCATCGGCACGGCGTCGAAAGGTAACCCAACCTGACGTCCATCAAGACGCCTCAGCCTAATGTTAACGGAGTGAAAGCAGTCAGCGTTCAGTTACGATTCGAGGCCGAAGTTTCTGGTGTTGCGACCACGGCTGTCATCCCTAATGTTTTTCCGCCCCATAACAAGCATCTCTGCATTGCAGAGGAGCTCTCCCGGTGCATTTGAAGTGTTTTGTGCCCTAAGGTAGTGCGCTCGGATGAGGGCTGCCGCTGCTCGGCGCGTGCCTCGACGTTTCAGAGTAAGATCATTAACACGTGGCAGGAGGAAAAGCAGGGCTCAGATGCAAGTGAGCAGTCGCTAAAAGTACAATGGAAGCTGAAAATAAGATGATGACTGTCACCGAGTGACTAATACGTGAGCCTGCGACCTACGTTATTACGTACGATAAGCAATATGGCATCAGTTCAGAGGCTGTAGGTAGATAGTGAGTGTAGCCCATTTGATATATAGGTAGGTGCCATCTGATACGAAAATGCAACAGAGATACCATTGAAAACACAAGTGGAACACTACCATCTACACAGCGTCCAAAGCCTAAACACTCCATCCAGGAAATACACAACATGGTTCTTCAGTTACAAGCACACACTGACACACAATGTAGAACCGAAATATAAACATGTATGATGGAATATAAACTCGCTGGCTGCACATAACCAAGAGGGAATGAGTCTCCTTGAAGATGTATGTATGTATGTATGTATAAAAAACAATGGATAGAATTAATGTTGTTGCTATATTCAGGCGACTGTTGTGATTATGATTAAGTTTGAGAGAAGAAGGGAAACAGAATCATCACCATCATTTACTTCCAAAAGTAGCATTGCCTTAGTTTGACTAAGACTATAAAATAATAATAATGAATAATAGTTGTAGGCTATATATTAATTAGTTATATTTCACAAAAAAAATTAGATGAAAAATAATAGTATTTATTAATATGTCACATATAAAGAATGATGAGTGTAAAGTGATTTACAAACTCATTTTAAATGTTCCAATTTAAAATTTTTATTCTTGTATCTTAATCTGGTCTCGGTCTCGGTCTTGGTCTTGACTCGAACTTGGCTCTAGCGGTCCTAGTGGTGACACTTTTGAAAGCAGTGACACTTAAAAGTATGGCACATCTTACTAGTCATGCATTTGAAAGCCACAGTAATTCGGTAATTCTGCGGCACCTGACCCAGTCCTACCATCAATATTCCTGTTACTTCTGCTCTGAGAATTTACTCCATCCAAAGCGTATCTGACTTGTGGTCAAACGATGATCCTATTCCACTTGGCTGTTTTAGAAAATGGCTCGAAATTGTATTGCTCCATGAAGGGAATGTTGGCCTACAAAATGCACCTGTATCGGAGGTGTTCTTCAGCTCTTTGTGTATACGTTTGTAAATGTGTGTTGTTGCTTCGTGTTTGTTCGGCGCCCTCGGTCCCTCAGTTCAAAAGTGCTGCTCTATTTTCCTAGAAACAAACGAGTCCAGAGTGGGTCGTAACTGTGCTGCCTGTTGGGTGGCGATGCTCTATTTACTTTGATGTATGATGTTGTATTTGTATTCCAGTTGGTTAACCTTAGTGCTCTTGTTTTATTTTTTTGTTCTCTCTCTCTCGTGGGCTTGTTGCAAGGTCTTAGTTTTGTGTAAATGTCTCTTGCTTATTGTTTCCGTTTCTGTCCCCCCTTCGTTTCTCTTTTTTTTGCATGCTCCTCTCCTGTTCCCTTCCTCCCGCCGCCGCCTGTCACACCTCTCCTCGTGCGCTCAGACGCTGCGCCCAGCACTGAACCCGCTGCTCACGGTTGGTACCTCTCCCTCCTTCTTCTGCTAGCCCAGCATGCCTGGCACTGCATGCCAGCTGATCTCCGAGCACCGCTTAGTGCCCCCTGCCTCTGCAGGCAGCTGGAGACGAGCGCACCACCGAAATGACGAAAATGCCATCTTGTTTTTTACTGGCTGTCCATCTGTCTGTGTCCGTTCATCCCATCTGTGTACTGTCCATTTCGAACCGTTTCATGTGCTCGACCCTCACGCATCTACAGGATTGGCCGGTCGCTTGGTCCTAACAAAAGCAGTCACCCAGTAATTCCATCTTAGGCTGCATGAGTCTCTAAGTCCTTGTTGACAGTTTGCCTGGTGTCTTCATGCTGCTTCCATCACACTCCTCTAATCTGCCTGCACTCATCTTCCACGAATTTCCAAATGTCCCCTTTCTTTCGAGAAAGCGAAAAGACCCAATCGCAGATGGCACTGTACTGTACTGCAGTATGCTGGCGCTGCACATAAATTATACCGGAGGAAATCCTGTTGCATATCTGACAGGCTTTGACATGTTTCACTTATTTAGATCAGACCACCACAAGGACCTGGCAATTAAAGCAATAACTGCTCAGTTTAGCAGGTCACCACAAGGGGGAGCTCTTTCCAAGTAGCTTTGTGTGTCTCCTTAGCTTCAGTTTATAACCTAAGTAACATCTACTTGGTGGTGGTCCACTTCCATCTATTTTAAATACAGGTATGCGCCATTTAACGACTACAGGTTGTTCACCGAAATGGTCATGGACCGAATGTTATCATAGTCACATATTTATTTAGTTTATAAAATCCACTACCTGGCCAAAAAAGGTCATCGCCTGGATTTAACTAAGCAAATAGTTAAAGTTAAAAAAAACAAAAACCTCCCATCGGATAATTACTGCACTGGTGATTGTTTCAGCTGGCAACAAGTTCGTTAACCCTAACTGATACAGGACACATCCTGTGGCCGTGGAAAAGATGTTCATCTGTTTCAGAACCCTCAAATTGGGAAAGAGTGCTTCAGGGAGCATGAACCACCATTTCCACACATGGATTGGCCACCACAGAGTCCAGACCTGAACCCCATTGAGAATCTTTGGGATGTGCTGGAGAAGACTTTGTTCAGTGGAACAAATCTCCCATCATCAGTACAAGATCTTGGGGGAAAAATGAATGCAACTCTGGACAGAAATAAATGTGACATTGCAGAAGCTTGTGGAAACGATGCCACAGTGAATGCGTGCAGTAAAGGTGGCCCAACGAAATATTACATTTACAGCATTTAGCAGACGCCCTTATCCAGAGCGACTTACAAGTTGATACTATCTTACAATCCAAGCAATTATGGGTTAAGGGCCTTGCCCAAGGACCCAGTGGCAGCTTGGCAGAGGTGGGATTTGAACCCTGGACCTTTTGGTCCATAGTCCAGTACCTTAACCGCTAGGCTACCACAGTCCTCACACATATTAGAGTGTGACCTTTTTTTGGCCAGACAGTGTATATAAAGTAAATAAGGGTATTTTCACATGAAATCTCAGTGCAAACGATACATAAACGTGTCAGAGCTACCGCTGTAAACACCAGTGACTAAGTGATTGAAATGACTGATACTCGAATGGTAGATTACGAACAACACAAGATCAACCAGATGAAACAGAGACTCAACAAGTCAGTGTGAACCAGTTTATGTAGTTATAGGCAGGGGTGAATGTAGTTTAAAATTACTACTAGTATTACTACTACTTTGCCGATACTACTACAACCATCATTGTTTCATTTTTTTCACCATCATTTGGCTTCATGACCATTTTTTTTTCGGTCAAGCATGTCCAGTCCTCATACATATATCATAAACCCCTGAACTGTCCTCACTCTCTTGGCTCTCATTCCCAAGTAAGATATTAAAAATGTTAGACACTAACATAAGTAAAGATATTTTTTATCTTAAAGATATCTTAACGCTGAAGTTATTCAGAATAACCAGACACCAGGTTAAAAGCAAAGTATCTTTTCTGCACATTCCCTTGGAATCTATCCATTACACACAATAAAAAATTCAACAATGCTCCTTAAACATAGATTTTCTTAATTGGTTCTACTGTTTTTTTCCCAGCTTCTAGGCATTAAAGTAGAAGTAAAACCAGAGCTAAAAACCAGAGATAAAGCCTGCTGGTAGTTGCTGAGGATGTATATTTCTGAAGAGCACTGTTTTATTCACAGAATCAATTCTAAAGTTCCCAATCTCCTGAACTAAACTCTGCGTGATCAATTTTATTCTCCAAACAATTGCCAAGACAGTTTTCTTTTTCTGAGGAGCAGAGACTAATAGCACAGTCTCAAATTACTTTCTCCGTTGGATGTGAAATGGCAGAAGTTCCACCCAAATATTAATTTGTTTTCACCCATTTATATTTGAAAATAGTTTACATAACTGCTTATGTAACGTTCGATGACTGTTCATTGAAATGTTTCATTTCTAAGTAGTGCTCTAAGAGGGGAATATGCGTCATTTGAGACATTACCGAGCTGCAGCTGTGAAGTTTCCATTCTAATCCAGCCAAACGAGTTGTGCAGTTTCATGCATTTGTCTGCATCGTGTTGGAGTATCTTCTAGTATTATTGCGTGTCTTTATGAAATGTGGCAGCTCATCTCCTGTCTTTCCGGAACTGCCTACCGGCACCGAACCTTTTAACAGAACGCAGTACCAGACCGTCCCGGCCTTCTTTCACCCCTGGGTATAGGTTAGAGAGAATATACAGGTAGTGGAGGGACAAAGAAGTACTACTTACAATAGCACGTGTACAATAGGCAGATTTGTATTTCATATTAAGTGCTCCCTTTATTAACAGAAATGCCTAACAGCTCTCTTTATTCTGAATAGCTTCCACATTTGAACAGGAATTTCAGATATCTCATCCAAAAATATTATTTATCCCAGACTTTTGAGACGAGCACCAGGGGGGCTATAACAAACTGGTGCTTCACATCAATGACACTCTGCGTCCTTCTTAATTTGTAATGACTTCAGGCCTTGAAGTAAATGCCTGATTTAATACGAAAACCTTGAATAATGGTCTGCACTTCATAACTACTTCTCTGACTACTTCGTGTATTAGGCTGCATTTGATGTGAACCTGATAATATATCAGATTTGGATGCCACCCTTTCCGGTTGAAGGGGCTCTGGTACGTATCCCTGGAGAACAGGGGGGACTGTGTGGAAAATGCAAATTTCAATAATTTTCTCACGCATTCTTTGACAGTGAAAATCACGATTGCTATCACCTGTTAAAAATCACATTATTCGTTTTTGACCAGACTATATAAGCAATATCTTGGATGCATACGGTCTACAATGAAACAGAGGTCCAAGTAAATGTAAGGAACACTGCATATATTTTTTAATTGCATTTTCCACACCATCCCTACTCTTTTCTGATTTGGGGTTGTAGCACCAGGGGATCTTCTGTTTGATCTCCGCTCCCTCAGACACAGCCGATGGTGTCTGCGTGTGATGTCTGATCCATCCAGAAGGCACTGCCTTTACTGGAACCCAGGTCCCTGTCGCGATGATTCCAGCCGACCCCCCCCTTATTAATATTTAAAAGGAAAATATTAACAGCTGGATGTAAAGGTGAGACACGTTCTTGTGCACATCTATAATGCATGTGTTTAATCAGTAAATATGGTCAGGTCTGTATATTCAGTTGCGCTAGACAGCGTGTGATGTCAGGCTCTAATTGAGGCAGTACAATTTACTGCCTGTCTGAAGACCATGTCAGGAGCTTGTGCTGCTGTTGCATCATCCTGGCATCATACCGAAAGCCACAAAACAATCTGCTGCAATTTCCAGGCTTCAAACACGACTCGAAAGAACTGGAGGTGAAATGAGATTTTTATCAAAAAGAGAAAATCTATTGCTCTATGTCTTTGGAACTGAGCTGTTGCGTTTGTCCAGTTTTGAGCAGAGATATTTTTAAAAAATATATCATTTTATTCCTTTCCGGTCTTTCATATATTGAAGCAGCCAGCTCTAAATGAAAAGGTGTTCCAGTCTAAGCAGGAAACAAACTCTTATACATTTTAATCTGCTTTTTAACAAGTCAACTGGTCTACAAAATCCAATTCAGTGTCAAAATGTGTGCCATAAAACATGCAGAAATCTTCTTTAACGTTGTTCCATGCAATGTTTGTCATCTAGAAACATCCAAGCTCACCAGGGAATCCCAGACTTTTTTATGAAGACTATATTTGTTGATCTTACATGTTGAAAATGAGCGTTTGTGCTCATAATAGGATCCTTGTTTGTTTTGGATAAACCGCTTCATCAGGGGAGCCGTACTGACTGCAGGACTTTTTTCAGTATTAGGTAAATTTGCTCATTTACAGAAGTAAAATGTGAACTAACCAGTACTTCTGTTTTAGTCCTGCGAATTAAGCTAATGATCTGCTCATTAAGCTAATGATCTATAACTACATTTTTGTTCCATTGTGCAGCCCTGCAGGGAAGATAGACTTTAATCCTCCTTGGCCATTTTTTTTTTATTAACTGTTCATATTACGTTTTCTTTCAACAGCTGTCTTTATATCTCAGGATTAATCATTTTAAGTCATTAGCTTAATCAGCGGGACTGGAAAGTCCTCGTGTAACCGTAAAAGCAAACGTACTTCAGTAACTGACAATAAGCGATGTACAGTACTGTGCAAAAGTCTTAGGCCACCATTAGATTTGTTGTTTTAATTTATGGTACAATGACCATATACAGAACTTGGATTTGGATTTCACTCCATTCTCTTTTCCACTGATTTTCTTTCCAATCTTTTCACCCTGTTCAAAAAGACCATTCCTGATCAAGGACTGTAGAAAGGTAAACTCTGCATTCTGATCAGGCTTCCAGGTGCTGCTATTGCACTGTAGCGTGGCACTGTAGCATGTAGAAGCTGTCTTTTTTAGTTTTTTAATACTACGTATACGTTTTCCCATATTTTGTGGTTGTATTCTAGTGCAGAGCATGAGAAATAATCATATATGGTTACTGTACCATTGCTAAAACAATCGTATATCTAATCTAATGGTGGCCTAAAACTTTTGTACTGTCCATTACATTTTTAATCATGGACTCAATGACTTAATCAGTCAATGTTTCAGGTCTGCAGCTTTTGACCAAGAGCTAGTAGTCTAAAAATTAACAAAAATATTTCTAAAAAAATCTAATTTGACAATTCCAAGTGACAATTCCAACCCAATCAGAAACAGAGCTTGGTGGCTGTGGTGGCCCAGTGGTTAAGGTACTGGACTATGGACCAGAATGTTCAGGGTTTAAATCCCACCTTTACCAAGCTTGGGTCCTTGAGCAAGGCCCTTAACCTACAATTGCTTGTAAGATTGTATCAGTTGTAAGTCACTTTGGATGAGGGCATCTGCTAAATGATTATACATTTTGCTGGTGGTCATTCGGGTTTAAAAATTCCAGTCTCTAGGAAGTTCTTCAGAGATGTGTGGTTGGTTGAGTCCGGATACAGTGGTCCGTCTGTATTATGTTATGCATACATATACATACCTGCTTGGATGGCACATTGCTCTAATACTAGCTCACCACTGCAGGGACCTGGGTGCATTCCGTCCGAGTCGGATGTTACACAAACCACGTCTAATGGTGTGAAGGCAGATTTTCTATCAACCCCCCGACCTCTGCTGGCTTTAACGTGGGGTTAAAACGCGGGGGGACATGTGGTTTCAGCCGAGGAGCCGTGATCACGAGTTTAACCCTGGATATTTTCAATAGTGAGTATCGGGAGTATCAAGTTTTTGACAAGGTGGAAAGAGTTTCTTAAAATGCCTTAACAAGTTACAGTTCCTTATCACACAGGCTTTGTACCCTTCAATTTCAATTTTTTGTTTTATGTGTCGACTTGTTCCTCTTTTAACTTTTTTTGGGAGCAATCGGATCAGGCATCAGCTTGAGTTAACGTTATGCAGTAACGTCTCAGTGAGAGCTCTTCTGTCCTCTGTTGTCTTCCTCTATCCTTCCTCTACCCCCACTCATGAAGACGAGCTCTTTTTTTGATAGAAACCTTGCCTGACGCTGATGCGTAACTGTTTTACATGCTGATTGTGTTTTAAGTTACCGACGTCTCCCCTATTAATTCAGATCTGAAAGCTTCTGCCTTATCTGGTGGAGATAAAGTTTTAGTTTCAGGTCATTTAAAATCCCTTTTAGCATTAGGTTTAAAGCACAGATCTGATACATACAGTACTGTGCAAAAGTCTTAGCAATGGTATAACTACCATAATGTCACTTGGATCAAACTGTAACTTGGATTAAAGAGTAACCTTTTTGCCAACAGTCTGAGCTAACCAGGTACACAGGACACACTAAAACCTGTATTCAGTGTCTTATTATTATTTCCACAGTCCAGTGGAGCATTTGAGGTGATGTTCCATTTCTGTGCAACCCACAGTGAAAAGACGTGGTTATTACTAACATATTTTCAGAATAAAATACATGAGGAGCTCTTAAGAGTGATAAGAGGGGTGTTACTACTGTGTCGATCCACTGCACAGATTCAGATTCAGTCACAAAATACACAGTGCACAGTAAAACAAAATAAAAACTGGAAATTTCACCTCCAAAGCTAAGTGAAATCAAATTGTTAATCATTATTTTTAATTAGTTTAACATCATTTGGCTTGTGGGACCTGAGTGTAATTTATTATTCTGATTTTATAGCATCCCAGCAACCCTGATTCCTAATCCTAACATAGTCCACTATTACAAAAAAGCTTCATCAACAGCATAACCAAACTGAACTAAAGCTACTAAAAGTAATATAAAAGTCTTAAGGCACCATTTTTAGATTTGTTGTTTTGCAGTGGTAAAATGCCATATATAACATATTGTCAAAGTCTAGACCCAAAAATTTCTAGCTTGGTTCATCACTCCATAATCTCTCTTCCACTGATCTTCTTTCAGGTCTTTCTGAGCTATAGCATACCTTAGCCTTTTCACTTTCTGAAAAACTGTTTTTTTGGCTGCTGCCCTTCCAAAAAGACAATTCCTCATCAAGATTCTTCAGACTATAGAAGGGTCAACTTGGCATCCTGATGAAGCTGCCAGGTGCTGCTATTGCTCAAGTGTAAAGGCCTACAGAAGCTGTTTATTCATTTAATTTGAATCCTGCATACCAATTTCCTGTGTTTTCTGGATGTATTGTAATAAAGAGACTGAGAAATAATTATATAGGATCATTTTACCATTGCTAAAACAATGATCTGATCAAATGGTGGCCTAAGACTTTTGCAGTGGCGTATCTCATTATAAACCAGCACATTAGAATAAAAAAATGTAGAAGATATTAAACTAGAGAAAAAAAGAAATTAAATAATGAATATCAATAAACAGTACAATAAATCAGACAATAACAGTACAATAAATCCATTTAGTCACTGCAGGTTCTTATGTCTGTCTTTCCCTCTCTAGTTTTGTTTGTCTGTCGACCCTTTGTCTGCCTGTCGGTCTTTGTTGACATTATATAGTTATGATTTGTAATTCTAATGAGCTGGTATGTCCTACGATGGGGAAAATAACAGGACTAACTCTCATTAATTTGTTCGGTGTTTTTAAAACGTCAGATTTTTCTTTTATTAAACTATACAGGTTTTCAAGGGGCTAGGAAGAATTCGGGCCGCAGTCTGTGAAGCGCAGAAGTCTGTGTGACACAGTTTAAGAGCTGGATGTGTTTTGAAAGTGTGTGGGTTTGTCGTTATGGAAAAGAGAGAAAACCAAAGAAAAGTTCAAGCAAAGAAGTAAAGGGGAAGTGTGGAAATGGGATTCCTATTGAAGCCTTGCGTTAATTTCTTGTTACTAGCGCATGTTTAATGAGCACTTCATTAACAGGTCAGTCCTAATGAATCCGAGTCGTTTGAACAGAATAAATGGTCCTTTTTTAAAGCCTGGCTCTCCGTGTTCACGTTCATGCAGCCTTAATCGTTACCTGTCTGATGAGCTATCACTGTTGAGTCTTTTCACCCAGTATCCGTTTTACATGCTACTCTTTTGTAGCTCAAGCACATCACCCTGTTTACCATCTTATTTTCTCGGGTGCGCTACTTTCACTGTTTGGGCGAGTTCTCTCGTCTCTGATAACACACTGTGGTGTAGCCTAGCAACAAGCTGTTCAAGGAATAAGGGAGGTTTTGAGCTCGGGTTGAGGGGGGGAGAGAGAGGATGGCGGGGGGGCAGGATTCCTCAGCACAACAGAGAAAGCAGAGAAGAAAAGCAAGCACATTACCACAGAAAGTAGTCCCATTTGAGTATTTGGGCTGTGTTGTGTGTTTGCCACCCCTTTCAGCCTTTGCCATGGGAGAAACACATAAAGCGGTCGGCGATATCGGCGCCCTCGGTCTCGGCTGTAATGCCCGCCTCGTTAGGTGAGCTGTTCCTTAGCAGAAATATGAATCACGCAGCATGTCAGGAGAAACACGGCTCTGGGGGTCAGATAGATCAAACCCTTATCAGGATTATCAGGTCCCTTGTCATCCTCTGGCACCATAGCCCGATGCTCTCACCTGCCATGAATCGGGCCTCTCTCACCGAACAGCACATACAGTATTTACAGCCCACAGTCACGTCCGAGTCTCATAGATTTATCACCGTGTTGTGACTGTTGTCACAGGAAATATAAAAGACCTTTAAGTCTAAGCTTTTTGTTCGAATCAAAACATCTGAGAGAAGCTCGCTGATATGAGACCGTCCCAAATCCGGCGTCCTCTTAGCTCATTTCCAAACCAGAGGATTGAACACCCTTCACTCCTTTTTGGACTATTTCATCATCCTGGTTACAGCCCTGTACGCTGAGACTCAACTCACGCTAGCGTGACTCAACCAGGCTCCTGCTGCCACAGAAATCAGACGGCAAGCAAGCCAGAAGCATAAGAACTACAAAGCCAAATCGGGGAAAAAAAGGTGGGGACGGTATGAAATGCCAAATAAAAAAACAACACTTTTCTTTTTTTTTTACATTGACTTTTCATTGCGACAGCATGAACACAGTGGTGATTGAGAGTTGTGAAGCCTTTAGAATTTTTTATATTTCTGATAAATGTGACCAAAAAATCATCAGATTTTCCACAAAAGTCCTAAAAGTAGATAAAGAGAACCCCCCAGTTAGTTTTAAACAACTGAGACAAAAAATATATACTGGTCATTTTATTTTTGAGGAAAATGATCCAATATTACATATCAGTGAGTGGCAAAAATATGTGAACCTCTAGGATTAGCAGGTAATTTGAAGGTGAAATTAGAAGTTCAGGTGTTTTCAATCAGTTGGGATGACAATAAGGGGTGGAGTGGGCACCTGTTTATTTAAAGAACAGGGATATATCAAAGGCTGCTCTTCACACACACGCTGTTAGTTGTTTTTTTGAAGTGTATCATGGCCGAACAAAGGAGATTCTGAGGACCTTAGCAAAAGGTTGTTGATGTTCATCAGGCGGGAAAAAAGGTTGCAAAACCATCTCTAAAGAGTTTTGACTCACCAATCCACAGTCGAAGATTGGTACAAAAGGGAGAAAATTAAGACCATTGTACCCCTCCCAGGAGTGATCGACCCACAAAGTCACTCCAAGAGCAGGTGGTGTAAGTTTGTGAGGCCACAAAGGACCCCAGGGTAAAACTTCTGAGCAACCTGAGGCCTCTTCTCACACTTGGCTAATTGTTAATGTTTCATGAGGTCAACCATCAGGAAGGACACTGAACAACAATGGTGTTGCATGGCAGGTTGTAAGGGAGAAAGCACTGCTCTCCAAAAAGAACATTGCATGCTCATCTACAGTTGCTAAAGATTCACGTGACGAGCAGAAGGCTATTGGAAGAATGTTTTGTGGACGGAGTGAGGCCAAAATAGAAACTTTTTGCGTTTCAAAGAAAAGGTTATTCTTTGGAGAGAGAAGGAAAAACCCTGCATTTCCAGCAGAAGAACCTTATGGCCATCTCTGAAACAGGTGGTGGTAGTACATGGTTTGGGCCTTTTTTTGTGCATCTGGGCAGGACTGCTTGCCATATGATGAAAACAATGAATTTCTGAATTATGTCAGAGAAGGAAAAATGTCAGGACATTCTGTCCATGAACTGAACTCAAGAGAAGGTGGGTCATGCAGCAGACACCGCCCGAAGCCACACAAGCCGTTTACCAAAGAATGGTTAAAGCAGAATAAAGTTAATGTTTTGGAATGGCCAAGTTAAGTCCTGACTTACTCCAATCAAAAATGTTGTGGAAGACCTGAACTGAGCAGCCAATGTGAGGAAACCCACCAACATCCCAGAGCTTGAAAGCTGTTCTGTACGGAGGAATGGCTTAAAATTCCTCCAAGCCGGTGTGCAGGATGATCACAGTTACAGGAAACGTTTAGCTGCAGTTATGCTGCACAGGGGGGTCAACAAGATACTGAATGCAAAGGGTCACATACTTTTGCCTCTCCACTAATAAGATAGATAGACACTTTATTAATCCCAGAGGGAAATTCGTGAATATGTAATTATTGGGTTCATTTTCCTCCATAAATAACTGACCAAGTATAATATTTGTCTTGCACATAATTACTTGTGTGAAAATCTGATGATGTTTTAGGACAGATTTATGCGATCGTGGATTTTAAAATAGCTGATTGGAAAACATACAGAAACTATCAATGGTATTTATTGAATTGTCAACAACTTGAAGTACTTTGTGGTTTGGTAGGAGTTGGCATTCCAGTTATTTCTTTCTGGCTTCTTGAATCTTTTTAATATTGTGTAGGCATGGTAAAACAAAGTGACCATATTAGAGAATTTTTTAAAAGACAAAAACTGAAAATCGACATGGGTGGTAAGGTTATATCAGTTAATGGTTTTGAATGTCTTGCTTTGATCGTTTTTGATTGATTGCTCAGCCCTAATATGGGACCCAAGCTGTTGTTTTTATATTTTGTCTGGTCAACTTCATTCATTTGTTAATAACATTCATTCCTGCATTTCAAACCTGCAACACGTAATAAAAAAAATGGAACGAGGCAATTTAGGGGTAGTTAATAGGTAAAAAATGTTTTATAAATTAATGAGGTATTATAATGCGTATGTGTACTGCTAATTTGATTTGCAACAAAAAGCCGAGTACCCAAGAACGGCTGAGTCTTTGAGGGGAAAAATGGGCAGAGGAGAGAGGAATCTAGAGTTTATCAAAAAAAATGCGTGAGGAAGATTTTTGAAATGATTAAGAACAGTTGTTTTACTGAAAGAAAGATTAAAGGGATTTTATTTTTCCCCCTTCTACAATACGTTAATATCATTTAAACGGATTCACTTGAATCTGTGGGAATTTTCAGTGCATAAAGGGTGTAAGGGCGTAAGCGAATCCCGTGACTCTCATTTGTCATAAGATAAACCATAACAATTTATTGATCCCGGAGGAAACCGAAAACGGCACTGTCACAGTAGCAAACACAAATAAGTAACAGGTAGAGATTTTCAAGAAAAGAGTGTTAGGAGTCAGTTTGTACGAGAGAAAAAATGATGTTTGTTGGAGAACTCTTACCACTCTTTTTTTGAAGGATCTGATTATAAAAAAACCGAATGGCAAGGGATTACTTTGTAAACCTTTACCGAGCACTACGATGTGGATTACATTCACCAAAAATACGTCTGAAATGATTTAATCTCAAAGTAAATGTCAGAAAGGCTGTCTTTTTTTTTTATTGCCATTCCTACTGCTACCAGTTTTTTCTGACTTATGGTTGTACGAGGAGATTCCCAGAACCATTCAGATCTGATATTACTCAAGTTGTCAAACTAGTGCTCTTACAGGACTGATTTTTAAAGTCCCATATCTATTATCCGCTGGTTCATACCAATTCTGGGTTTATTTTACGCAGGGTATTATGGGATTCATACTCTTCGCATATAGGTCTGTGGTCCGATAGGTTATGCGTCCTTTTACTTATGTATTACGGCATCTAACCTACTTAACCCATATACAGTGGGGCAAAAAAAAGTATTTAGTCAGCCACTGATTTTGCAAAGTTCTCCTACTTAGATTAAGTGAGAGAGGTCTGTACTTTTCATCATAGGTTACACTTCAAACTATGGAGACAAAATGAGAAAAAAACAGGAGGAAATCATAGTGCAGGAATTTTTAAAAGAATTATTGTAATCATGGTGTGGAAAACAAATTTTGGTCACCCACAAAACAAGCAAGATTTCGGCTCTCACAGACCTGTAACAACTTCTTTAAGAAGCTCTTCTGTCTCCTCCACTCGTTACCTGTATTAATGGCACCTGTTCCGACTCGTTATATGTAATAAAGAACACCTGTCCACAGCCCTCAAAACCTCCCCTTCCATCAGGGAGGAAGCATTGAAGATGGAAACGGGGCTGGGTGTCTTCCAGCATGCAATGATCCCAAACACCGCTCGGGCAACAAAGGAGTGGCTCCGTAAAAAGCATTTCATGGTCCTGGAGTGGCATAGCCAGTCTACAGACCTCAACCACATAGAAAAATGTGTGGACGGAGTAGAAAGTCTGTGTTGCCCCAAAACATCACTGCTCTAGAGGAGATCTGCATGGAGGAATGGGCCAAAATACCAGCTACAGTGTGTGCCAACCTGGTGAAGACTTACAGGAAACGTTTGACCTCTGTCATTGCCAACAAAGGTTATGTTACAAAGTATTGACCCAAATGTATTGACCAAATACTTATTTTCCACCATGATTTACAATTAAATTCTTTAAAAATGTTCTCATTTTGTCTCTCATAGTTGAAGTGTACCTATGATGAAAATTACAGACCTCTCTCATCTTTCTAAGTAGGAGAACTTGCACGATTAGTGGCTGACTAAACTTTTTTGCCCCACTGTATTACCTTGCCAGATACATTAGCTGTGTAGTCCAGCCTCTGGTGCACAAAGTTTTCTTAAGCACATGCAGCATCAGCATGAGCAGACTGATTGCTGAGCGACGTTTCGCTGGAGTAGCGCTCCTTATAATCCTCAATGATGAGCTGCAAGCCTGGCGTGGAGTCCTCCACATGGACACGGGGTGGGACTGAACCAAGGATCTAACCTCTTGAGCCACCGTGCCGCCCTCGACACCCAAAGGAACAAAGAACCCGGCCAGTCTGTTCAGTGCCACACAGCACCGTGTGAATTTAGGACTAATTGCTAGTGTTTTGGAGGCCATATCTTTTCCGCTCAACTCTTTCTGTGCCTCAAAACCATTTTTCTGTCACCGTCGGATTATGACTGCTGAACTTTGTACTTAAAAAGTGCAAAAACAAAAAAAAAATCCTTTTTCTCACTTTAGCCAGAGTTAGATAGGTACTTTTCTTTCATACGAGTGATTTTCATTTTACTCAAATTTATGCTTCAGCTGTGATAACACCAATTCATGAATTATGCCTAAAATTTTGTCTTTTCAACGCTGGAGTCGTCTCCTAATGAAACAAAGCCTGTAAAAGGAATAGCAGGCTTTAGAAACATATGAATAGAAAGCTGCGAGTACCACATGCAAAGCCAGAATTAAGCAACAGCTTAGTGAAAGCTTTTCACTCCTCCATTGTCTTCGTCTAGCCCTCCTCTACCCCTTACTCATAAAGATAAGCCCTTTGTGACATGGATGTCTGCTGACACTGATGCGTAACTGTTTTACATGCCGAAAGTGCCAATTGCGTTTTAAAAAATGTTAACCACCTCTCCCTTATCCATTTAGATCTGACGGCACGACAAAGCCCCTGCTTTCTCTGTCGTAGATAAGTTTTATTTGCAGGCAGGAGATTTTTTTTTTTCTTGTCCGACATTAGATTTGCAGCACAAATCACATATGCATATCTCAGGAGCCTTAATAAAACTGCACTGTTTTAATTGTGACTGTGATTTTTATAGTTGGTTAGTAATGGAATTGACTCTGGAGTTTTAAATCAAGAGATAGGTACAGTAATGAGCAAAAGTCTTAGGCCACTGTTAGATTTGTTGTTTTAGCAATGACCATATATAACATACTGTTGATGATTGAATTTCAAACTTGCTCTTTTTACTCAAAAATACTCTTTTTTTTTACTGTTCTTCATCTATCTTTTAACCCTGTTCTTGTTTAAAAAAAAAAGTGGCTTCTGGCTGCTACCCTTCCAAATAGAACCTTCCTGGTCAAGCTTCTCTGATGGCTCAACATGGCATTCCGATGAAGCTGCCAGATGCTGCTCAAGTGTAAGGGGAGGTCATACTAATTACTTGCCTCTAGAAGCCAATAGAAGCTTTTTTTATTAACAGTGCTGCATGAAATAATTATGTATGGTCGGTATATTTAATCTAATGGTGACCTAAGACTTTTGCACAGTACTTTATCTCTCAATCTGTGTAATGATTTGCCTGTCTTTCTGTCTGTTCTTTGGTCAGTCCAAATATCTGCTTTCTTGTCTCTCTAAGTATCTATTATCTGTATTTCTCAGTCTGACTGTGTGTTTATCCATGTGGAGTTTCCTCTCTTTCAGTTTTTATTCAAACCTTCGTACCCAAGTGGACCCTGTATCTGAGGGTAGACATATAGGAACACAACAAGAAGACGTGTGTGAATTGCCATCTTGATTGGAGCCGAAATCCTTTTGGAGCCGAGGTCCTTTTGCTCTGGATCCTCTGCTCCTTTGGTGACAGGGAATACCCCTTGGCACCACCCTGGGGCGTTACTGCCCAGAACAGGGTCTTGAGAACAGAGAGAACTAAACAAAATTAGACCAATTTTGTTTGCTCTAAATTGGTCCGGTGTGAATGTGACTGACTAGTATCTGGGACTGTGGTAGCCTAGCGGGTAAGTACTGGACTATGGACCAGAAGGTCCAGGGTTCAAATCCCACCTCTGCCAAGCTGCCATTGTTGGGTCCTTGGGCAAGGCCCTTAACCCACAATTGATTGGACTGTAAGATTGTATCAATTGTAAGTCGCTCTGGATAAGGGCGTCTGCTAAATGCTGTAAATGTAAATGTATCTAGGCAGCTTTGTTCCTGATGCACACCAGGGGTGTCCCTGGTTGGTACCTTTTAAGTAATTTAGGCTTATTAAGGGTGACAGATGCTATTTGCAAAACGTGTATAATATCACTTTAGTCGTTGTCAGGTAAAGCTAGGACCTAGTACTGAGGGAATGACCCTAGAAGTAAAAATGCATTTAAAAGTAAAACAGTGGCAACCAAAATCTACATCCCTTTGCAAGCTCGCGTTATTTCCTGCTCTCGCTCTTTCTACGGGTTATCAAAGCCCAAGAGCATGCTGCGCAGGGCCAGAACTCGACTTCAGCCATGTTCAGTCGATCCGTAAGATTCTAAGTCTAGCGTTTGCTCTTTTGTTCTCTGTCGGCTGACAGAGAAAGGGCAGGCCTTTAGCACTAATGGTAGAGCGGCAGCATAAGTCGATGCCCAGCCTGCGCTCTAATCCTCTGCCGGGAGAAGAGATGGAAAGGACACACCTGCCAACATGCCTGTCAGGCTGGGCGTGTGTGGAGGAGATAATTGAGCAGACTTGGAGCCGCAGGGAGCGCCATAGCCGAATGCGGTGGGATAATGACCACTTTGCTCTCAGGTGGACGGCGGCAGGTGAAGCAGAAGAGTTTGCACCTTTAATATCCTCATATTATCGCATGCAGATGCCATTAAGGGTGTGGATTCCATCAATCAAGGGGAAGTTCTTGCTCGTCTCCTTTGTCTCCTGCCTTTCATAAGCCTCACAGGTCCGGAATTATCAGTGGGATAAATGTAGAGTACTAATTTGCATGTCCATCTGCTTTGAGAGTGCAAATCAGGGCTGCGTTTCCTGGTCGTTATTAATCTTAGCAGTTTATGGACAACTTTAAAGACAATGTAAGTTTTAAGAACGCGTCGGTGTCACACCGAACTACTACTTCAAAGTAGGGTCTTGTCTGATACTCGTGGTGCAAATACAAACCAAAAAAGACCCTGGAACGAATGTACTTTTGGTTGGAGCTCCGTAAAGGCTGTTTGGTGCAAAAGCAGCTATAGTGAGTCAAAACATTTAAGTACTATGTTAGTTTTGAAGGGTTTCGGGAAACACTTTTAAGTTTAAGAATTAAGTACGAGGTTACGAAGTACTTAGCGTTGCGAACGTTTGGAGAAATTCACCTCAGGTTAGTACCTGCCTTTTATTTACATGTATTGACTCTGTCGTCGAGTCGTTTCCAGGTTTGGCAAATCACACTTTGGTTGAATTATTTGTGTTGGCACTGCTCTGTATTTCTGTAGGCAAACTCGCAAAATGACCACCTGTGTTCATCTGATAGATCCGATCCTCCGCTGACCCTGTTAGTAAACCAGCTTGCACATGTTTTTATAGATGTTGTTTTGCATTTGTATTAATCATGCAACCCTTTAGTGAATCGGGCTTATGTGGCTGTCAGGAGTGCTTTGTGCTGAGGTGCGTTATCCTGCGAGTGGCATTTAGGTGGGACGGGTAGGACCGCCTGCAGGCCCCTCAAAGGTGTTGCCCATATGCTGCACTAATTAGTCTGAGTGGGTGGACTGGTGCACAAGCACACCTCGATATCTGCACTTTGTTCGCCATTACTGACTGGTCAGCAGAAATTTGAAGGCCAGTGTGGGCTGCTGTACCTGGAGAGAGAGGACCAGTCTAGGCCAGAGACTAAGCTGATTCCCCAGCAGACACTCCGTATCGCCAATCCACTCAGAAATGTAATCTAAAGTAATCCATCTCCTCACCTGCAGTCTATATGCTTCAGCAGCCTCCCATGTGCTGGGCCAAGAGCAGCTAATGGCTCACCTCATTACTGCCGCTGCCCTCGCCCACGCTTCCTCACACTGGATTTGGCCTTCTCAAGTTCTTGCCACTTACACGCTACAGTAGGTTGGCCGTTTATTAGCAACACCCTTCTTGTAGATATCCTCCTTGGCCATTTTATCAGGTACACCTTCCAGCCTATGCATGATTATCTGTCCGTCAGTGGAAAAAGACCAGTGAAGGGCCAGCACTGCCCAGATATTTTTAGAGTGGAGGACCATGGCATGGTTGTCGGTGATGCCCTGGGTGCAGCATGGTTTTTGAGAGTAGCAAACCAAAAATATCTTGACAATATTTGAATAAAATTATACCAGTGGTATTTAATTATTTTGGCAGCACGTGTTTGCATGCATCTGGTAATATAATAAGTAAATAAAATTAAAACAGCTAACTAAATATAGAATATAAAATATAGCCTCATAAAATCAATATGAAAATCCATATTTGAAGCTGGCCATTTCTAATCTCGGTTGTTTTTGTAGTTGCAGAATCAGTCAGCACCTTCCACCTTGAATTTCTTGTGTAATATAAATTGAGGTTATTTTTTAAATATAACATCGATTAGCCAAAACATTATAACTACCTAGTTTGTATTAACGGCCACATGAATGCCCAGACACAGGGTTTCCTAGCAGAACATTACCCAGAGCATCACACTCCCTCCACCGGGTTGTTTTCTTTCTAAAGTGCATCTCGGTGCCTTTGCTTCCCCATATAAACAGTACCTATATCATTCAGCATATCCGCCTTAACCACTAGGCTGCCACAGTTCCATGTGATACAACATGGAACATGTTTATATAATTTCATATGTAAGCCATAGAACACGAGAGGGACTGTTCACAGCTGTGATTTGGTCGCAGGCATGAGCCGAAGACGAGTGCCATAGATAATCGCAGCCGTGACGTTTTTCACGATGACACATGATCTTGAGTCTTCTATTGCTTTTATACAACATAAGCAAAATGAATCAAAGAAGCCCTGAATTTCATACTGAATATGTTTTAATACTGACAGTACCTTCCGCCAAAACATATGTCCACAACAAATGAGTTTCTGTGGAGTTCAATACCGTGCCTTAAGTCAGTACAAAAGGCATCTGGTTTATAGAGCACTACCTAGTAACATTAGGTGGAAATACAAAATGCAAGTAAGTGAGGACAAAAACTACAAATAAATGCCTTAAGAATTAAACCATAGATAATCACTAAGGTTACTGCATTTGTATATGTCATTTGTTTGTGTGCATACAGCTTGTCGTCACTTGGCAACGCATAACTCTGTATCGGGAAACGTGTCTGCGGAGTGAAACTGTGTTGGTGAGATTGTAAGGTCAAAGCTAATTATTTCAGCCTATTAAAATCCAAACAAATATAATACTGCATGCAAAATATAGGAAATTTGTATGCAGTATTAAAAAGAATGAAAAAAAATCGGAAAAACAACAGCTTCTGTAGGCTAAAGTGTGACCGTCCCTTTTTAGCAATAGCAGCATCTGGCAGCCTCCCCTGGATGCAAAGTTGACCCTCCTACAGTCCAAAGAAGCCTGATCAGGAATGGTCTATTTGCAAGGGTAGCAGCCAAGAAACCACTTTTTTCGGAAATGGAACAGGGTGAAAAGGCTAAGATAAGCTCACAAAGATTGGTTTGCAGATCAGTGGAAAGAGTATTATGCAGTGATGAATTCCAGTTTGAATTTTCTGGGTCCATTGGTTGACAATATGTAATATATGGTCAGTATAGCATTGCTCAAACAACAAACGTAATGGTGTCCTAAGACTTTTGGACAGTACTTAACTGTACAACAGCATACAATTGGCTTTTTAGTCCGTAACTGCTACTACCAGGTAGATCTGTCTAATAGAGGGCCAGTAGGTGTAGAATACTACAGATAGTACCGATCTCATCCCTTTCATTTACTCTAGCTGGATATTAAATGTCCCTTACTATCAATTAAGTGTCACGGTAGTTCAAAGTCAGCCGAGTGATAAAAGCGTCCATAGCCTCCTTCCTGCTGTCACATTAACTATAGCTGACCAAAAAGCCCATGCTGAGAGCAGGAAAACTTTTAGCTCTGTAGCCTACGCTTCGCCACGGAGAGCCAACTCGCCTTTGATGTGAGAACTATATCAGAGACACACCTGCTCAGGCTTCCTCCCACTCAGGAAGCCAAAGGTTTTCATTTGCACCACCAGGAATGGGTTTACCTGCTGCGAGCCGGACCTACTGCGGTAACTAGACCAACCCACTCCTGAAAGCATCCCTAATTTCAGTAAAAGCGCTGCAAAATGATTGTTCAAGGCTCATGCCAGCAATGTCTTCTTACAAGACCCCTGCTGACATTTTATTCATCTCGTTCTCCCTACTGATGTCAGGCTGCTGGAATTCGAAGCCATTTACTCCGCCGTGTTCGGAAAATGTGCCGAGCGTGTGAGGGCAGCTTTCTAATACGCGCCGTAGCCCAGGCTGTCGGGACGGATTCGTGCCTGCACTGGGTGGCAAGTGGCCACTTGTGTTTTCTTGTCGACGGAGCAAGGGAGAAATTAGCACTGATCCAAAGGGGAATGAGGAAAGTGCCTGAGGAATAGATCCAGCCTGCTTGTAGTTGAGTTTGGCTCCCTGGAAGGGGCATCTTATCCTGGATTAGTTCTGACAAACCTCACCTCCTCTCTGTACCACACAATGGAGCAAGTGCTGTCCTGTGGGTTGAATGTGTTGTTCTCAGATTTACATAATGTTTGACTGTCACTCCAGAATGCTGCTGCTGGGTGCACTCTTGTGAAAGAGCAGGGAAGTAAGCTTGTACTCACTCTAGGGGATCTGTACCACGCCCGAGCACGTTTGACCCCTAAAGTGCAGTTTGTTTGACTAGTGTGATCGCTCCGTACCATGCCCGGGGGGCGGTACACTGAACCATGCTCAGGCCCCTTGAAGAGGTGGGATGAGTTCAGTGGAGAGTTACAGCTTTCCTACAGACAGGGTCGCAACAAAAAAAGGTTTAGCTACTATCTAAGCCCAATACCCAAATTGAGCAAGCAACAGTGGCAAGGAAAAGCTGCTTAAACATTATAAGGAAGAAACCTTAGGAGGACCAAGGACCTCAAAAATGGATCCATCCTCCTATATATAGAGAGAGGGAGGGAGAGAACATTTAAAACATAGATAATGAATTTTAATGTTTGAGATCATGTAATATAATAAAGAAAGTACTAAAATAGAGAATATACGACTAGAACTGTAAGACAATAGAGTAAATGAATAAAGTATTGAATAAAATAATTTAGGATTATTTAGGCTTCAGACAGGTGGTAGTGTTCCACTTGTCTTTTCAGTGGTATCTCTGGCAGATTTATGTATCATTTGCATGCAGTTTTCTTGTTAAAATACTCTTTATATTTACATTACAGTAAGTTACAGATTAAAAATATTGTGACTATGGTCCGGTCAACATCCATTTTGGTTTCAGAGAGCATAATGCGATCATTAAATGGCTCATCCCTGTATTTAATAAAGTGTTTTTACACAAAATAACTTTTAGTGAAGTGGTAGTGCCCCAACCGTCAGTTATATCCATGAGCTTGAGTGCACGTTCCTGCCTGGTTTGCCTGTGCTCAGAACAGGCTGCCGATTTGGTCTGAAAGTGCCATTTCATTCACTTTATGGAGATGAGTTGCAATTCAGAGTATGTTAGGAATGGCAGGAAACCTTGTTTGTGCACTTCGGGAAGACTCTCCTATCAAGCTGAAATCCATGGAGTCTGAGCATCTTGTGTAATTTGTCCAGTCTCTGCTCTCCTGCCTCCAGTCACCCCTGTTGGCCCAGTTCTGTCTAGCACTGTATACGGTAAATATGGCTCTGTGGGGGCTAGCACGGCTGGCAGTAATGACAGAGCTCTAGGCAGACAGGGGTGACCAGCATAAAGGGGGGGGTGACGAACAGACACGGAGTGGAGAAAAGGGCAACTCGGAAGCTAAGTCAGTTATAGCTCCATTGTTTTTCTCTGCCTCTCTGTGGGATTGTATTACTGAGCCATAAAGGATAGGTTCTGACCCTTTGAAAGTGTGAGATACAGTACGGCTCGGTAATGGGTTCCTTCCCATAATGCTGTTGTGACCACTCGCCTGCTGTCACTCTCCATGCCTAAATTGGCAGATAAACCAGTTGTGGATCTGAAATTCTAGTTTTAGATTTGTGTTTACATTTAGGAGCGAGCCTCATCGGGTTTCTTTAGTTCTGAGGTAATTAGATTTTTAATGTGTTTAACGGGCAACCTTTCAGACTAGAACCCCAGAGATTTCACTAGGGAAAATGAGAGGAACCGATACTAGCCAAGGTTTATCATGTACAATAGGCCGTGCTGTGAGGTAATCACTAATTATCAGCCTTTGTCTGGAAAAAAAGTCACCCTTGTTCATAACAGCCGGGTCTCACGGGATTGTCTTCGTGTTTCGTTCATACTCAGAACACGTAAGACTGATATTGTCAATGTCCAGTAGCGTAAGATCTACCAAAAGTCTGTTTTTCTCAGATTGAATATTGCTTCTACATCGATTGCTTTATGATATAGTCTTCAATGAATATTGCGAAATTGCTAGCTGCAGGGTGTAATAACTATAAACTGGGCTGCTTAAAGAGCGCCGTACTGCTTTAATGCTCAAACCAATTTCCGTCAGCTACACATGACGTCCCATTTTAGTAAAATATCTCGGCGGAAGTGCGTCCAAATCCAAAATTTATAACGTGGAACTTTATGCTTTAAGTGGCTACGCTGGGGCGTTCCGTACGCAAGCCTACCATTAAAATTGACAGGTAGAGATTGGGTCAATGAGATTTTTAATTACATTTCAACAAAAGCGCAGGACCGCTAGTGGGCTGGAGGGACACAGGTAAATGCAGACGGGCTTTGTAATAACACATCTGTCATCCATCTGCCCATAGGCCCAAGAGCAGAGCTCTTTCATTACAGTCTGCTCGCGACGGCAATCGCTATTGCTTAATTAGAAGATTAGAGGATCCAATTAGAAGATCTTCTGTCTTTGAGATCAACACATCCTTTGAAATGAGACACTTTTGTTGCCCCGGGGGTCGACATTTCCTTCTTGTCAATTTGATTGTGCCTGAATGAGTGCAGTGGGTTCCGCCAGCCTGTGGGCACTCTAGCTGGGTTGTCCTTCACAACAGATTTTGGTTTCTCATTTTTATCTAGATGGTCCTGGAGAGGCATTTACCAGGAAGGTAGAGGTTTCGGAACGGATAGCACCATGATCATTAGGTCGATAACTTGTTCCACAAGTACACTTCAAACCCCTTTTTAGGTGTGGTCAATCACCCCTAAACATCAACCAAGCATGCAAAGTCATTTTTTGTTCTTGTTGTTTGTCTCCAAGCTGAAAAAATGTTAAAACCTCACAGTATATAGTTTAAACATAATATAACACTGAAAATACAGCAGTCCTCCCTTGCCTTGCAAATGGTATTATCCAAGTGATGACTTTGTGGCTCACAGGCTCAGCATTAAAGGAAGTTTTCTCAGATTTGGCCCAAAAAGTCAGATGTTGTTCCTTCACAGATGTGGGAATGGCAGTCCAAAGTTATGTTAAAATGGACAGTCAAGTCAGATTTCTATAGCGCTTTTTACAATGGAGCATTGTCTCAAAGCAGCTTTACAATTTTAGATTATCGTCTAATATCTAGGGCCAATACCAAATTGAGCGAGCCTAGGGTGACAGTGGCAAGGAAAAACTCCCCTAACATTGTGAGGAAGAAACCATAGGACGACCAAGCCTCAAAAAGGGACCCAACGTCCTTGGTAGATGATAGATGATAAATATAAGAATGAAACTAATTTATCTAGTCAAAAATATGCATGTCGGCACTATTTAGTCCGATACACCGTGACTGTCCCATTTATTTGGTTTCAAAAAGGGTTACAGCTCTAATTCTAGAATTGTCCCTGCTTCTAACAACACATTTTGTCACACAAGCAGAGACCAATGGTTCCCAAACCTTTTCTGCACTTTGTAGATAAGAATATTTTTCTACTCTGACACACATACACGTTTTTTGCTTCCAAACTCCACTGGAATTTATTGTAAACATTGTAATTCATACAAACCTGCAATTTCTCATTGAACAAAATAAAACAAATAGATGAGTCATGCTCTAGACCATAAACGAGCAACCAGGAGCAAAGTGGCAATGAAGTAATTCCTAGCATTCGTAAGAAATAACCTTGAGAGGAACCAGGCTCAAATGGGAAACCCGTTCGTCGCTGGGTAAGACAACAAACGTATACGAGTCTTTGTATAACAGAAAATAAAGGAATCAAGCAGTATTCTGTCCATGCTCAGCGTACCAGGTTGTGAATAAGAGGCTTGGGAAATGAAAGCGGATTTAGATGAACAGTTTAGGTCAGTGCAGCAGATCTTGGAGGGCATGTTGGTGTCCCGGTGAGATGATTCACTGCAGCAGGTTGTGCAGATGGTTCTAGATGCAGCAGGGTGATGGACTTCATCTTATGATTTTTTGTTTTGTTTAGTTGTTTTTTTTTTTTTCAACTGGTCCCAGTACAGCAAGAGTGTAGCTCATGTTCTTATGTTAATGTGTAAACTATCAATTTCTTTTCAAGCTTATTTATTTTATTCATCCCTCGGCTACTTTAAGGTACGAGTATGGTATAAACACTGTTTATAGTATACAGCCTCGCTCTGTTTCCAGGCTGTTGGAAAACACAAAACATTTGTTCCACACTCAACTCATGCACTCAGCGATCACTTTAATAGGCACACCTCCTTGTTTCTACACCTACTGTCCATTTTAGCAGTTCCACTTGCCATATAGAAGCACTTTGTAGTTCTTCACCACAGATCAGGTACTTTTATTTCAGGTGCTATTTATCAGACACAGCAGTGCTGCCGGGGTTGTGTAGCACTGAGGTGTTGGAACAACTCCGGCAGCACTGTTGTGTCTGATCCACTCATACCAGCACATCAGTGTCACTGCAGTGCTGAGAATGATCCACCACCCAAATAGTACCTGATATGTGCTGGTCCTGACCGTTAGAGAACAGAGTAAAGGGGACTAACAAAGTATGTAGAGAAACAGATGGACTACAGTCTGTAATTATAGAACTACAACGTGCTTCTACACTGTAAAAACACTTTATTATGACCACCTCAGATTTCTACAGTCATTGTCCATTTGATCAGTTCCACTTACCATATAGATGCACTTTGTAGTTCTACAATTACAGACTGTAGTCCATTGTGAAAACCTGTGACAACCTTTGATTGGAAAAATTTGTAGAATCTCCTTTAGCATCAGTAGTGTTTCCTGTAGCAGAACAATTAGATTTTGAAAATCACCTTAAAACATTTTTCGTCATTATCCTGTTTAAACATCCACTTTTTCCTTAATGATTGCAAGCTGTCCAGATCCTAAGACAGCCAAGCAGCTCTGAACCCAAACTGCTGTAAAGTATAAAGCAAAAAAATCCTCTATATGAAATGCTGGAATAAAGTCAGTAAGCTAAGTAACAACAGCTACATTTAGAGCTACTGAGGATGCTAATAATGCTGGAACTGAAATGCACAAACATACAAAAGATATGAGTCGACGCATGTTGTGAGCTATGGTAGGTTTGAAAAAGATGGTTTTAGTTGTTGATCTGAGGACAGCATCAAATGCTTTCTGAATTTCATTTGAGCGAGAAGTTATTAGAAGCAGGCGATGATTGCCAGAACCCGGAATGATAAAACAACGGCAGCCTTAGCCGCAGGACGTTCAGTAATTACCTATGAGAGCAAGATCAAATGTAGCTACAGGCTTAGCTCATGTAGGAGCCCAATCAGTAGCTCCACTCTATCTCCTTAGCCTGCACTGAAAACAGTGGGAAGATCATGGAGTTTGCCAAGGTCGTCATCGTCAGCTACGTGCCTTCAAAATGTGGGATTTTGCAATGGCCTAGATTGTTTTTGTCACCCATGCTTTTTCTAAATACGTGGAAAAGGCATAATTGAGATATCCATTCATACATGTACAGTGGGCCAAAAAAGTATTTAGTCAGCCACTGATTGTGCAAGTTCTCCTACTTAGAAAGATGAGAGAGGTCTGTAATTTTCATCATAGGTACACTTCAACTATGAGAGACAAAATGAGATTTTTTAAAAAAAAGAATTAAAGAAGGATTTTTAAATAATTTAATTATAAATAATGGTGGAAAATAAGTATTTGGTCACCCACAAACAAGCAAGATTTCTGGCTCTCACAGACCTGTAACTTCTTCCTTAAGAAGCTCTTCTGTCCTCCACTTGTTACCTGTATTAATGGCACCTGTTTGACCTCAGTATCTGTATAAAAGACACCTGTCCACAGCCTCAAACAGTCAGACTCCAAACTCAACCATGGCCAAGACCAAAGAGCTGTCGAAGGACACCAGGAAGAAAATTGTAGACCTGCTCCAGGGTGGGAAGAGTGAATCTGTGGGAGCAATTGTAAGAAAATGGAACACATACAAGACCATTGATAATCTCCCTCAATCTGGGGCCCCACGCAAGATCTCATCACCGTGGGGTCAAAATGATCATGAGAACAGTGAGCAAATATGGCATACGAAGGAGTGGCCTCGTAAAAAAAAAATTTTAAGATCTGGAGTGGCTTAGCCAGTCTCCAGACCTCAACCCCATAGAAAATTTGTGGAATGAGTTGAAACACACTGCTTACAGGGAGACCCTTGCAATGGAGGGGAAGGCGGCCACCAAATACCAGCTACAGTGTGATGCAACCTGGTGAAGACTTACAGGAAAAACGTTTGTTTTGACTCTGTCATTGTTCAACAAAGGTTAAGTATTGAGTTGAACTTTTGTTATTGACCAAATATTTATTTCCACCATAATTTACAATTAAATTCTTTAAAATCCTCAAGGTGATTTCCTGGATTTTTTTTCTCATTTTGTCTCAGAGTGAGTGTGTACCTAGTATGAAAAGTACAGACCTCTCTCATCTTTAAAGTAGGAGAACTTGCACATCAGTGGCTGACAAGACTTTTTCTCCCCTGTACTAATTAAAAAGTAGTGCCAGATGTACCAAATGATGATGAAACAAAACGTTAAAAAAGACATTTGTGCCAGATATTAGAATAACCTTACCAGCTGATTTGCCTTCTGCGAGAGTTACTATGCCCAAAGTCCTTAGGCCCCATTAGATTGTTGTTTTAGCAATGGATCTAATGGCTATATATAACTGTGTCTTTGGCTTGGACCCAATTTTATACTTGGATTTGTCACTCCATCGTACACTTTTCCACTGAGCTTCATCAAATCTATGTGACCCTTTAACAATCAGCCTTTTCACCCGTTCCACTTCCGAAAAAGTAGTTTATTGAGTGCTACCCATTCTAAAAAAAAAAACATTCAGTTCAAAAGTCTTCAGACTATTAGAAGGGGGAATGAAGATGCCACGTTGCTGCTATTTCTCAAGTGTAAAGAGAGGTCACACTAAATCTGCCTCTGATTTTTTCCAGTATTTTTAGTACCTATACAATTTTTTTTCTGGTTATATCTAATAGAGGGGGATGAGAAATAATTTATGTGGCTCTTGCCCCAAGTACTGTAATCTGTTCAGTCAATTAAAGTGAAGGTTGGATTTCACAAATTGCTTCTGTTTATGGTATTTTTAGTATTTGATTAATTCATTTGCATTAATCTTAGATCCGAGAAAGACTTTGTACTACACACAGGTAAGATTGACTGACGGTTTGACAGGCGCCGGCTCTGCTTTTGTTGAATTGTCATGTCCTCTCGTGATTGTTTTCATTTTTATCTCACGCCGCGTTTAGCGTATCAAGCGAGTCGTGTCATGATGAAGCGAAGCTTTAATGAACGAGCCAGATGGTGGACGAGAATAGCTTGCTCGATATGCGATAGATTTATCTACTATCCTTTATCTAGTGTCCACCACACCATGTTCTAAAGAGCGTAATGATGGTGTGAGCGTGACACCAGACAAGGTCGGACCTTTTGTTTCCTCACTGAAGTCTGAAGATGTGCCCAACAAAAGCACGGCTGCATTTATTTGATGACCCATTCTGGTCAATCCTCCAACTACAAATCAACTTTATTGTCCCGGTTGACTCCTAGCCAGTGGACACGAACTCCATCATGAGAACCTGCTTTCTGAGCCAACCTGAAACCCCTGGGACCGCTGCCGAGACCTTATGAAGGCTCTCCTGGTGCAGGCCAGATTGCTTTTGTGTTGGTACTTCACCGGTCCTGGCGTCACGAGCGGCTTTGTTTGTTTGCTCGCCTTTCCTCGGCCGCTTGTCTTCATTTGGACTTTGAACACCGGAATTAAATGTCAGCCTCAGGTTTCTTTATCCCTTTGTGCCGGTGCGAGGTGGGACTTGCGGTGGGTTTGTGAGGCTGTTGGCTCCGTCCGTTACATCAGCCCTCTTTTAAAACTTCCTCCCAGTGGCTT
Source organism: Ancistrus triradiatus (assembly GCA_025084515.1). Classification (NCBI taxonomy): domain Eukaryota; kingdom Metazoa; phylum Chordata; class Actinopteri; order Siluriformes; family Loricariidae; genus Ancistrus; species Ancistrus triradiatus. The sequence goes on along the minus strand of JAJAGP010001188.1, from coordinate 15,305 downwards.
TAGTTTGAAGCTCCGCACCTGATGTGATGCCACAATACGGCTTTGATATTCCCTTTGAATTTACTGTGTATGTGAGCTAAAAGGGAATCAGCTTACAAAGATGCTCCAAAGAGCCCAAATTGATAGTAATCATATTTTCCACTCGATCTAAAAGCTAATGCAGCAAACACGTTTGCAAACACATGGCAGAGAACAACCCGGGTTAGAGGAGTTACGTAAACACCTGGGTCAAAGAATCCTAAAGTGACTGCCTGCTCTTGCAGTCTGATAGCTTTTGTGTCTAGCAGTACAAAGAGCTTACACAGACCCTTTTATCTGGCTGCCTAGGCCATCTTTTTTCCTGAGCCATACAGGGCCCGAACGGATCTCTCGAGGTTCAGTCGCACAGCCGGTCATCAAAAAGTTATACAACACCACAAACCCATGTGAAAGGGTTTTGACCATTCCTTACTCCGCCAGTGGACTTAGATATAATAATACGAAAACATCAAAACCATGGAAATTACAAATTTGCTAGAAAAGTATGAGTATCCGAATGATCTATCACTCGCTCACTCACTTTTCGTAGCGCTTTAATCCTGGTTTAGGGGGCGCAAGAGAGCCTGGCGGCGTAGGAACAAGCGGGAATAACCCGAGGTAGACAGGGGCGCCAACCAATCCATACTGGGCACACACTCACATACTAAGGGCCACTTTACAGACACCAGTTACACTAACACGCATATCTTTGGACTGAGAGGAAACTGGAGAGTAAGAGAGTACTTGGAGTATACCACGCGAAACATACAACTCAACACAGCAAGGGACCAGAACCCAGACTATTCCTTTGGAATGACCTGCATTATATGTCCAAAATGTTTTATGACATCATAATAATATTACAGCACACTCTACCCTTTGCTTTCCTACCCACAATCAATGCCATTCCCTCGAGTTCTTATATATATGCACTTAGAAAGCTCAAACCTTACCCTGCATGCACACCCAAACCACTTTCCAATTTCTTGCAATGGTCCAATTCTGAATAAAAACCAAAGTGAGCTGAATCGGAGCACTCTTTGTTGGCCTGTCATATATTCCATATGACAGCTGTTTACTTGATTGAGTCTTACTAAAAATAAATATAACTTTATCATGGCCATAGACACTGGCTCCACTTTTCGTCTGTACATCCACCTTTAGAGATGTAGCTTCGAGGAGCTTTCCCCTACATCTACCCATCTCTCCTCTGTCCAGTCCCCAGTCTCTTATTCCTCAGTCATAAAAGTTAAACACGAGAACTGTTTGTGGTACTCGTTCATCCATCAAGCAGCGTGCCCATTGCAAGTACATGTGATTAAAAGACCCGTAGATAGTCACTTGAGATGAGAGCAAATTCCGAGGTTCATTACGATGCCAATTTCTCAGGAATTATTGAAGATCTGCAGGCAAAACTGGCTGATGAGAGTTTAAACGTGGTTGTTTTGCGAATTACTCACTTCTAAACCATCTTGGCCTCTCAAAATTTACACATTACCCAAACTATTAGCTCCACGGTAGGCCCTTATTGAATTACAATTCCATCATTGTGTTTGTTAAGAGTGGTCTTGGGATACCTGTCGCTTCCCCAAATGCGGCAAGAAATGCGCATCAGTTCTTCGCCCTCATTGTGTGGCTGTTCTTTGCACACCCCTTCATTATCTTCAGATAGAGAGAGCAGTGCACAGGAGGAGGAGGAGGGAGAGTGTGGATTGATTGAGAGGAGGAGCGAGAGGTGAATGTAAGAAAAGAGCAGACAGGCCTCTGCCCTGTTTCTACTCCATTTGTTATTGTTAATTATATTCAAGTCCGTCAGTCAGAGAGAATGACCTGAGCAGGCATCATGCCCATCTCTGGTTTACTGAGCCACCGGTCAGGCTCCCAAAAAAGCAGATGAGTGAGGACCAGTGCCAGCCCACGCTTACCACTTACACCATGTCTATATACCATAGATGAGTGTCTAAGTTAATCAGCTCAGAAAGCTTCGGTCTTCAGCCACAGAAGTTCTGACAAGTTCAAGGAGAGGGTTCGAATCCTACCTTCATTTAGGAAGTCTCATCTCAGGGTCTGGACTGCAATCAGAAGGTGATGGTGGGCCTGTGGTTCAGGACCCTTAAACTTACTGTCAGTTCACTTGCCATGCATCTAGGAAAGGGGCATCTTGGGTTACATGGTTTAACAGGGCACTGGTGTTGCCATGGCATGATGGGCAGTGATGCACTGTCGTCTCAATACTCAGTTCCCGAGCCTCGGAGTGTGCATGTTCTCCCCAGTCTCTATTAGTGTCTACAATGGGTACTCTGGCTTCCCCACATATGCAAATACATGCATTTCTAAAGCATCCCAGTATGAGTGTGAGTGCCTATAACAGACACCACCCTCAAGTTCCAGGCTTGAGCTCTAGGCTGGTTTACATGAATATCCTCTTGTCTCTTCGAAGGCATTTTTGCCTCCGTCAAGCAAAAGTATCAGGATCATTTACCATCTCTTGTGTTATGGCTTTACCCTCCACAGGGTCCTAACAGTACATTACTGCATAATTTTCTATTATTAGGGGAATTTCCATAAAGTAAAAATGCAGTGGCAATTCGGATTGCTGTGTGTAGAGGGTTAGCGTTTCCACTCGGTTTTTAGCACACGCTTGACGGCATTTACATATCGTTTGCATGCGTTTTTGTGAAAATACCCTATATGTATGCCAAAATACCCTTTTTATATGTACAGACAGTAGCATAAAAAGATTGTGCTATTAATAATGTACGACAAATGTCATTTCGGTTAAACATCCTGTTTCACAGAACCACTGCGTACCTGATACCTCACGTGGTGACCATGCAGTTAAACCAACCCATATTTAAAATGTGTCTGGATGGAAGATGAACGAGATATAAAGTGACCCTGATTTGTTCGAGAGAGGAAAAGTGACACGTCTATAACCTATTTATCGCTTCATCCTTGCTCTGGACTGCATCTGGAGCCACATTAACATCTTAATAAGAAAGTGTGTTAAACCATGTCTTTACATCTTCCTCGACAAGAGTGAATTGAGGTGTCAGGCAGGTTCCCACTGACTTTAATTGAAACTGCCATGTGTTTAAGAAAAGCTGAAATATAACCCATTAGGTTTGTCAAGTATTTTTTGGTTTGGTTGGCCTGGCCAGCCGGCTCCGTGGTATTATTTCCCACTGCTCCTGGTCGTACACACCACTTGTTTATCAGGTGTGATTGGGTGGGATGTTATACAAGCACACCAATGTGTGTTTCCACGGTTTTTGTTATCCTCTAATAAGTTGTGGCCTGTCGCTTTGTTTTTGAACTCCCCCAGGAAATCCCAAAGCTCTCAGATTTAGGCCAGAGATGAGTGTGGGAGATTGTTGTGTGTAAACAGGGAGGGCTGATAAACTCCTCGTGACTGGATTACCAAGCGCTGGATTGCTGCAGCCTTCCTCACCCCCCCATCGCTGTCCGTTTCAATCAAGTCAGGAGTGTCTTTTTGGCCAGGCGTGATGGAACAGTAAAGGATGTGTGTTTCAGGCCCGTCACTCAAGAATGTGTGTTTTCAGACAGGACCCGTCTTAAGATTCATGGATTTTTCACTCTTTACCAATGAGAGTCTGAGCTGTAATGTGACACCATGCTTTGAATATGAGCTGAATATGATGGACGTTAGCTTGGCAGATGGTAGAACGCCGTCTCCGGCCCATTTTCCCCCGTCCGTCTTCCACTAAACTCTTTAATTTCCGAACGGAGCATGAAATATTGACGAAAGATTTTCAACCTCTTTTGCACCATGAAGAACCAATCAAGTCCACACACCAGCTGTAACTTTGGGTTGTCATGGATCCCTACACCTGATCAATAAACTTCACATATCATTACGGTGTGGCGCCTCAGAGACCTGTCTTATTCGCAGAATAAAGTGCTCGAAATCTTTCTTAAAAATTGCCAATGATTCACATTTTTAGTCTCTGGGGCAAGGTGTATTTCAGATCCATTTAAGGTGTAACATTGAGCTTTTATGCTGCAGATATAAGAACATGGGACGAGCCAGCTCCTGCATCTGCTTTCTGCAGTACAGCTAATAGTTTTCCTGTTGAACTTTACGTATTAGGAACGTCTAATGATATGAGCTTTCAACAAGGACTGTGCTGTGTGGACACTATTGTGCTGCTGCTCTCTGACCAGACAGTCTAATGCAGCACCAGTTGTGATTCATACATGTGTTGTTTCTACTGCTAAATGATCCATACCCTTTAGTGCTGAATTTGGCACTTTCTCATGATTAAAACAGAAGTACTGAACAGGAACGTTCACAGCCTGATGTGGAAGCTCTTTGAGGTTGTTCAACCAATACTTAGCCAAACAAATATCTAAGTATAAAGTCCATCCACTTTAAAGACCGAGGTCTTAAACATTATAATATATTATAATGGAAATAAATATCTGTCTTTTAACTCTGAACATTGTGCCTGTAAACAGCTGGTCACTTCAAAAGCCAGTCAACACTGCAGATCCACGTGCAGAGGCGGGAGTTAAGAGTTTAAAACTAGAGGAGTTCGAACTCCATTGATGTGTTTAGAGACTTTTTTGTGCAAGTTACTCGTTTGTGGATATGACTTGTAAATGGCGTACGTAAGTGTATGTCCTATTGTAAGTAGTACTTCTTTGTTTGTCCCTCCACTACCTGAGTATTCTGTCTAACCTACTACTATATAAACTGGTTCACATTCACCCGTTGAGTCTCCGTCTATCGATGCATTTTTGGCTTCTGTTAAACAAAAGTATCAGGTCAGTCATACCATCCTCTTAAGTGTTACGACTTTAACCTACACAGGGTCGTAACAGTACATTAATATATTTTCTATAATTATTATGAATTTCCATGAATTAAGAATCCAGTGGCGTTAGGGGTGCTGTGTAGATGGTGGCGTTCCAGTCGCATGTCTTTACCACATAAGGAATGAGGACTGCAGATATGCAAGCCAGTTCTGGTACTTCACCAGCAGCTTGTGCTTACCTACTGCCTCTTTAAGTTGGTCTTGAAATAGCTGTTACACAGTCGCAGGGACTGAAAGACCGTGTCTCATTTACTGATGGCGCAAACTGGTTATGACACATGCAAATTGCTTTTTTAACACACCCAATAAAGAAGCAGCCCTTTGAGAATCCTTTGAGCTTAGTTTTTCCACGCGAATGGATGATTTTTCTGTTCTTTTACTGGTCGGCTTCTATGTCTTTGTTGTCCCAGTAGACTCGAGAGCAGGAGCTGGAGTGCAGAGAGCGGTGGACCACGCTGTTATCGGAGGAGTGGTGGCCGTGGTGGTCTTCGCCATGCTTTGTCTCCTTATCATTTTGGGACGATACTTCGCAAGACACAAAGGTATGCGAACGGCCCATTCAAACACAAATTGAACCCACTTTTCCGAGATGAGGTCACGGGACCTTCTAATTGTTTTGGAAGGGATTTTAAGTTGGCGAGGACTCTGCGGAGTTTTGATGACTTGCTGTAGAAATCAGTAGCACCACGCGAGTAAGACTCCCCCACCCCACCCCCGTTAGTCGGTGCAGTTCTGTTTTTCATTCTGACAAGAGTCCACTTTTCGTTGGGGCTCCCACCTTCATTACAAGACGGTGGACTGCGGGGACGGCGAATAATACCAGTCGGAAATGAAGTTTGAAGTGGCGTTGTTATTCCAGCCACCTTGTTACACTTTGAAGGTTAATCCTGAAGTCGGAGCGAATGGAAAATTCCAGCACGTCTCTTCTCCTCATTTTTAGAGCTTTTTTTTTTTTTCATGGAAATTGAGGAATGCATTTTCATAAATTAATGGTGACTTCAAGCAAAATGATCAACAGGCTCGTTCCCCAAACATGTGCCATGCCCGTTTTGCACTGATTTGTTGCTTTTAATGGTGCTTATTTGCCGTTGCAAATGAGAGCGGCTGAGGTGTGTTCTGTAATCAAACTGTCTCCCATGTTTTATCATTTGGAATTGGTTTGTGGCGCCCGCGACGCGTTTGCATATAAAAAGCCCTGTACGCCTGCAGCACTTTGCTGTACAGCTTACTTACGGCCTTGTGGGATTGATGTGAAGTCTGAATTAACGAAACTCTCCGAACTGGCTTAAGATCGCCAAGATGTCCAGGTGTGTCTTTGATGGCCGTGTCGTTGTTTGGATGTTCCTACAGGCACCTACTTCACACACGAAGCGAAAGGGGCAGACGACGCAGCCGACGCCGACACGGCCATCATCAACGCCGAAGGTGGACACAACAACTCGGATGAAAAGAAGGAGTACTATATCTAATTGTCCAAACCTCTGGTGGTGTTATCATTATTCTTAATATTATTCTTTTCTTTTGTGATGGGTGGGACGGGAGGGGGCATGGACGGGTTAAGAAATGTTTTGTCGTTCCGTTGGGATTGTTCTCGGGGATTGGCTGATGTAGACGCTCCCTTGGACAACCGAGATGATTTAAGTAAAAGATGATTGGTAGAAATTGTCTATGGCTTGGGGTGGGGGGCTATCAGGGATGGGGGGTGGATCTGGGAAAGGAATGCGGTTGCCAGATGTTGCCATGTATCACTGTAGGACGCTTCGCCATCCGACACCTCCCAAACTGCTGGTACTACTTTCGTTCCGTTCCGACCATTTTGCAGAAACTTCTGTGCCTTGTTCTGAATTTCTGTTCTCTGTCATGCTTTCGGTTCCAAGGATCGTTCTGCCCCACACACATCCACGTGCTACTCCTTTATTTATGATCACTGTCTGCTTTCCTATGAGGGTAAATATACACAGCGCCTCAAGGCACCCCTGCACTGTGTAGCCATCAAGTTCTTCTAGTGCAAACCAAAATCCCATCACATCCTCTCCTTTATACTGTGAGATCACATGGCACCATCTCCGAGTCCTTTTAGTATTTCTGTAATCACTAAAAAATGTGCATCTCAATCATCGTGTACTCGGAAATGAGGAACAGCAAAAGCATGACCCATTAAGGCCTCCCAAGTCACAAACCCAGTCCCAGTTCCTCATTATTACTATAGAGGACGAGTGCTGATCATTTCTTCTTATCCTGTTTGTTTTTTGCTTTGTTTTTTTTTTTGTTGTCATTTCGTTAGTTTGAGTCCGGTGCGTGTTTAGGTGCAGACAAATGATTCCGACTCGCCATGCTGCACCGGCGCGGCCGTGTTGCTTGGTTCCACTCGGCTTGAAAGGATATTTATCGTTTTGGCATGCACTTGTCGTGTGGTTCTTTTTCTCCACTGCTGAGTCATTCCATTTAAAGGTCGAAATGCTTTAGCAAGTTAGATGCTTTAGCTTTCCTGAGCTGGTGTTGATGGTCCTGTAGCACATACGCTTATACGACTACCTAAAACAATGTCAAAGTGGGTCTGTCAGTAGGTCTTAGATTCTGGTTTCAGTATGTATGACTCGCCTGTACAGGACACGATCGCGGTTTTCTTTGAACAGAGTCTGAATTAAACGTATACTACCTAAAGACAGATCTCTAATGGATACATATGTTTACTCGTGTACTCATGACTTTGTACTTCCATGTCAATGAAGATGAGCCCTAGCTGTGAATTGGGTATATAGGAATAAAGTAGTACAGGTTCTGCGCCCTTTAACGACTATTGCGTTCGGTGAAACCGGTCGTTGACTGTAATGGACGTTAACCGGACATCATCATCGAACATGTGAACACTTTAGAACCAAAATATAAACACAATGGAATATAAACATATCTCACTAGCTGCACACAGCCAAGAGGGAATGAGCCCACTTAAAGACAGACCACTTTCCAGAACAGGCAATGCAGTATCACCTTTTAAGGCGACTTTTTGTGAAGTACTATTAGTAGGAAGTGGTCAAATGCCTGGCGCTTGGCACTTCTAGTTATATGTAGGTGAAGCCGGAATGGTGCTTGTCACAATAATACACTATAAACGTCTCCATTTCACATCTCTGCTTGTGTCCAGGTCCTAAATGCGCAACACAGAACGTAACATAGTTCCTACTTATGCACGCAGTTAACGCAAAGTAAATCAACTTTTGTGAAAATCAATTAAATTTAAGAAATGTGAACAAACGGAAAAGTATGACAAAAATATTTATGACAGAATATACACATGCTGAACCTTTTGTTAATCTGACCAGCGTTTTATGCTGCAAAATCTGGAGTTAAAAGACAGGTTTTTTTCCTATTATTATTGTCAGAATCGCTAACACCTCAAATCATTAAAGCAAACGGATGTTGATCTGATGGTCGTTAAATGGCGCTTACCTGTACTGACGTTCAGTTGATATTAGTGTCTGGCCAAATTCAGTTCTAATACTTCAGGTGGATTTTAGAGGTTTCCACAAAACAAACCAAGCAACTCACCACAGTGTCAGTCATCCAGGTCAATGATCAGTCCCATTCCTACAGATCTGAGTAGACAGATCTGGTCTAGTGCAAAGCCGAGCAAACCACGTCATCGTCATGCTGCGTTCCTCTGTACTCAGAATATACAACCAACCTGGAAAGGTGCAATAAAAGTTACGTTAATCCAATTTTCAGCAAGATCTGGAAGATCTGTTGCTGTTCTTCATTTTATATGACCAAAAAAAAACAACAATGTCAAGCTTGTTGCACTGGAGAGGAGAAGCAATCCATTCCAAAAGTTGTTGTAGTTCAACTTATAACCAGTTAAAATAGGTTGTGATTCTGAACCTGTTTCGATTAAAAGACATGTCATGTGGGATAATCAGTAAATGTCATATTGGTATTGATATACTATATGACCCAAAGTTTGTGGACACCACTTCTAATACTTTATTTCACCCACACTCACAGCTAACGGGTTCATAATATAAAGCATACTAGCATTGAAAAACTGTGGCAGGAGAATGGGTTGTACTTAAAACCTCAATGGCTATCAGTATGGAATTTTTACGTTTCCTTCAACCCCAAAAGCCAGCTCAAAAACTGTCTGTCCTGCCCTCCTAAAACAAAGTCCATGACGGAACAACTTGCACTGAGCCTTGAATGTAACTCCATCGGCACCAATGACTTTAATTGGAACTGGAACTGTGAGTAAGGAATTACTGTCCAATATCAGTGCCACATTCTACTGGAAAATCATCTCAGAGGAGAGAAACCTGTAGCAGCCAAGGCGAGAGAAACTCCATGTTGATATCCATGTTTTGGGATGTCGTTTTTGGGTGTCCAGAAACATTTGTCTCTATAGTGTATGCAGGGTCTTCTGTAACAGTGACCCCTAGCCAGCTTAGTGATGAACTCGCCCACTTTTTTCTTGGTCGATGCCTGTGCTCGGTGTTCTCTAAGCATAGGCCACAAACCCCGAAAAAAAGACCAGTCAAAGAACCAACACCTCCTTACGTCTCCTGTCAGATCATTACATCTGGCCAAATATTAAAGATATTCTATTAATAACATTTATCCAGATTATTTGTGAAAACAGGTTGTTGGCAAATGGACATTGACCGGACATTACCAAGTCAACAAGTCTTTTTAGGCTACTGACTCTAATATAAATGGAACTTAGAAAAGAAAACTGGCATGCAAACGATAATTATAAACACTTAAACAGAGTTATTGCTGAAACCAGGAAGTGATTGATGAGTAATTGAACCGCTCTACTAGTGTTTTGACGGAAGTCAAATGCAGCTAGACAGTAAGTACTAACTGACACGGAAAGACAGCCAGATAACTTATACTTTACAATGAATGTGAACCAGTTTTGCATACAGTTATAGGTTTAGAAAAATATACAGGTACTGAGGGCAAAACACACAGATTTGGTGCTGACTTACATGGCCGGCACGTATACTTATGAACACCATTTACAGCTTGATAACGAAAAAGTAGTGGAAAGTCAAACCCCAACACGAGTACTTTACACACATCACCCATATATATAGAACAGTTTTTCTAGTCCAAACGTGAGCTATCGTCCAGCACACGAACAACGTAAAGTGATACACCGCACAACTGGACTTTCGCTCTTAAACTCCCACCTCTGCGCATGGATCACAGTTTTGATATACATACTGTTGAGTGACCAGCTGTTTACAGCCCCAACCTTCAGTGTTATAATTGTTAAGACCTCTGTTTTTAAAGTGAACTCGTGAATTATGAGCGCAGAGGAAGGCAGCATGCACCATGTTTCTACTTAAACATGTGAAAGGAAGGGTTGCCTGAGAAGTTTGCTAGTGCTTTTCATCTGAAGGAGCAACCATTTCGATTTCTTTAGGATGTCAAAAAATCAAACGCCTATTGTAAGAGCTTCTGGAACGTCCTTCTGGCTCACTTCATCAGCCCCAGTCGTGATTATCGAGGTCAGAAGGCTGCTCATCAAAACATGACGCAGAGTCAAGCAGGAAGCGTATTTGAAACAACAATGCCATATTAAAAAGCAGGATTCCATATAAAGTGTAGCTACAACATAGCCTGGGGCAAAAGCGCGTTGCATATCTGATCATCCTGAGCTGTAGAAACGCTCATCAGCACCGCCTCTCACCTTCACTGCCTTCACTGTAAGCTAAGAGGAAACAGGAATATTAAACCTGATAGTCGTTGTCTATAATTCCTTAGATCAAACACCGGCTAAAATTGAGAAAAATGAAGGGGCGCAGGACCGCAGACCTTCCCTTAACCCTCTGGATCAAAGCTTCACTTCACTCATGAACACGTAAGCATCGTTAGCGCAGCCGGCTCGAGGGTGTGTGAATATGGTTTGGTGAGACGTTCCACTCTCGACTCTTCCTGTCACCGATCAGCGCAAAGCTGAGGCTCCGTCTTCTGCGAGTTCTCCTTCTCGCACCGTGCCGTTAGGTAGACGCCATGATTTGCGCCCTGCGAATCTCCGTCGTGTAAATAAGCCAAAATGAGGCGCAGGAGAAAGTGCCGTCGCGTCCGCTTCCGTTTGTTATTTAAAGACTCGTTTTCGTTCCGTTCGCCGATTTCTCTAGCACAGTACAGACCGAATGTGTCACAGCTAAAGGTTTCAGTGTGTGACTGTTCCGTAGTGGACCTTTGTATAGCTTTGGTGAAAAGTCTGGTGGCTTCGATTCACACAGGATCTCCGAGTCCATCCTAAAACATAGACACCCGTGAAAGACATGACTCCATTTTCCTGATTCAGCGCTCGTTTGGACCGGGCCGGTGTACATTTTGTTCAACTTGATATGTTAGACCTATTTTAATGTGTCGGTTGTGGTCTTTTGAAGACTTGAATGTTTCAAACTAGGACTCTATGGAAATGCAGCGTTGTGCTAAATTGTTGTTTTTGAGCACCTCCATTTTTTGTCTGTTACTTGTACAGAGAATCAAAAAAAAAAAGGTCCGAACGAACCACAGAGAAGTGCCTGTGGTGAGGTGTGAAACTGGATTTGCTTTTCTACTTTAACATGACTGCCCCTCGTTTGATAGTGCAACAGTGTTAATGCTGTGTTTTACGATAAGTTTGCTTGATTTCTCGATTTTTGATCTCGTTGTCTGCCCTGCTTCGGGGTCATTTCCGACAAACATTAGGTTTGCATCTCAGGTAGATTGCAACATTGAGCCCCCTCACGTTAATGAAGTAGACGAAGAAGAATCGATTTGAAGAAACAGCTTTGCATTTGTACATTTTTCGGTAGTTCTTTAATATTTGGTGCACTGTACAAGACGTGTTGAATATTGTTTTTAGACTTAGCTCACGAAACAAGAACAGAAAGATGTATGAAAAGACCGAATCACCAAGAAGCATCAGTTCAGAACTCGACATATTTCTGGCTCCTGACAGGTGGGATCACACGAAGGCCATGGTGTGTTAATCACGCATCGTTTTAGGTTGATTTTATTGTCTTTCTGCTGTACTTGGGCAATGTTACTGTGTATTAATGAATATCCACATTTCCATACACATTTTGTATTGGTTCATTTTAGACATTTTTACAAAAATGGAGAGTTCTTGTCTTAATAAAAAGAAAAGATATTAATGTTCAAAGTAAACACTGTCTGGGGTTTTTTTTATTAAACGTCTTCCGTGTTGAACATATTTTCAAGACAGATTAATCTGGTTCGGTGCTCGACCACTTGCTTGGGAATTGCGAGACAAGCTTAATTCTCACTTAAAACGTTGATTTCAACATAACACACTGTCCCTGGTGCTGTGTTCATGGTTTCAATGTTTTGATATCTTAATACCTTCTGTACTTTTCTGTTTGTAGAATGTGATTTGGTGCATATCAAAGATTGAGAGACTCTGTAATTTTCTCATAGTTACACTTCAACCACCAACTTCCCCCCCCCCCCCTTCTCCCCTCCCCCCCTGGGGGAAAAAAACTCCAGGAACATCACATTGTATGGATTCTTTAAAGAATATTAATTGTATTTATGGTGGAAAATAAGATTTGGTCAATAAAAAAGTTCAACTCAATAACTTTGTAACATAACCTTTGTTTGGCAATGACAGAAGTCCAAACGTTTCCGATAATCTTCACCAAGGTTTGGCACACACTGTAAGCTGGTTTTTGGCCCTTCCTCCATGCAGATCTCCTCTAGAGAGTGATGTTTTGGGGCAAAACAAAAAACAAACAACGGACTTTTCACTCCCTCACAAATTTTCCTACATGAGGCCTAATATGAGGTCTGGATACTGGCTGGGCCACTCCAGGACCTTGAAATGTCTTTTTACTGGAGCAACTCCTTTTGTTGTCTGAGCAGTGGGTTGGGATCATTGTTCCATGCTGGAAGACCCAGCCACGTTCCATCTTCAAGTGCGCTCACTGATGGAGGAGGTTTTGGCTTAAATCTCACGATACTGCCCCGTTCATTCTTCCCTTAACACTGGATCAGTCCGTCCGTTCCCCTTTGCGAAAAAAACAGCCCCAAAGCATAATGTTTCCACACCACCCATAGCTGTCACAGTAGGTTGGTGGGTTTCTTGGGTATGCAGCTGGCTTCCTTCTTCCTCCAAAACACAGACGAGTTTGAATTTTTTACAAAAATTCTATTTTGGTTTCATCTGACCACAGGATATTCTCCCAATTCCTCTTCTGGATCATCCATATGCTTCTCGGCAACCTCAGACAGGCCTGGACATGTACTGGCTTAAGCAGGGGACTTTGCCTGGCACTGCAGGATCTGAACCCTCTCGGCGTAAGTGTGGTTACTGTGGTAGCCCTTGTTACTTTGGTCCCAGCTCTCTGCAGGTCATTCATCAGGTCCTCCGTGTAGTTCTGGGATTTTTGTTCCCGTTCTCATAATCATTTGACCCCGCTGGATGAGATCTTGCGTGGAGCCCCAGATCGAGGGAGATTATCAATGGTCTTGTATGTCTTCCATTTTCTGACAATTGTTCCCACAGTTGATTTATTCACACCAATCTGCTTGCTTGTTGTAGATTCCCAGCCTGCTGCAGGTCTACAATTTTCTTCCTGGTGTCCTTCGACAGCTCTTTGGTCTTGGCTATGGTTGAGCTTGGAGTCTGACTGTTTGAGGATGTGGACAGGTGTCTTTTAAACAGATAACGAGGTCAAACGGGTGCCATTAATACAGGTAACGAGTGGAGGACAGAAGAGCTTCTTAAAGAAGAAGTTACAGGTCTGTGAGAGCCTTGCTTGTTTGTGGGTGACCAAATACTTATTTTCCACCATGATTTACAATTAAATTCTTTAAAAATCCTACAGTGTGATTTCCTTGATTCCTTTATTTTTGCTCATTTTGTCCAGTAGGAAAACTTGCACAATCAGTGGCTGACTAAATACTTTTTTGCCCCACTGTATACACACACATACACACAAGAGATGACTCCAAAGGCAAATTGCCTTCAGGCATTATGAACGCAGACTCCCTTTCCAAACAATAACCCCCTCTCACTTCTCCATTGACTCAAGTCATCAGTTCAAAGGTAAGGTGATGTTTTGTTTTAAATTTGTTATACTGTAAGGATTAAAATGTATAATTTAACTAAACATATTTGAAACAAACCGATCTTTTTACATATGCAGTACTATAAAATGCTATGAATAATACAAGGTAGTTTGCTATTGGTGGGTGGCGGAAACCAGTTTGCATTATTTCTTAAAGGAAAAAAGTGCTAAACACTCAAACTGAAAAGCATACAGACTTCCAGAACGGATTGTGGTCAAGTGCCGTGGCATCACTATATACACAATGCTTTTTTTTCTGTTATTGTTGCTAAATCCTCCATAACCAGGCAATATTCAGTAATGTAGTAAATGATATTACAATTATATTATAACCAAAACAATAGTTATAATCGGCTCTTTGAAACACTGTCACTATTAGTCAAACAACCTGCAGCTTTTCCAATTGTTTTTTAGAGCAGTTCTTAAAAAAAAATTATTTTGCAAAACATTTAGAAATATTACATATATATAAATATAGATAGATAGATAGATAGATAGATAGATATTTTTTTATAGTAATCACAGAAATAAAACTCCCAGGTGCCATGGGGAAACCTTTAGTGTCTGATTAATAAAAAGAGTGTGATGTGTAGTAGAATGGGAGTAGAATGCATTATGCTGAACCTTAAAAAGTTTTAGGTTTTATACTAACAGAGTTCAAAGAATTCACTGTCTGATGCACGTGGGAAAACCTGTAGTGTCTGACTCCAAGTGTAATACTAGGGTCTGCAAGAGCTCCTTCAAACACATGAAGTGCGTGGTGAATGCCAATTACCAAAAACTTGAGAGGTGCATGAGCACGTACCCTCACGCCAGTTACGACACATCAAGTGTAAAACTAGGATTAAGACTGGCGCTTTATTAGGTGCCGGACTAGAATTGCCGAAATAAAAAAGAAAACTAACTTAAACAGGTTCATTAAAACGTAAGTAACAAACCTGTTTTGATAATGTAGTGAGTAAAAAGTATAGATTTTTCTTTTGAAATGTAGTAAGTAAAAGTATTACGTTGCAGAAATAATCAAGTAAAGTACAGATACCTAAAAAAAAACAACTAAGTACATTAATAATTAACCACCTCTGTCAATTAGGGCACCATAACCTTCTGATTAGGAGTTTAGAACCTTTAATTATGAGTCACAACAAGAAATACTAACGTTGCTAGAATTGGAATGTGTCTGGGTGTGATAGGTTGTACAGTGTGTAATCCTACCTTATTCCTTCATGACCCTGAACACGACAAAAGCTTTCCTAAAGAGGAATAAATGAATACGGTAATATAGAAATGTTCATGCATCAGGAGGACTAATTTTACAACCTAAAAAATAAACATAGGCAAAACTAAAGAGTCAAACTTGTCTTAC